>CALNVZ010003434.1:32808698-32831467 GCA_940671915.1 Paracentrotus lividus | reverse complement strand
ACCGGCAAAGGCAATACAATTTTTTTATTCCTGCCTCTCCCAAATTATTGTTCAGGTTTTTAAATCCTTTGCAGTTGCCGGTTCAGGGTCAATTACAAGGAACTAGTATTGTAAAATGGGTCGTGAGAGAGCAAATCGTGAGAATTCTCTTTTGGGGGGTCTGACACTATAACAAATCGATGTCAAATCATTTTGAACAATTTTGGGGGTCATTTTCAGGAGATTTTTGAAGGAAAATTTAATCAAATGCCTTGTGTTTTTTTTTTATTACTCATTGGACAAAAGTCGCTCACATTTTGAATTAATTTCTGAGGGAGAGAGTTAAAGTAATCTGAAGAAAATCTTTAAAACGGAACAATGTTCGAAGGCCATTCAGGTTACTATATTGGAAAAATAGTTGGAGCTTAGGACTTGCACATTTTGGAAGGGGAGGGGTTAAACTCATTTTTAAGGGTGGTTATAAGAAAAGGAATTGTTCAAGGGAGCTCTAGATGTCCATATTGAAGGGGAAAATCCGCACTCCATCTGTTTGGACCCATTGCTAAATCTCTTAACCCTGGATCCGCAACTTATACATGTTATAAGCGCATTAGCCTGAGCCATTGAATAACTTATATTTCTATCGATGAAATTAGAAACGTAATTGGTCCGTCGTTTAAAGAAAGGGAAAGAAAATTAATAAATATATAAAATGAATAAAAGGTTGACCCCGGTTGTTGCACCTTCCACTTCCAATTCCCAAGGGCACGTGCTAATAATGATAATAATGAATAGTTATGAATAAATCTCCAAAATTGATGCCCATGCATGCATAAATGATTGCGAAAATTGCATGTAGATATATATTTCATGTTAATTTCATTTAAATTTATTTTAAAAATCAATTATAATTATAATGGCAGTTAACAAATTCCAAATTTATCTTACTCATTGTACAAAATGAGTATGATAAAGAAGAAAAAAAAATTGCTATAACTTTTTGTGTTACAACAGAGTAAAAAGATCCGAAGGAAATGATTAGATTAGCAACACTTTTACGACGTTATTTGTGTTCAGTAATGTATGAATTTACACTTTGGTAAGCAATCTTTCACCCTAATTAATTTCAGTGAATGCATTTTTCTTTTTTTCTTTTTCTATTTTTTCCCCCTTTTTTTTGTGTTTTGTTTTGTTTTGTTTTTTAATTGCGGCGGTCACAACTGGGGGTACGTGCATCGTGAACCTTTCTGTGGCGGATTTCGTAAAAAGCATTACGTCGCACAGTTGTTTGTTTGTTGGTTGTTTTTTTGGTTTTCTTTATTATATTTCCTGTCAAAATTATAGGAATCGCAGAAGTTTGGATACGGCAGCTATTGGCAATGCAAGCTACGAGGCACGCACTCGTAGTTTACGATGGGTTGTAACCGGGGCATTACCTTGAGAAAAAGTATTTATGCTGAGAATATCAGAGTGCAGAAGGAGGCATATTAGTCGTGTGTTGTTCCGTACTCTACGCATCTCAAGCATAATTTTCTAGTTGTAAGCGGAGAAGCTCGGCGTTGGCATAAAATAACAATTGGTTCGGCAACCATAATGTCGTCGTCATACCCAACATATCTTAACAGTTCATCAAGTTTCCTAGCAGAGGAGGATGAAGGTTGGAATGCATCTTTGACATCTGAAGGATGGATTTGGGAACCGATTCAATGGGAATGGTGGGTGATCCTCCAGTTGATCGCAGCAATCATGGGCATCGTTGGGAATCTCCTTGTGGTCATTCTGTTGTTGCAGCGACGCAAGAATATCAGGTCGACGGACATCCTTGTTGGTGCCTTGGCTACCGCTGATTTGTCCACCTCTATCTTCATGATCCCGCTGCCCACCGCGGCCCGTGTTCCATCGACCCTCCTTGGTCAGATCTACTGCAAAACTATATTCTACGCCTTATTCATGTGGATATCCATTGATTCATCAATCATGACACTGACTTTTATCCCAGTCGAAAGATACATCGCAATCGTGTATCCTTTCCGTTCCAGAGAGTTCCTTTCCCGAAAGAAGATACTGACAGTTGTTGCGTTCGCCTGGTCCATAGGTGTGATGATGAATATCATTTATGTCTTTACTACCTCACTCGACTCATCTGTTAACAATTGTAGGAGGGTTTATCCCTGGAAAACGCTTCAGACCACGATGGGTGTGGTGACTTTCACTTTTGAGTTCCTCATTCCGTGTTTAATAACTCTTATCATGCAGGTTCTGACAGCTCGCTCCCTTCACCGTCAGTCTCGTCTCCATCTTGGTGCGGACAAACGGCTCGACCAATCCAATCCGTCTGTGCGGCATCTGATCGCAAAAAGACGCGTCCTGCAGATGCTCTTCGTCGTCGTTCTTATTTTCATCCTGTCCTGGGGACCGACTGAATTTCTTTTCCTTGCTTTCAATTTCGGGCTGATCCCAACTAGCTACCTGTTTAGCCCTCTCTTTCGAGTCGTCAACGTGCTAGCGTTCTGCAACTCCTGTGCAAATCCCATCATCTATACGGTGCGTTACCCGGAGTTTAGTAAAGCCATCAAAAACATTTTTACTCGATCTAAGGAGAGTTCTGCACCGTTGTTCGATGACAGGGTGAGCAGATCATATCCTACTACAACGTCAGGTTCGAATGTTGCTTGATCACTATATACAGTGTATCCCAGAAAAGAGTAAACCAAAGTTTGAGAGCCTCATATTAAAACTGTATAGCTTATGTGACAAAAGGGTACTTGGACTAATGAAATGCAAGGGTTGCTTTTTCCCAAAATTGGTATAAGGTTATGGTATCATTGAACAGAATTTACTCTTTTACACGACATGAAATTAATGTCACATTGATTATATAATTTTAATATGATGCTTGCAAAGTTGGGTTTACTTTTTTTTTGTTGGACGCATTCCAATGTGTTTGGTTAGTCTTCTAATTTGCTTCTCTCGACATAGGCCTAGGTTAATGCTACCGGTAGGAAGAAATCCTTGAATGATGTGTGCGCATAATCAGGAAGCCTTGCTAAGCCAGGTAACAGGGTGATAGTTAATTAACACTAATTGGGCTTATAAACACCAAGGTGGATATATTGTATTAAGTGCATAAATGTTATATATTGTCTATTATCATTAATTAAAATTTGCTTGTTTTACTAAGACAAATATCAACAGGAATCAACTGCTCTGATATCCGCAATATCTCAAGTATTGCAAACCCAAAGAATATATCTTTACAAACTCTTTGTTCAAAATTTGCTGTCAGAGGATTCGTTCCAACTCTTTCATTTCAAATTCAAATTCATATCAATTCATTTCCAGTAGAAAGGAGTTCAAAGGTATTTAACATACATGTATAAGTTTAATTACATAATAGATGATAAATAGTATTTCACTAGGCGGTTGCTAAAACGCGTTAATTTTTTTTTCACAAGCATTTCTTTTTTTTAATGTCAATTATTTTTTGTTTATTTTAAAAGGGGAGATTAAATTGTGTCCCTTTTCATTCAAGAGAGCAGTAAATGACCCAACCCGGTAATTTCTTTAAACAAAAATGGAAAAGAAAATAATGAAGGCGCCCCCCCCCCCCAAACAAAAACAAAAAAAATAAATAATAAATAAATAAAATAAAATAAATAAAAATTAATAAATAAATAAATAAATAAATAAATTAAAAAAAAAAAATTAAAAAAAAATAAAAATAATAATAATAATAATAATAGTAATAATAATAACAATAATAATAATAATAATAATAATAAAAATTATTACGATTATGACAAAGCCCAGCCAATTTACTCATGTACTAAACAAGCATTGAAGACATTGACAGATCACCAGATAGCTCTACCAGTCGGGGAAAAAGAGAGAACAGAACTGAAGCGTTCTTTGAACAAAAGATTGCAGACAAATCTACAGGCAAAACGTCTACACGGTCACCACGAAAAACAATCGAATCGCCAGTTCGTTGACAAAAAGAACACCCACGGATGGCTAAAGTCTGCTGGTCTGAAAGGAGAAACGGAAGGGTTTATATTTGCCATACAAGATCAGGTAATCAAGACACGGGCATATGAGAAATCCATTCTGCAATCAGATGTAGAAGACACGTGCAGAGTATGCGGGAAAGAACCTGAGGCTCTAATGCATCTGGCATCAGGATGCCCCATCTTGGCCCAAACAGAATATATCAGCAGATATGATAACATTGCCAAGCATATACACTGGCAACTTCTAAAGGATCGTGGGACTCAAGCATGTGACCATCCATGGGAACATCAGCCACAGACAATCACCCTGGCTGATAAAAGTACCATATATTGGAACTGCGGCATAATGACAGACAGAGCTATCAACTGTAACAAGCCAGACATCATCGTAAGAGAGGGAAACAAAGTTAACATCATCGAACTATCCGTCCCTCACGACATAAACCTCGCAGTCAAGGAAAGGGACAAGCGGCTGAAATATCAAGACCTGAGGATTGAGATCGAACGAATGTGGAACGTCAAGGCAGAAGTCACCCCGGTGATAATTGGTCACACAGGGATGGTTAAGAGGGGAATCGAGAGCCTCATCACCAAGATCTCCCCGAACATCCAGATCTACGATCTCCAGAAAGCAGCGATTCTCGGCACAACTAGAATCATTCGAAAAAAACTTGGACACTAAAAAGTTGCACTTGAAATCACTTAGTGCTTTTTGTTAAAGCAAAGTCTTTCAAGGAAAAATACGGACTTTATCCCGTTTATCATAATAATAATATAGGTTTTCCCGGCCAATTTCATACATTTACCATCCGTTTTCATATCATGTGTATTCAAATTCGTGTGTTTGGTGCGGCAGACTCACAAGAAATCAAACAATTTCGTGTTCATGCTCTCAAAATCTTTTTTAGGCACACAAATTAATGCTTTCGAAGTTCAAATTCGGATATAATCATTCAATTTCATTATTAATGCATTCACATTAGTGTGATGGCAGGATAAGCTCTTTAAAAACACTTTCAGTTTCGTTTTCAAGCGATCGATTTCCATGATTCAGCATCCAAATCCGTTATACATGTACACATATTTATGATAAGGAGTAGGTAATCTTGACCATTTTATCAGTAAATGTGATTTTATCATTATTGTGATTATCGTCTTCGTTTTTAATTTCAACACCTCTCTTTTACTCCAAAGTCGTTTGATAAAAAATAAATCATCGCCATTATTAGTGTATTGCATTTGTGAACATCAATTTCCATTATCATGATACTTATGTTTAAGTGTCTTCATTGTCAATCTTTATTTTCATCGATATAATCGCAATTTTTTTTATGGGCTTCATTTTACATCTTTGTTTACAACAAGGCATGATTATTATAATTTTTTTTAATTAGTGATATGTTCTGACATCCAATTAAAAATACTGCATGAGCAATGTAAATGTCAATCGGTATTTTACATGTTTAATTTGAATGCTTCTATCATGAACTTGTTTGTCTATAAACGAATTTGAATATACGGAAGGAGAGGGCACACGAATTCGAATAAACATTGCCGAAAATATATGCTTATTATGTGAACTAGAATGCACAAATACGAAATCGGTCACCATAATCGTTAATTTTGATGACTGAATACGATTTTGAATGAAAATATTTCTATGCATCAGCGTATTTTTACGAAAATGAATGTCTCTAACATGAAATTGACTGACAAAACAATGAAATGGACCGGGAAAACCTATAATAATAATAATAATAATAATAATAATAATAATAATAATAATAATAATAATATAGGTTTTCCCGGTCAATTTAATTGTTTTGTCAATCAATTGCATATTAGAGGCATTCATTTTCGAAAAAACGCTGATGCATCGAAATGTTGCCAGTCTAAATCGTATTCAATCATCAAAATTAACGATTGTTATGATCGATTTCGTATTTGCGCATTCTACTTCACATAATAAGCATATACATTCGACAATAGCTATTCAAATTCGTCTTTATCCTGTCGATATTTCATTCCGTATACTGAAATTCGCACTAATTTGAATGCACAAATAACGAAATTAAATGCCTATATCCGAATTTGAACTTTGCAACCATTACTTTGTATGCCTAAAAACGAATTTGAGAGCATGAACACAAAATTGTTTGACTAAAGTCTGTCTGTCGCATCAAACACACGAATTTGAATACACATTAAATGAAAACGGCTGATAAATGTATGAAATTGGCCGGGAAAACCTATAATAATATAGGTTTTCCCGGTCAATTTCATTGTTTTGTCAATCAATTGCATGTTAGAGGCATTCATTTTCGGGGAAAACGCCCATACATCGAAATGTTACTAGTCATAATCATATTCAATCATCAAAATTAACGATTTTTGTGTTTGACTTCGTATTTGCGCATTCTACTTCACATAATAAGCATATACATTCGGTAATAACTATTCAATTTCGTCGACATTTCATTCCGTATACTCACGTTCGCACTAATTTAAATGCACAAAGAATGAAATTAAATGACTATATCCGAATTTGAACTTTGCGACCATTACTTTGTGTGCCTAAAAGCGAATTTGAGAGCATGAACACGAAATTGTTTGACTAAAGTCAGTCTGTCGCATCAAACACACGAATTTGTACACACATTAAATGAAAACGGATGATAAACGTATGAATTTGGCCGGGAAAACCTATAGTAATAATAATAATAATAATAATAAATAAATAAATAAATAAATAAATAAAAGGTGAATCTGGGGAGATGGGGATATCAGTGAACGAAGTTATTAAACTGTTTCATACTTCTCTCAAAACAGCTTACACGTTTCGTTTTTACATTTCGCAAATAAGTATGAACCTAGCCATAAGGTGTAAACATGGTAAAGAATAATGCAAGGACCCGGGAAAACGGCAAAATAAAGAAAAGAAAAATCTTTATGATGTTGCTGAGGAGGATGATGTGAGATACAATCGGAATTTATCCAACAAAATATTATGAAATGTGTAAAAACTTCAATAACTGCAGAAAATTACGATAAATTAACTTCGATAAACTGAATATAAATTGATATATCAGTAGCATAAAGTTGCATTAAAACGTCTATGCAATTCGAGACTAAATCATCCTGGGTATAATAGAACAAATCAAATATGATCTCTGTGTGTTACAGATCGTCTTGACACCTTCTGTCCATTATTTCTTTGCTTAAATAATAAACAAAACCGGTTAACAGTTTGGGAAATATTTTATGAGACAGTGTAATGATTTCGCCCATTAATAATCATCTTCTACTCTGGAATAAAAAGGGAAAGGGATCCCTTTAAAAAAATGTCGACAATACTATGGTTATGAATGAACTAACAAATAGAGCCTGGAACTAACATGACTTATCAAAAAATGCACGCAGTTACATTGCAATACTTATGATCAGAGAGGCATATATATAATTTTTTTTCTTTTATAATTTCTCATCAAAGGAAAATAGTCTGCGGAAATGGAGGAATCCATTAAACAGACGGTGCTCGAAATTTATGAACCACGGAGAAAAGCTCAATTACTTCAACTGGATACGAAATAAGTGGCCATAATTATATAGAGTAAGAACCTTGGAATCAAATTAACAAAACAAACTAAACGGTAAAAATAACTGAACAATAAGATGATGGTACAGAAATGATTTAACATGTTCACATTTTCTTCGCCAACAGAATTTTTTTTTTGTCGCAGAAAAATATGAAAATGTACATTGCCGAAAAAAATCACGAACGTACACTACTCAATGAGATAGCAAATTATTCTCGGTGCTTTATTTTCCATGTACCGGTATTCAATATGCCGAGATTTGATGTAAATGGATAACGTCTGCTATCATGGCTTTTACATGTCGCTTACTTTTTAGAGTATGACATACTTAATGTAAAGACAAAAAAAAAAACAACAACTAAGATATGTTAATACAACTTATACTTCATTTTAATGATTTTTAATCGCTGTTTTAGGTTTTACCTATATATTTCTTTGCTCTGTATATTCCCCATTCTATAGGCTTTCCCGGTCATGTAAACCAATTTGACTTTTTTTTTTGCAGTCAATTCCATCCGAAATCAATGGCGATAAGAATTCAGCGTTTAAAAAAAAAAATCGTTTCTAAGCACTCAAGGTTTAAAACCTAGCAATCAAATTAAAAACTGTGCCAATTATGAGCAAATTTTTTACTCAATCGTCATGCCAATTTCTTTATTCGAAATTTTTTTTGTTCACTAGCCGTTTCTTCTTAAATCGAAAGCACGAAGTTTGAATTCCTTGCGAAATATAGCTTGCACATGTTGCATATAGTTTTCAACACTCAAATATTAAATTGAGTGCTCAATTTTGACATCGCTTACTGTTTGTGATGATTTCAATGACTGATAGACACACATTTTGTGAGGTATCGATTAAATTGAATGACCATTTTCACGGGCGTAGACACGCATTGATTTCTTTTGTTGCCGGGGGGGGGGGGGTCTATTCATCACCCCCCCCCCCCTCCCCGAGTAACAAAAGAATGTGCGTCCAGCTCTACACCAGGGACCATTTTAATTTTAGATTGGCAAGAGTTTGAAATTGGCCAGGGAAAACTATGCTGAGAATAAACAGTGCACTGTATTTCACAATCGTTACATCTATACATCATGAGAAAAAATGTCTTTTATATAGAATGTAATAATAATTGAAAATTGTACAAAATCATTTAATTTTGAAACGATTTTTTTTATTGATGTACCTATTCAGAAGTGTTTTTGTTTGATTTCACAATGCAATCAATAAAATGTGGCTGGGAGGCATTATTTAAATAAAAATAAGACTCAGGCGCGGATCTTGGGGGCAAAAATTGGAATTTCTAATTTTTGTACATTTCTTTCTACGTCGCGCCGGCCAAAATTGCTCTCTATGGAGGGGGGGGGGGGTGGATAAATGTACACACCTTTTTTCTAAATGTTTGGTTTGGGCCCACCAGTCCTCCCTGGATACGCGCTTGAACTTTTTTAATGATATACCCCAGCCTCGAGCAAAGTAGGCCTAGATTACGACATCTGAATTAGATTATGGACAAACAAAAATATCCGTGTCGTGTCGTGTCTTGTCAAATCTCTGTAAAAGTGTCGTGTCGCAAAACTTTAAGTATTAACATTGAATTTTACTTACGATTTTTGACGATAAGGCCTGTTTCATCGATGACAAAAAATCATTCATCGTGATTTTAGGGGAGCCTAAGATGGACGATGATCTATCTTCGGGAGGGTTACCATGGTTATTCATTATGCTGTCACAAAGCTGCGTTACCTCGATATGCCTCACGTGTTGTGAACCATCACTTGTCTGGTTTGCGGTTCCTGAAGAACCACTGCAAACCATGTAAAGAGAAGAAAATTGTAATTTTGAAATAATACATTTATATATATATATATATATATATATGTGAAGATGTGAAGATATATATATATATATATATATATATAGTTCCTAATTTTATTCTGTAATCGATCTTAGACGTGGGCATCTTTTAGTAACTGTTTTATTCACTCCTTTCAAACTATTAATGTTTTTCTCTTCCAACGAATCTTCACCAACCTGATGATTGCTCCGGCAAGAAACTGACAGTAGTTGGGCACTAAGGAAACTCCGTCTTTCCTGAAATATATATATATGTGTGTGAAGATGTGAAGATGTGAACATATGTGAAGATATGTGAAGATACTTGAAATATATTCTATTAAAAAAAATAAAAGAAGTAGGGGCAATCATATCACACAAGCATATCGCATAGCGTGTGGAATGCCTTTTTATGTTCAGAGGTGGATTCAACCGCGGCGCAACTGGTGTGCTTCCCACAATTTCCTTGGGAAAACCATGGACATATAAGATCTCTCTAATATATACAAAAGAAAACACTCACGACCCATAAAGCCGGTGTTGCATTTTGTTTGTGCAAATTAAATGTTGATAAATCCCCAACCCCCCCCCCCCTCTTTCTGTTGTGTTGATTCAGTCTCGCATGAAATATGAATAAAACACAACTAAAAAGGTATGCATCAAATAAAAGTGGAGAAGCAGAGCTTTTTAATCATATCTCTTCGAAAATAAATTTGTTACAACACAAAATTTCCGGTTTCGTAAATTATTTCTTTTTATAAATTTTTCTTTAATAATTGGACCTGAAATTTTCCTGCAAGAAATTTGAGAGCACCCTTCTCATCACGCCCATCGATACACACATTAAATTGGCCTACCTTGTACCAGGGCCATTATCGAGTTGATCCTTATCGTCCTCCGCTCCGTTTTGGGCATTGCCGACATCGACTTTTGGCTCCGATGGTGACGATGGTTTCTTCGTCGTCAGGGTCTCGAGTCTTCGCATTCCTTCCTCCTGAATCACACTCTGCACTCAGAATGTTATGTACGATGACGAAGATGATGAGGGAGATAATGGCGAAGATGATGACAAATATGAGGAAAATGATGATGAAAGTGGAGACGAAAGTGAGGACGAAAAGTATTTAAAAAAAGATCAAGACGAAAGTGATGAAGATGACGAGGAAGATGATGACGAATATTATAACGAATAGGATGACGAAAGTGTTGACAAATTTGATGAAGACGATGATTATGAATATGATGAAGAAGATGATAACGAAAGTGATGGCGAAGATGATGTAGAAGGTGATGAAAAAGATGAAGACGAAAGTGAAGATGAAGGTGATGATGAAGATGAATGAAAACGTGAAGACGAAAGTAATGAAAAAGATGTTGAATAAGGTGATGACGAAAATGATGACGAAGATGATGACGAATGTGATGAGGAAGGTTGTGACGAATATGATGGAAAGATAAAGACGAAAGTGGTGACGATCATGATAAAGAAGATTAAGACGAAATGAGAAGATGATGACGAAAGTGATAACAAAGGTGATAAAAAAGGTGATGACGAAAGTGATTGCGAAGATGATGTCGAAGAGATAATGATAAATAAAGTTGATAGTGTTGTTTAAAACGATGAGGGTTGTGGAGATAAAGATTTATGAAGATAATGAATCATGATAAAGATGTTGGTGATCAAGTGATTGACGATGGGTAGGAAAGAAAATTATGGCAAATAGAAGAAAATCTTTTTTTTTTATCAAACTTACGTTATAATAACATGTACTTCTACTTTCGTCACTGCAAGCATTATTAACATTTTAAATTGGCAAGATTATGGACATATATTTGGTAATATATCTCTGTTATTTCGATTATTATAATGTTATAATCATTGTCCATACTTTCAAAGTTGTTTTCACAAAAGTGTGGAAAATAACGAAAAATGTAAACGTAAGCTTTCTTTGGAGAAATAACGTATAGTAATTAAGCCTGGTACATTCATTTCTCGTTTAACCTCAGGCACGGATCCAAGAAAATCGAATTGAATGCATTTCGGGGGCCCAATTGTCCGGGGACAAAAGCGGCTCTAATATGTTTACGCCTGGGCCCGATAAATCCATTGTATGAAATCTGGCTGCGTCCGCTACTGGACCTCTTATGATACGGCAGGAGGGAGGAGGTAACCAAATTTATAGTAAAGACCACAACAGCCACACTGGACGATTTGGTTCAACATTTTCCATCATGAATGTTGACTAAAGATTTTTGGCCGATTTTTCACACAGCACACGGAATGGGAGGACAACATTTTTCTGACCAAAGGGAGGTGATCCCGAGGCTGGTGATGACAAAGAACAGTACAGACCCGGTGAAAATTCTTCCTCTTTTTCGATTTTAGGGTTTTCTGTAGACGGTAAAGTTCACCCGGCAAGAGTAACAGCCATCAAATAATACAATTCGGGTCCACTATAATTTTCTTCTTCGTAAACATGGCAATAGGTGAGTGACCGATTGTCCTATGTTATTGTTCTTTACGTTAAACTCACCATAACGGTTGGATAGTGTTTTAGCACTTCAACGATATCCTCTTTGGAGAGTATAAAAAGTTCAGAAAATCCAACTGATTGGACGTTAGCTGTTCTTCTGCAAATGAAAAAAGGAAAGAAGTTTGAACTGTGAGTACAGGCAGGGGCCGCGGAGCGTTTCTTAAAGTGGAGGGGCTGAGCCGAAAGTGGAGGGGCTGAACAGGCTGAAAATTACAAAGCCATGGTCAGCTTCGCGTTTTCGTGCACGTTTGCTGAAAAAAGTGGAGGGGCTGCAGCCCCCCTAGCCCCCGCTGCTCCGCGGCCCCTGCAGGTAGGTCTATACTTTAATAAACATGAAGAATAGAATGGTATTAAGCTCTTGCATGGATATACAACAATAAAAGTTCATTCTATCATTCGGGAAACCAATCCAAACAGAATACCTGAATATAAAAACAGCTGAAGTCCTCTTGGCCAAATTGAGTTAATTATAGAAGGTTGTTACCTATAAATAAGCCCATCTTATGTACATGTATATATGAATTCTATCCAGAGATGTCTCATGCGGCGGTCACAACTCGCCGTACCTTCGACGTGCAACTCCCTATGATGGATTTCGTAGAAGAATCGTGCAGCGCAGGTACCTCGGGGGCACGTTGCATGTACGACGTGCATGAAGTTTTTCCAATACCCTTACTACAGAAACGCAGGAATCGCAGAAATTGACCAATAACCTGTGCATGCATTGCACATGAAACGCAGGCTACGTTGATGGTACGTGCCCCGTAGCCTACGACGAGTTGTGACCGCCGCATTAATTAAATTGATTTACTCAAAAATAATGAACTTTCATGGACTTTGGTTGTTCTTATAGGTTTTCTCGGTCAAGTTTAAACTATCTCAGATCACTTTGACATTTCTTACAGGCACTTTCGACCGAAATGTGATCGTGATTAAAAATCTAAACGTTAATTCAATTAACCGATAGCCTCCGCTCCATGAGGTATCGTTTAAATTGAATGAACATAAACGAATTTGATTGCAAATAGTTTAAAATTGACCGGGAAAACTATTGCGTTAAACAATACCAGTTTGCATAATTTTTCACAATTCTTAATTAGGCCAATAATATAATCTTTATTCTTATGATTCTTCAAGTCATACACCAACTTTCCTTCCTGCTCTACCAACTCTTGATCTCTTAAAAACTAAATCGGGAGTCAACTTCTTGTTACCTGTGACTATTTTCTTTGAGATTGAGGATGCCGATCTCTCCGAAAAATTCACCGGACGCCCTAGTAGCAACCACTCGACCCGTGTCACTGCAAAAAAAAAAAAAAAAAAAAAAAAAAAAAAAAAAAAAAAAAAAAAAAAAAAAAAAAAAAATAGATAAAAAAGAAGTGAATGAAAATTGATAACTACGTTCAGTGTTGGATTTTAATTTCGTTCAGGCATAAATATGAAAGCAAGTATCGCATGTTCCCTACCAAAAAAGTACGCAATTTGATTGATTATTAGGCTTAAATGAAGAGCTGAAGTTTCAAAAGGCGTTAAATCCAGTAACAATTTATTCATTGTCAGTTATAGTCTAAGAACAACAATTTTGACAGCAATGATGACAAAATACATTTCAATATTATTTTTGATTAGACGAAAGTGTGAAATACTAGCATATGGTATGAAAAGAAACCCTTATTTTTTGTAAGTTAGTTTACAATAGCAGATTTGGCGCCTTGGGATAATGATGATGATGATGATGATGATGATGATGATGATGATGATAATAATGATGATGATGATGATGATGATGATGATGATGATGATGATGATGATGATGGTGATGACGAAGATGATGATGGTGATGACGAAGATGATGATCATGATGATGATGATGATGATGATGATGATGGTCAAAATGATGCTGATGATGATGATGATGATGGTGATGATGATGATGAACAGCATTTATATAGCACCATTTTGAGTCCCGAAACATTCAAAGACCTTTTGGAAATAAACTGTTCGATTGAAGATGATGATGAATTTTAAACACTTACGTGGTGACTTTGAAAAGACCGTCTGAAATAAAGAACATCTCTCGAGCTATTGCCCCGTTCTTACATATCATATCACCAGGGGTACAGATACAGAACTTCATTTTCAAGACTAGGTCGTTGAGGACTTCCGGTGGACATACTTCAAAAATAGAAACCTACATGAAGGGCCAAAAAACAAATCGTGAAGATCTAAAAAGAAAAAAGTTTGAATACACAGTGGTGGAAAATAGCAGTCCACCTCCGCCCCCTTCAATAGCTTCAAATATTCTTTGGTGGAATTCTGCCAATTCTACTCTGACTATAGGTAATTATCATTATTTTGGAGGGGCTATTGTTTTTTGTCGTTGTTTTTGTCTTCTTTTTTTTTTTTTTTTTTTTTTTTTTTTTTGTCTTCTTTTTTTATATTTACGAATTTACCTTTTCGAGTAATTGAAGATTGACGTTAAGGGCGAGTTCTGTGCGATGTGTATCGGGCAGAAGACCCAATGAATTAACATCAAATTGACCATGAGTGGCACCCCTGCAAACGAAAAGTAAAAAAAAAAAATAACAAAATAACAAAATAAAGAAATGAAAAGGAAGAAGTAACATATGGAAACGTGTGTGTTATATTGACAAATGAAGGCTGTTATGGTCACTTTCTAGGCTTTTGGGGTCTTTTACGTTCTAACTTAAAGAAAAAGACTTGTTGAGTGTTTGTTTTATTGTTTTTATATTTTACGACGAAGTCATTCATAATATGAATATTTATGCCATGGATCGAGTATAATAACCATCTGCTTGTGCATTAAAAAATAATAGAGATCAGCCACCTCGCTCCTCCATTTACAATAATATACTTTTACTACATGAATGTATTGAATGTTTGAAAGTTTATCAGATTTCTTTTCTTATGTTTGTCCTTTCGATTTGTTTCCGGCGTTTGTTTTGTTTCTTTGTTTTTATCTTTTGTTTTAAATTATAAATTTTTCTTTCTTTCTAGGTGAGGTACATAGGTAACACAAAGATCAATGACTGTCGATCAGAATCGGAGTTGTTACACATAAGGGAAAAAAAATTCACGATGAAAGTGGGAAAAACAGGAAATATTGTGAGTCCTTTAGCCCAAGCTCAATCCGATAATCCTCTTATTCCATCGACACAGAACCCCCCCACACCCACTACCTAATCCCCAACAGCATTCTGGAGTCCGCAGTCTGCGATGCAGTGATTTCATTTATATGTTAGTGAGCATAATCTACATGTATCGTCATTGTTATAGCATACGTGTATTTAAAGATTTAAGTTATACTATACCATATGCGCAGCCTATCAACTTGTGCAGTATATCGTTACCTTCTTGTAGATACTTCGTAATTAGCATCATCTCTGTTTGATAATGGTTTTTTGTGCGATGGTACTGTTGTATCAAGATCGCTGATGTTTGATTGGATAAATAGAAAATACACGTGACTCCATGATATTGGGTGAGGCAGAAAATGAATATAATCATCCTCACAGGCAGTACGAAGAATTAAAATCTAAATTATCAAATGACAATGCATTGCATAATAGGGTAACATGGGTCAAAATCTGCACCTAAAATTAGCGTCATTTATTTGATTTTATTTTTATTTATTTATTTTATTGTTTACTTTTGGGAGGGGGGGCGGGAGCGGATGTACTGAATTCCAAGCCGTCGTGTGCAAGCACACTACTGTATTCAATTTGGACAGACCAGAACCAGCGAGGGGATCTCCAGAGTGCTGGGCGTCACCACCACCTCCGTGTAACATAGCTGTGAAAATATCATGAAGACCACAACACATTTAGACCTGTAGCTTACTAAGTGTAATCTAGAAATGGCATATAATTGTACATGCCCACTGGACCCAGTCGTTTTTCAGACCTGTCAAAATATAAATAATTATAACTTATATCTTGGCGCTCAAAGTAAACGAGTCGCGCATTTTCGATTCATGATGACCGCACTAATTTTCCTGTGGGTGGAAATCAATAAAAGAATCTGAATAAATGGCAAATAACCTTACTTTATTAATAACATGCCAACTTCATTAATATTATTCCAACTTCTAAAACATGACTAGAAGTGATTCGGGAGAGTTGAATTTTAGGGGTTGGGGATTTCAAACGAAATTATGTCAAAAGAATAACTGATGTTTTTTTTTCGGCTTTCGGCCAACGCATACGGTCATATTTTCACCTTGCAGGGGTAGGTTTTAAGTGGTCAATCGGCTCAAACCATATTATATCTTTCTGCGTTTTTGGTTTTTGTTTTTTTTACATTGGTCAATTTGGCACCCCTCTAAGGTCAATTTCGGCGCCTTTGGAGTCATTTTGGCGCCCTTTTGGGTGCCTACCGGGGGCCCGGGCCCGTGAAACCCCCCCCCCAGATATCGCGCATTTGTGTGATCCCGCCCTTGAAAAGTTTTGATATTTGTTTTTTACAGAAGGTGAGATACCGCTAATAAAGTTTTACAACTCGGTATGCCAAAGTTGCCCCGTGCTATTTTAGAATTGATATTTGTAGATTATTTTTTTTCTACCCATCTTTGTGGGCCGGGAGGCAAGTGTTGTTAAAATATTATATTAATAAACTTTGGAAAACAAAAGCAATTCAATGTTCCGTTTAGTAAAGAATTCCTTGTTTTTCTCATTCAAGGTTTTACTGAACAATTTATTCAGCACCCGTGAACAAAATTCATATTTGCAATAATTGTAAAGGCACATTTGTAAGGCAGTGATTCAATCAAAGCTATCTTTGTGTATTGGCAGAGAAAACATGGTATTGAACATATTTCATTATTCAGACACAGTATAGCTTCATATCTTTGTCCGAAACAAACGAAACAACGATTTACCCACCCCCTCGATATGCGACAAATTAGTGACGTGATATGATAGCTATTTGGTGAAAAAAAAACATAAAATATTGTGCGAAGAAAATAGTTTGCTATCGTTCCACAAGGAAACATCCGTGTGCTAAATGACAACAAAGTGTTGGGATTATATAGCAAATGATCTGATTCGCTGTCGCCAACGGAAGAAAGGTCATGTGATAATGTCAAACCCACTGTTTTTTGGATAATTTTCATGAGCTTATGAACAAAATGATTATTTTTTTTATCTTTTTGCAAAAATATAAAAGTTTTGTTCGTAACGACTTTCAGATATCTTATGAAATTCATTTGTGTACAACATCATACAATATCGAGTGTTTCCATTGTAGAATTTCAGTACAGGGGCATATGGGTGTAATAAACTATGACACCTTTGTTTGGAAAAGACGGTGAAAGAGAATAGCAAAACGGTGAAAGAGAATAGCAAAACGTATTTGGTTTATTTTATATCTTACCAACAACCGTTGCGAAAATGAATATGCCCATTAGGTATCCGATAATTTGTACGACATACCTGAAAGCAACAATGATATACATAATTAAAACGAGTCATGGAGGTTGTTCGTACTGTATGAAATGGAAAAAAAAAATATTGTACAAAAAAAAAAGTGGACAAGGCAAACAAACCGATATCCTACACTGTTGCTCATATAGGTTGGATATTTTTTTATGCGATCCAGCCACATCACTTTGCTCCGGCTTCAATTTCTAGAACTTGTTTGTCCAGTTCCTTTCACTTTTATGTACCCTTGCTACATCTTGGACGTTCCCCAGCCATTCCCGGGTATTGGAAAATAAAAACAGTTTGTCGACCCTCTCAATGCCCATTTTTGCCTCTTTTTCACATTTTGGGGCCCTTTTTTTTTGTTTACCCGGCTGACCAAGGCCCCCTCCGTCCTACCCCAAAGAAATGGGTGTGAAGTATAGGGGCGTTATTATTCTTTAAGGTAAATCTAGTTTCATGGTCACAGACTAAGATTTATTGTCTAGGGGGAGGGTCAAAGTTAATTTTGATTGGGGTTCAAAATTGTTTTTCTTCATTTTTACATCATGGAAATTCCTGTTTTCCAAAAAATGAATTGTAGAATCTCAGCCAAACACAAATCGTAATGAAAAATAGACTACCATTACCATTTACAACCTTGTCATTAAGGCTGAAACAACATTTAGGGGAAAAAATAAAAATTAAGAGTTCATGGTTGTTTTTTGTTTCCTTTGTTTTTACCATAAATGTAGGATAAAATATTTCAATTTTTCACCGATCTCACTTTTTACTTCAACCCCTCCCCTAGCCAAGAGACCAAAGCCTGTGACCTTAAATTTTAATTTAACGTAAAGAACAATAGCAGGCCTACACTTCAGACGCGTTTCGCGGGGGTAGGACGGAGGGGGCCTTGATCAGCCCGGTAAACAAAAAAGGTGCTTCAAAATGAGAAAAAAAAATGCCAAAAATGGGTATTGTGGGGGTTGACAAACCTTATTTTATTCATCATCCCATAGGAATTGTTGGTGAACGGCCAAGATATGTCGAGAGTCCCGAAAGGTGAAAACGGGGAAAAAATGATTTCAAGAAATTAAAGCTCGAACAAAAAGATTTTACTGGAGCACACAAAAAATATCCAACCTTTATGAGCGACAGTGTATAAAGAGCAAAGTATTTCATCAAATTAAGGTTGGAATCAATTGTATATAGGCCTATGTTGAAGACTTAATTGGGCATGTATCATACAGAGGAATTATACTGTTTCAATTCCGGTCTTGATTGATTGGTTGATAGTTTTTTTACGTAACTGCTTATAGGTAGCAATTCACTGGAATTTCACTCTAAATTCACTATTTTCTGATATTGAGTGTAAAAACATTTCCCCCAGTTTTAAGAGTACCGCGGAATCGTGGGGGCAGCGCTACTGACAGCCAACAACTTTTTTAATAGACACATGTGAAATGCCCGACCGCGTAAAATATATATAAAAGGGGATTTTACCTGGCCAACCCAGATGACCCAATAAACTCCCCCCCCCCTTCCTCCAATGTATGATGCGCTTTTAATACTTTTTCTGGCGAAAATGCTTTCTCATCATCAGCCCCCCCCCCAGCTTTTTGCTCTCCTGTCAGGCGCCGACTGCTTTTACATATCACAGCGGAAGATGTATTTACATAAATTACTAAAATAGTCTTAACTAACATAACACATTTTTTGTACAAAGTAAATAAACTTGTTCCAAGAGAAAACATAATAACGAGAGATATACACTCGACCTTGAAATAATTATGAGGAGAATAGCCTTATGAACAATTATGGGAATGAAAGATAAGCCAATCTCATCCGGATATCCGTGTCAGCTAGTGCATAATGATTAGCCTAAATAGCGTTCAGTGTATGATACAGTGGAACAAAATAAGGCCAGAATATCCTAGTTTTTATATGCTTTGCATTATTTTTTTTGTTTTTTCTTCTCTTTCTTTTCTTTTCCTTCTTCTGTTATATGTTTGTGAGAGTATTTTTTTGTGTAGCTGGTCGAACGATCAACGAGAAAGAATGATTTGATCTATAAGTCTGCGCGTCTATCTCAGGATGATTAGCTTTAAGTAATATCATTGAGTGCACTGAAAAGCATCTGAGTATTCCTGAATACAGGCCGACGGGCTGAGGGCTGCAGCCCCTTTACACGTGTATGAAACTGAATAATTGCGTGGTTACATTACCACCCATAGGACACCCACCACTAAATCGCCCTGGCAGTACATTATTATGTACAAAGTACAAATTAGCCTATAATTCGGAAAGCAGGTATGCTAAAGGGTATACAATTTACACTTTTTGTCCAAGGGCCTAAAAGAAACTTTGTGGTGAAAATGAAATTAAGTTTTTTTTTTTTTATTTTTTTTTTTTTTTTTTTAAAACTACTCGATCTCGTTGTCGGGTGAGGAAGATCACCTATGTAGTCAATGTCAATGCTCGCACATAGAAAGAAGCAAGATATTTATGAGACAACGGTTGTCGCTTCCATCAGACCTAAATACCCTCAATCATTCGACTGCGAAGATTCCCCTGACTTAACTTTTTGCTAATGAGAAAGTAAAACGCAGCTATCCAGATGGATCCCAAGCAGCAGAGTCTCTGAATGTGACGACAGCATCGAAAGAAATTTGGAA
The DNA here is from genome assembly GCA_940671915.1 of Paracentrotus lividus. NCBI lineage: Eukaryota > Metazoa > Echinodermata > Echinoidea > Camarodonta > Echinidae > Paracentrotus > Paracentrotus lividus. Next base: position 32,811,423 of record CALNVZ010003434.1, on the reverse strand, counting down.
CCTGGATTCCTGTTCCCACCTATTAAATCCCATAAACCTGTAAACCTGTAGAACTGCGTAGAACCTCGACATCTGACGATGGGTGCAAACGGTGAGTAATCAATGAGATAGAGGAGATCGGTTGGGAGGAGGGAGAGGAGATCGACTACGAACTGCCACGATTTCATATAATGTCGTAAAAGTTTCTGTTTGTCGATCACGAGAAGACCCTGTTCCAAGTACGCGGTTCGCGCCTGGACCACCATGTCAAGAATGTAGATGAAATCGCAAAAGTAGTCCGCCAAAAACCAGGCCACACGGCTTTTTTCTCCGAGCTCGGGCCATGCTTCGCGGGCGATCAGCACCCAATAGTTATACAAGACAGCGACACTGACTACCGTTAGCCAATATATAAGGAATTCGCCGTCGGGGAGGACGATCGTCCGTAGTCGTTCCTTTTCCTCGTCGTCTTTGAGTTCGAGGAACCTTGGTTTGCCATTCTCGTCTTCGCCGTCCTTGGCGAAGTGTTGTGGAGTCCTTGTGGCATTATTAATGTTCTCTAGGATTATGTTAGTTTTCGTGTTCTTTTGCTTAAACCAAGCAGCTCCCATGGCTGGTTAGTTGGTTTTATTTCCGTAAAATAAAAATCATATACAATTAATACATATAAAGTAAAAACATTTATCATCACACGGTGATTCTCCTCCTGTGCTCACTATATTCCCAAGAATTATAATAATGAAAATATTCACGTTTCTCCGTCTTTGCTTTTACAGAACTGATGATTGACTGATATAGTTACTCCGGAACGGATATGGTTCATACTCTCTCCTGAAGAAATATCACCAATTACCGCAAAAAGTATCATTATCGTATAGTCCCAGACGGAATGCTGTATATCCTCGAAGAATAAGAAACTAAGAGACGAATATATACTATTCGGAAATTATATGTTTTCTAGTTCATTTGTAATTTCCGCCAACACATTGATTAAACAATAATTATCAATCATCTCGGCCAGTCCTCGTCACTAAAGAATATAGAGTAATAGTATATTCCATGAATACAATACGCTGCTGAAGGATAATGAACACACACTATAACCATAACTCAACTAATGAATATATCAATGATATTCCTCGGATGTCCCACGCAAGCACATGCAAAGTTAAAATTTACTTGAAGTGTTTGTCGAAGCGGTAAGCTATTGTTGTCTCCTTGGAGCTATAGCACACGTTGCAAATGAAAGGGGATTCTAGCAGAATTTTTTGACGCTATTGTTGTTCGCTCATCCAAGACGGCACAACTTTGTGATATTTGAACAAGCGCCATTTTGCTCCTCAAGTGCCGAAACTGAGAGTTGAATAAATGTTTACACGAAATTTCATATTTTTTATTATCATGAAAGTAAATTTGCGTCCAAGATCCGGATTGTTGTGACGCATTAAAATAGTTTTTGATAATAAAACAAAAAGTACAGGAAACAGTAAGAGTTGAATAAATGTTTGCACGAAATTTTATATTTTTTATTATCATGAAAGTAAATTTGCCTCCAAGATCCGGAATTGTTGTGACGCATTAAAATAGTTTTTGATAATAAAGCAAAAAGTACAGGAAACAGTAAGAGTTGAATAAAATCGCATGCAAAGTAATTAATTGACGTTCACTTTCAGTTGTTGTACCTGCTAACTCTTACCATACCCATATTCAACATCTTTTCTCATTAAAAAAAAAAAAAACATTTTTTTTTTTTTTTTTTTTTTTTTTAGGAGGGGGGGGGGGCTTTTGTTTACCCCTTGAGCAGAGGCCCCCTAGGTCAAGCCCAGCCGTTGTCAAGCCCCTAGGAAACGGGTCTGAGTTTTATGCCTAGGTGTAAATCTGGGCTTGTGGTCTAGTATATAAAACTTATATATTGGAAGTCTCAAATATTATTCTGATTGGGGTTTTTTTTTTTTCATTTTTTTTTTTTCGATTGAAGTTTCCATTTATTCTTTAAAATGTACATTGTAGAATCTCAACCAAATATACAGCATTATGAAATCAAGCTTCTTTTGTCATAGACAGTAGCCTAATCGCAAAATAAAATATATCAATTTTATACCAATCAGACTATTTAAATTTAACCATTTCCCCTCTAGACAATATACCTTACACTACAGTGCGTCCCAAAAAGAACTATACACTTTTGAAATGGCTGCCAAATAAAAAATATTTGATTTTAGGTAATGAAATTTACATGTATGGAAAGCTCATTATTCCCAACTTTCAATGACACCCAACAAGTTTGAAAATATGTCTGATGAATGAGCAGCGTTCACTTTGTAAAGGGTATGGAATTAGGTGCGCAGGAATTGCCCTGCCAATTTGCATGAGGAAAGGCATTTGGAGCTTATGGCATTGAGGATGATATGCAGAATTACTGATCAATTATGATGAGTTGGGGTTTGCTAAGTGAAATTTGTGGAATTAGGGATTACAATTTCATGCATGAGTGAACAGGAATATGTATTTCCTATTATTAGCATTGTAACTTTCCAAGGTTTATTCAGTGGTGTGTTAGTGGTAGTCAGGATGGGGTGCAATAGGTGAGATGCAGGGTAAGATTTTGATCACTTTTGAAATAACTGTATGAAGATGATGTAATGCTTGATTGATAAGTTGAAACATTGGAGATGGTACACTGTTGATTAAGTGATTGCTTGCTGGGATGACTATGATTGTTCTAATTTATTTTTGAACCTGATAT
>CALNVZ010003434.1:32674839-32805983 GCA_940671915.1 Paracentrotus lividus | reverse complement strand
AGGCGTAAAATGGCTTACTATTAGTGTCCGCAGAGGTAGACATTGCGGAATGGTTATCTATTTGATGCCCTGTAATGATATTTAGCCGTGGGTCTACAAGCACCCTTTGCTCAGAAGATGCATCTCCCTCAGATAATTGTTACAACAGGTAAAGGTCATCAAAAGATCGTGATTTTGTAAGAATTTATTTCACTCCACCATGAACGATGTAATTCTCTACGCTGTCCGACTGTGCTGGTCTGATATTTAGTGGCGGTGTAGTTGGACAGACTATTACTTGTTCTTGCCGCTGAGCGCAAACTCGTGGCGTGAGCACACGGGGTTGGCGCGTCTGGCGAGTTGTGCGTCCGGGGGTAATGCCGGCGGGTCGAATTGGCTTGATAATTCGGGGTATTGTCCTGGTGGTATTGTCGGGGAGGTATGTCCGGTGGAGTCTCGGTGTCCGGGATTTCGGGGGTCTTGTCGGGGTAATTGTCGGGGGTATTGTCCTCGGGGGGGGTTATTGTCCCGGGTAATTGTCCCGGGGGATAATGTCCGGGGTAATTGTCCTGAACCGTAAATTCATTACTAAATCATTATTTTTTTATTTTGGCAGCCATTTCACAGTGATATAGTTCTTTTGGGACGCCTGTATAAGCCTTATCCAGAAACCATTTCTAAACTTAAAGAACCAATCAAAACTTAAGCGTTTCCTTGGGTAGGACAAAGTGGCCTCGACCCGGGTAAAAAGCCCAAAACAGGGGAAAGGAAAGGGGAAATAGTTGAAATAAAGACCTAGCCTACTTCGGTAGCCTGTTCAGCCCCTGCGCCCCCCTCCCATTCAGCTCAGTCCTTTCACTTTCAAAAGCGCTCCGCGGCCCTTGTACCACGGCCCCTACCTCCGCCAACATCCCTAACGAGCTACTAGATCACAGCCTGGTGTGCTATCACAACGGCCCCTCCCCTTTCCCCTCCTCCCCGGCATTAATAAAACCGAGGCCCGTACACGTGTCTAAATATAATAAATTGATTGTAAATAAAATTTAAAATTTTTTTTTTTTTTTTTTTTTTTTTTTTTTTTTTTTTTTTTTTTTAAATAACCAAATTAAAGGAAAAAATACGAGAGAGAAATAATAAACATGTTGGTGACAATAGCTAAACTTTTGACTGGTGACCATATAGAAAGAAAAAAAAAACGTGGAGTACGAGCGGACTCGCATCCCGCAAGCTTATTTCTTTTCTAATTTACCTTAGGTAAAGTACCATAACTCTTTCATAAGTGCTGGTGGAACTGAGCTGAAGATAGAGGTTATTTATCAGACTTTTTTTTCTCTCTCTCCATTGACATTGTCAATTCAGCAGGAAGAAAATAATTATTATCTGTTTAATAATTTTTCTGGGTTTGCATTTATGCAGATGACACTGGAATATTTTTCAAATAGATATTAATAAAAATAAAGGAAAAAAAAATATATATATAGACTTCTATATATGTATATGAGAGAAATTCAAATTTGCATTGGCGATAATAGTCAAATATGACTGATTGCCATTAAACCTAACGAAAGAAGAAGAAGAATGGACAAACGAGAACTGAACAAGACAAGATCCCTACTAAAAAATTGGTGTAAATTGACGTATAAAACCATTGATACAGTCCAGATTACAGGTGAGTTGTTTTGGAAAATTAATAGCTGTATAACGAGGTTCTCTGAAGTGTTATTTATGGTTTTGTTAATGTTTTTGTAGCGCAATCCCGGGTCCCCTTCTCATTTTCACTATTAACCAACCTCCCACACGTACATATTTGTGTTTGTTAAGACTCAAGTCCTAGCTTGGCCTCTCAACTCGAGTTCTGTAATGCTACCTAGCCTATATGTGACAAATTCCAAAAATTGGACATATGCCTACACAATTTACAAGTCATTTTCATTATGAGTATATTTAACAAAATCATCTCCTTTAAAAACATTCCTAAATTTCATGAACATGAAATCTTTTGATCTCTCTTTTCTCCATTTGAAGATTTTCAGAATGAACAGCCTACATCCTGATTGTACTGAGCTGAAGCAGGAATACGATGCGTGCTTCAATTCATGGTTCAGTGAAAAGTTCTTGAAAGGAGACTCAACAGATGCATGTGGGGATCTCTTCAAGAGGTACCAGGCTTGTGTCAAGGTCAGCTCATTAGTTTAAAAATAGATTCTAAATGAAAATAATTTCAAATGTTAAGCCTTAAGGATGTTAATTTCGTAGCCTGTTTTTACCAAAAGGTGGGGTATAGTTTTGGTTAATATATAATGATAATGATAATAATAATAATAATGGTGGTTTCTTATATAGCGCTCAGGTCTGTCATGCATGACGCCCATGGCACTTTACAAAGAATGTTTTACACATTATTACCCCGGTCATAGCTGAGCGGCCAAGAATGTAGAGCTCAAGCATATCGGGTACCCATTTACACCTGGGTGGGGAGGAGCATTGTAGACAAAACGCCCATGCCCTAGGACGTAAGTGTTGTACCGGGGTTTAAACCCATGGTCCTTGCTTTCTCAGTCCAGTGATATGACCACTAGACTATGACACTTCTACAGTATAAATTTATATAATCTTTCAAATTTTTACTTTTCTTTGAGATAAAATGAGAGATAATACAATATTAACACAAATAACATGAAAGATGCTCAGATCCACAAATCACTGTAAATGTGCATAACATTTCTATGTCTTATATCAATAAGGGTCCTATCAGATTGCCTTCTATTTGTCTTTTCTCTTTTTTAAAATAATAATTCTTTAACAACTTTACGTGCATGGGTGAGGACAAAAATCCAGAATAAAATCTTTGTTTGACATATTAGCTAAATCCATAAAATGATCATTCAGAAGGCTTATTTTAAATGCAATAATTTTAATGCCAACAGAGGGTGCAATGTCTGCTCTAATGATCAAATTCAAATTTTCACAAAGATTCAGTGTATTGAAAAATTGGTGTAATTGTCACTTTGCTTCTTTTATTCAAAGACACCCATTTAATTCATATCATTCACTCAAAACTATAACCCAGCTTTAAGACAGAAGTGCAGTGCATATCAATAAAAAGGTGATCCAAATGCAGAGGGCTGATATTTCAAGCTTATCTGTTTTTGCAATTCAGATGCTGCATAGGATTAAAGATGAATTCCCTTTATATGGCAGTGCTCCTTTGTTTGTAGTTATAGGGGATGTAGGAAATTTGTGATCACTCGCAAAAAGTTTTCACCAGCTTACAAGTTCATGAGCTTTCAAGTGCTGCTGTAATTTATAGTGAACACTTTTTGCAAGAATGATCACAAATTTCCTTGTTGAACATAGTGGATTGTGATACAAATGAATACCCTCTAGGGATTATTTTCAATCCTCAATAATGAACCTATTTAGTCTTTAAGATATTCTTATTCTCTGTTTGATCATCACTACAGAATGCCATCCTGGAGAAAGGTATCGACCTAGACGAAGTGGAGAAGGTCGTTATAGGAACGGAATCTGAGAAACAGCCACCTCCACATTGAGGTATATGTTAGCTGATGTTAATTGGTCGCTAACTTCAGCTACTATGAACACTTGTCCTCCAAATAATCATGTATGCGGGTTTGATTTGCATCTCAAGAATCGCTCAAGCAAATTGATAAATTCTCAGATATGGATGCCAACAAATATATGTCTCTTGTCAAAATGCTTTGAAAAGTATTTAAAAATCTGAATGATTTCAGCCAGAGTATTCAGGATACAAGAGTTAATGCGATGTGATGTGATAAGTGTGTATCTTCAGGTAAAAAGATAATTTTTTTTAATCTAATCATTTTTTTAAAATTTCTAATGATGATGATAAAATAAATAATTACATGTACAGTCAACCTTGCCTCAGTCAAACAATCATGTAAGCCGAGGGTCTTTTCCGGTCATCTTCTCTTAATATTCTTTTGTTTTTAACCTTTCATAAGGCATATTGTAAAAAGTAAAACCTATTTCTTCAGCTCAACTGGTTCGCATTAGTCAAAGTATTGAAATTTCCCCCTTCTCAGAGAGGGAGATTCTAACAATGAATTTTAAGGAGTTATCCAAAAACATCATGACGAAAGACAGACTTTTATTACTTATGTTGATCATTTACAAATGTAAGTGTAAACTATCAGAAGCATGTCAGTCATATTTTGTTTCCAATGTAATTGTGATATTGAAGGTACTTTCCTATATTTGTGATCTCATTCTTACTTTCTAAACCTTATGTGAACAAGCTTGTAACTATTTTGATGAGAAAGTACCTATCTAAAATCTTAAGTGTTTTTGCCCCTGCACCTACATGTAGATAATAAGTTACATCAATGGTATTTTTCTCAAAGGTACTGTGCATAATATCTTGAAGCAAAACCCCTAATACTTCTTTGCAAATAATTCAAATCAGATTTCTATATTCATCCAGTGTAATTTAAAATTATTGTCGACAATCCGGTACATTCAAATTTGAATATAAGATGCTCACATTTATTCTAAAGAAGGCACATAGACATGTTTGAAATTGGGAAAAGGAGAATTGCCTCATAATGAAGTATTGTTCTATCCGTGCGTGTTATATCAGGAATAGACTGAAAATCATGTAAGTACATGTACATGACTTGTCTTGAGTAAAGAATGAGATTTATTATATGGTTGTAAGAGCTGATAAGCAATGAAATTATCATTTCTTACATGTATGTTCATGTATGCATTGCTGTGAATTGGGTATACATTTGTATGTATATTGTATGTACTAAAAACATGTATGCAATAATTGGAATAAATTTTATATAAAAATTACATGAATGCTGTTGAATTTCATTTTTGTTGTTTGAAGGTAATTCCAACTAACCAACATTTTTACCGTGTATTAGCGAGAAGTGGAACCAAACCTATTACACAGTTCACTCCCATTACAAACGAGGTGCTTTGGACAAGGCCAAATATTTTGTTACATGTTTACTGAACACATATTTCACATTTAAAATTTAGACCATAGAACTGCGTGGTGACAATATGGTGGTTTCCGTGCTCATTATGGCTGGATTAGACTGCCCCAGTATAATTTGAAATGTCATTCTGAAAATCTGAATTTCTGATTTCATTGTTGAAAGAATATTTTATGTAGAGCACTATCTAAATTTTATCATAAAAAAGTAGAAGTCCAACTTACTCAATAATTAACCAGGATATGACAACATTTCGTTATTTATAATACAATCATTCTGGTCATATTTTAAGGAGATAAAGATAAAAATCTAAATCATAATGGCCATTATAAATTCCTTGTCCACAATACGTACTCAAATCTATGTTTGTTTCAATCCTTCTACAGCTTTATCTTTCTCGATTTTTGTTTGCTTTTGAGTAACTGGGGTTTTTTTTTTTTGTGTTTGTGCTTTTTTATGCCTTCAATGTTAACCAATACTTTTAGCTTTATTCTTATCTTCTTAGTTAGTTCTGTACTTGGGCTTTAATATCCACTGCAATCAACTGATACTCGTATAAAATTCATATTGACAGTACACAGTGTGTTCAAAAAGACGATTTTCAATAATTTTGATTCAATTTCATTTTTATTCGAAGTCAATATTATTGAAAATATTGTACAAACACTTATACAGTTTGGTTACAAATCAATCTCTTTTATTTAGAGTGACCGATATCAATCTCCATTGAATAAAAATAAGTTTGCCAGACTTTCTCATTCTTCTTTGGTTATTCAACACAATGGCCCGAATTCACAAAGGTGGATTCTGCAAAATCCATGGTTTCAACCCTGGGTTTAACCTAGAGTTGGACCTAGGATTTTCAATTTGGTATTCACAAAGGTGGACTCAACTGAATCCACAGATCCACAGCATCATAATACGTCATAATTTGGGTCAACTGTTGGTGAATCATAAACTGGTGGATCTGTGGAGCCGTTGATCCTCCTTTGTGAATTCGGGCCAATGAGTCTGATTTAAAAAACTGAGCTCATTTACATAAACCTTTCTATAAGTGATTCAAAAAATGGAGCCCACTTGCATAATTTAAGTGGTTTTTACGATCCACAATTGTCAGCATTCCTAAACAGGGATGCCAGTTTTCAGGCTATTGCCTGATTTTAGGCCCCGGCACCTTCCCATTTCAGGCCTCTTCAGACCACTGTATAAGTGGTTATTTTCGCGGGGACTTTATTTTCGCGAGTCGGTCATCGTGAAAATTACCACTTCAATACAAGGCTATTTATAGTAATGAATCACCAAAATCGCGATATTTTGCTCTCGCGAATTTTCCTAACTAGTCCAAAATCGCGAAAATATCTGTACTTGAAAATATTGGCTTATACAGTATTGAGTGTATAGTATGTATGTTAGTGTTTCTTATGTGTGGGCTTTTTTCAGGCCCTGTCGGTAAAACCAACTGGCATCCCTGTTCCTAAAGATATCAAAACATCTGATCAGTGTTAGTAATTACTCCCGTGGAGAGAAAACATAATTTTAAGAACCAAATATGCACATGGCTTGAAGAATTAGCACAAATAAGTTTGGCAATGTGATAAATAAAGGCTTCTTACAAAATCGTATGTGTGGAATCCACATTATATAATGAATACAAAATTATAAGTGCTGAAGAACAAATAAGGTAGATTCATGTTACTATAGCCACTTTTCAGAACATTTCAAGTACAGTCAACTCTGGTTAAATCGAGGTGTTCGGGACCACACCAATTAACTTTTAAGGAAATGTGTTTATACCAAGTATTTAGTGACGTAGAAACATTTGCAAAAAATTTTAATTGGTAACATAAGAATAATGTAATCTTGATTTATCTGTGATTGTTATGGTGGGAGTTGATTGTACATAAGGTTGAAACTCTTTATATAACAACGTCTTTAGAACCAGAAAACTTTGTTCATTATATCAGGTATCTTTTAATATCAACTTTCATAATCTTACTTCACTGATCGCCAGACAAATTTACGAACCACAGTGAGATGACTATAATATGTGTATTTTGCCAAAAATGGACATAGACAGTATTGGCTATATACCCTCAAAATATTCATAAATTAAGAAATGCCTATCGGATACATGTATATGAACAATGTCTCATTTGTGCGATCAGACACTGGCTAGAAATGGATTGTAATGAATAGATGAATTCGGACTGTGTTTCATGGAAGTGAGCCCTCTACGTGGCTGCCACAGCTGGGGGGGCTTCCAATGGGTTTTGCATTAAACCAGGTGCTCGTATGTCTGCGCATATACATTTTCCTTTGTTACGCATACTGGAAGCCCCCCAATTAGCTAATTTCCATAAAAAAACAGCACCCAAAACAAATTTATCATTCAAAAGAGAATTCGACTGATATAGGTGTAACACAGCAGAACCCAAGTTCTAATATGAAAGAACCTGAAAATGGTTTTCAAAATTACTGTTTTGGAAGTAGTAAACTATCATGGTTTTCAAAATACCACCCCAAATCCCAGACAATTATTGTATATTGCTGTGATTTCCATGTGCTTAAAATACCTACCTGGTACATGGAAAATATATAAATTCTGTACAACTATTTTTTAGACAATAAATATGATAAAAGCTGATAGGGTTTTTAATCTGCATACACATTAAGTTGGACATACATGTAACTATGCGTATATCACTACAGATGACAGGAAGAAAAATTTTCATTTAACACTACCACAGTTAAAATAATATAGCATGGTAAAGAGTTGAATGGCACAAAAATGAAATACATTGCCTAGAAGAGAGTAATGTTCATATATTTGGAGATGCATAATGGGTGTCTCAGACATTAATAAATTATTAATTAATTGACACATGGTGCGGAAAAAAGGAGACCTCAAGGGTTCAAATTAAGGATATTTTGACCTGAGTTTACAGCTCTAGGCATATGCTAGATCAGCATACAAGTATAACAATAGAGGGTGAAGAAAGTTAGAACTCCTGTCTAAATCATAACAATTAAAACAATTTCAATATCTTCGATTCATAAGATTAAAGGCTGATAAGGTTTTAGTGATTTCCCATGTCATATTATTAATTGAATAGCACAATTCCTCGATTAAATATCAAGTTTTATACATGCATCAAGCATGATAAAGTGGTACAATCCTTGCTATCCTGTCCCTGCATATAGGACACTGTGGAGGCTGAAGAACAATTGCACATTCTGAACAGGCACATACATGTCCGCAGTTTAGGAGCACACAGTCTCTGGGACGGGAAAGGCAGATGGCGCAGGAGTCCATATCTTGATGATATCTGCCCTGAAGGTCGTCTACGTTGGACCCTTCTGCTTGTTCCGCCCGCTGCTGCAAAACTCGCTGGACGTAGAGGTCATAAGTGCGTTGCTCCTGGTATCGCTTGAACCACTTCCATAAGATGATACACAGCATGACGACCGTCGCCGATCCACAAACAGCTACTAACACTTTCCACCTACGCAACTTGGAGCGCAGCCCCCGGATTATACCGCTCTGTCCCGACAATGAAAGTATGTAGTCCAATCCGGATGCTGGGGGTCTCAACATCATCTTTCCATTGACCATGGCGAGCTCACCGACCCCAGTTAATAGAGCGCCCTCAGGGAGCATACGTTCAATTTCTTGGAAGCCTTTTGTCTTCTCCCCGCTGGCCCAACTGAGGATGTTGTTTCCTAGAGAGGTGTTGTAGGGGAAGAACTTGTCATGGATGGTTTCAAGTTCAAGACCATTTGCTAGGAGGGCATCTTCTACACCTACACCTACGTTGCCTCTGGTCATTTCAAAGGGGACATTCCTTGTGGTGTCTCTGATCAGTCGTGTTGTGTCGTACCTGAAGAAAAACAGGACAGGAGACAAGAATATTACCTCATGAAGGAATAAACTATACAGTGTCCAGTACATAAGTCCTGTCTGAAGAATATAACTTTGGCTTCACTAATTTCATAAGGTAAATCATTTGATTTATCTTGGAAATTGAGAGCCAAAAGGATGCTCAATCCAAGATATTAGAATATGTGTTAATGCCTTCTGACTTTATAAAACTGACTTCTGACATCAAGTTCGTAAAAGTATGTACATGTATGTACATCCGACCCCCTATATGTAAAACCTTCCTGAAACATGGCTTTGCTTTCCAGTTTATAATGAAAGGGGTGTATGCAGGGGCCGCGGAGCGTTTTTGAAAGTGGAGGGCTGAGCCGAAAGTGGGGGGGGGGGGGGGGGGGGGGGCTGAACTGGCTAAAAATCACAAAACGTATGGTCATTTTTGCGTTTTTGTACACGGCTGAAAAAAGTGGGGGGGGCTGCAGCCCCCCCCCCCCCCCCGGCTCCCGGCCCTGTTAATGTTCTCAAATTATTGTGCCATGACAGAGAACAAAGGGGTTCAAATGTAGAAAAAGGCTCAGTAGATGATCTTAAACTCACCATAGTCTGGTTGATTTACTCCATTCAGTCTTATGCTCCCTGCAGAGTAGCGTCTGAATGACCCCAACGACCCCAACCACATACTCGCTTTTGATGGACTGTTCGATTGCCTTGATGTTGCCCTCTACGACAGCGTAAGGTATATTCTGGTTTGGTGTCGAACTGATCATGTTGGCCAGATCTTCGTTGAGCTCCAACACTGGGGCATCCTACAGACGAAACAAAGAATAGTATCATTTTATAAACCATCCACATTCGGGGATGGTTTATAAAATTTGAGTATGAAATCATTGATATCTCGAAGGTAAAGCAAGCAATTAGCTTGCAATTTTGAAGAGATACCAGACTGACCTAAGTGCTCCAATGCTCAAAATTTTATTGTCCGAAACAAAGATGACCGGATAATTGTTTTGCCCCTTTTCTCGTGGGCCTGGCGGCCGCTGAGCAGCGCCAGAAGGACATTGCTCTATAAGTGTTTATAATTATGTTGGCAAAATAAGCTAAATCAAATAAAATGTGATTTGAATATCATTCAATGTTACTGTATCCCTTTAAGATGAGGCAACATTTTTGTCTGATTTTTAAACAATTTTTTTTTTCAGCCAAATATGGATGAATTTGGAATTCAAAACATTGAAAATGTTTTTGAAGAACAAATTTACGGGAAATTTGAGTAAGAATTTTTTTTGTATATAATTGACAATTTTTTCTTTAGTCGGTAAGGGCAAACAAAAAATCTGTGGGGGGGGGGCCTTATGAAATCCTCCTCAGATATGTTAACCAATCTCACCTTGACATCTGCCAGGGTCCTTGCTTTCTTATGCCAGAGAATTGAGAAGAGTCCAGTGGCTGCTGCACTAGCACCCAGAAGGCAGTATTCTATGATCATGGTTAGATGATATCAGACAAGTGTGTTCAACTTCACAATCTTCACATGCCCTGATTACTTCTCACAGTACCTGAAGATATAAAGAAAACAAAAACAAAAGAATTAATACTCACTAAGGTCTAATTGCGTACAATTAATAGGATTCAGATACTAACAATATTCACTACTTTGACACATTATAACCAGTCTAGATACCCATGTATACCCAGTTGTTGTGTGGTCAGATGGGTTGGGTGTCCGGACGTGTAGATCTACACGATTTTAACAAGCTACTTGAAAATGTTTGTAACAAGTCACATTTTTGAAGTTTTTTTTAGCACAGAGTATTTATTATAGAGTGCAGATATTGATGATGATTTAAGCACTATTCACCCTATATTTTTGGCTTTTTCTGAAGGTCTACACAAAAACAAGAATACATTTTTCTTAGATGTCCAGACACCCAACCCCCATCCTACATGTAGTTTTTTACTTCAATGACGAAATGTTAATTGCTTAAACAAAAATGCAAAAAAACAAAAATGCTTAAAATAAATGATTTGATATGTGGGGAAAGTGTGTGCACATCTCTCAGTTGTCTGAACAGGTGAAGTCTGAGTCAAGAAAAAAGAAACTGACTGCGGCCATACGTAATCCACAATGACAATGCAATGTCAATCGCTAAATTCACTCGCTCACACTCAATTCAGACACAGCACAAAGAAATAATGTAGCCCCACACACACAGTTCCGTGAACATGGTGAATGATCGCCGCCCTACGCCGGTAAGACACTTGTTCAATGCATAAAAACTGGTGTTATTTTTTCATCAAAACCATTTTAAACAACAAAAACACATTTATCAGATCCTCTTAATTGTATACGATCCATATTTTATAACAAAAATATAATCTACATACCTAAAAGCAAGAAAATACTCGGCTGTTCAGTAGGGCTTTCTCCGTTTGCAACTGTCCATTGAAGGTTTCTATGGTATCTTGGACTGAAAAAAGACGCGGGGAAAAAAAAATCGTGATTCATGCTAATAAAAAAAAAGGTATTTTTGTTCACCTCATTCAATAGATCTTACCTCCTCCTTCTCTTGGTAGACAGCAAATCTCCTTAACTTTCGCATACATAGATAGCACAACCTATAAGGAAGAACCCTAAACATTTCAATACCCCTATCTCAACTTTTTGTTAGAGTTAAAATTATCAGCACTTCCATTTATATAGTAGTTTTCCATATATTTGCATTATTTTCCTATTATATAATATTGAGTAAATGGCATTGTTATAGTTGGGAAAAATCCGCGATTTTAGAAGCTACCAGCTCCTAACTGGCGAAACAGAATAAATTTTATATTTAAAAAGTCATGGAAGCTTGCTTTCGTAAAAGAAATATCCTCGAACATAGATCGAAGTGATGACTGTACGGGGGGGGGGGGGGGGGGGGGCTGAAAGGAGACACTTCTCTGAACTTTTTAGATTTTATGTTGAAGATGAGAAGGAACATTTTTGGTAAACTTTTTGGATCCAAGATTTAATCAATGACCTGATGATAATAATGCAAGCTAAATATGTACATAATAGCTGGTGCAGTGCATATGCTACATGAATAAACTGAATTGTGTTGATCGGGGTCTGCACCTATTATGATTGCACTCTTCTATCCGGCCAGCTCTCAATAATTTTATGATTCTATTTCAATTTCCATTTTGCACAATTTAATTAGATATCCAATATACATGTTTTCTTTCAATTAATAGGCCTATAATATCCATCATTACCAACTAGCCCGTTAAATTAATCCACAAGGCAATATTTTGAGCAGTGTATAGTCTCATATTATAATTCCACTTGAATGATAAAACATTATTACAATTTGCTACTCAATAATAAGTCTTTATGTATACAAATTTTAGGCTAATACTGAAATAGTATTAGGCCTATAGGACTGATAGGCCTAGATACCTCGATTTAAAAATATATATATCTTTTATGAGACTAACTCAGTTTATAAGTAACACTTGGCATATTAGGGCCCACAATCTGGGGTCAGACTGGTTAGTTTGGTCTCGGTTAAAGTCATTTTGGTGGTCTTTTGATTGCTTTTGAGCTCTTTTGAAACTAGTACTGCGAACGCGATCGATGCGCGATGAAAAAATTCGTAACTCTATGAAGGAGCAAATTTGCATTGGGTATAGGCCTACCTGCGCTAAAAAGAAATAAAAAGATTAAAAACAAAACAAAACAAACATAATCAATGTGTTCGTAAAAGTTATTTTAAAGGCTGCGACCACCAACCACCGCTATCCAGGATTTAGTGAGGGGTGGGGGCAAAACTTGAATTTCGGTTTATTTTACACCACAAGTTTTGAGTAATAATTATTCCCAATGGGTAAATCTCCGCCTTCCCTGAACCAGATAACTAGATAGATAATAATAAATAATTAGTAGGCCTAATTATCTGTAATTTTGTTTGTCTTCATACCTCGTCAAAAAATCGAATGGCTTCAATTTTTTCATCATAAGTGCATACGAAGCAGAAAGGTCTAGGATTTTAAAATAGGGGGTGCATATAGCCCGAAAATGTATGTAAAAAAAAAAATAATAATAATAATAATAATAAGAGCATATTTTCTTTTATTTAACTTCTACAGTAACAACTCAATTGTGTTGGGGCACCTTTTGCGCCCCTGGATCTGCCTCTGCTGCATGGCGGTTAGATTCCAGGTGCTACTGCTTTTTTTTATTTATTTTTTTTATTTATTTATTTATTTACTTACTTACTTATTCAATTAACATTTTCCAATATGACTAACAAATACTACAAAATATACGTTTTTATCTGTAACACATAACACTAATCACATGACCGTGAAAATAAAATAACTTAAGTCTCATAATAGACAATAAATTTGTAAAAGAATTAAAAGGATCTGGTCAGCATGAATGACGATGAATAGCCAAAGATAGCTTTTTGAATTTCTGCCACCCCTCCCGAAAGTCCAATTTTTTTTAATTTTTTTTTCCTGCTGCGTACGGTACTTAGGGCAATCACATATGGGCAGGGGCACTGCCGCTTCAAACGAATATAAAACGGAGTCATATATACAGCAAGTGAAACAAAAATGTGTCCTTTCTGCCCCCAAATTGTCGGTGGTGGCGCTGGGGCTTTGGCCAGCGTTCTGCAGAACATACAAAAGGAGATTGACCTTCTAATAATGATATCCCCATATCCTGCCCCATATTTACCTTACCCCCTCCCCACCTCAACCACCATCCGATTGAGATCGAGGTGAATCCAGGGGATCGAGCGTTTCATGAAATGACTTGTCGGACGTTTTATCCGACAAACTGTTGTAAGCTACTGAAATGCTTACATAATATGATTAGCTGAGAGCAAATATGTCTAATAAAATGTCTGACAAGTCCTTTGATGAAATGCCCCCCAGGTGGGGGTGCAGGGGACGCACCCCTTCATGTAAAAATCCCTCGATCATTGAGGTTAAAATCCCCTCCCCCTAAAAAAAAAAGCAAACAAACCGAAACAAACAAAACAAAATCGGTGGTGCCTCTCATCGGGGCTGCACTGGCCCCAAATTTCAAATTTTGGCCACCAGGTATGCCTAAATAATTATGATTGAAAAGCAACGAGGTTAATAAAATGCGACAAATAGCTTGTATACTGGTAGCCTATTATGAAATAGGAACAAAACAACTGAAAAATTGTCTTCCCAAATTAATTCAAAAATAATTAAGATCTGTCTTGGCAAACATTCGTAATAGAATAGGGATTATGAGATTGGACGAAGAACACATAACTCACAAGACGCTTTGGAGGTGGAGGGAAAAAAAATGTCTGAATACATTAACTGTATGTTCACATCATGCAGAGGCGATTTTGAAAATGGTTGTCAAGCTAGAAAAGGGGCACTTGATGAGACCAGAGGCATAAATAAAAAAATATTTGGATAGGAAGGAGGTGCAAAGAAAATTTTGACTTTGATTTTATGCTTGGTTTATTACTGTTTCAGTAAATGAAAAAGCGAGCAGACAATTTGATTGTGCATTATAGGCCTACCCCCATTTAGTATCCGCAAGCCGAAATTTTTTAGCTAAAAGTTGGAGTTCGTGCATTATAAACCTTATGGTATCCATGTTGAATATAATAGCCTGAGAAAAAGATCATAATATCTATCTTTGCTGTGAAAATTTTGTGGGCTGCAGGCCCCAAACCGAGCCCGCACAAAATGATCGAGTAGGCCTACAACAATGCTTCCAATAATTGTCACACCCTATTCGCAAGGCTCGTCTCCAGCAGCCTGGGGTATCGGGGCCCAACTTAAAAAAAAATAATAATAATAATAATAATACTTATTGCTTGTTTAATAGTGCGAGGTCACATAGCGATCGAACAGGAAAACTTAAGGTTTCGAAAGACATAAGGAGTAAAAAGGGGCACTTTTTAGTATCAAAATAAAAAAATAAAAAAAAAAAAAAGAGAGAGAGAAAGAGAAAGAGAGAGAGAGAGAGAGAGAGAAAGAGAGAAAGAGAGAAAAATTGTCCATGGAACTTTTTAGAAGTCTGAAAGTCTTCTATTCAGTATAAAAAGGGCATATTTTAACCAAGGAAAGGGGCACTTTTTAGTCAATAAAAGGGGCACTTTTAGGGTCTATGAAAAGTCGAGGGCACTGCGCCTCCTAGTTCCATCGCCTTCATGTGTATAGAGTATGTTTCATTTTTTTTTCCAATATTATTGATGTAATCTAAAATAATGGAACGTAAGGATTGATTAAGAAAAGATGAACACAAGATGTACATGGCAGTGAAATTAATAAAAACTCAATCAAAATCAATTATTTGCGTTGTCGTAATGTCATGTGATGAAAATGAACCAATCAGGCCTTTCGATTGCGAACGGAGGTAAACACTGATGGAAGACGAGAAGTCCGATTGATGTCAGTGATATTCTTGTAATTTGACAATAATTTTGAACTTACTAGAAAATATATTCTGAATTCTTAATGGAGGAAGCTACGGTAGAAGTAAGTGTGCTATTGGTCATTATCTGATATTATTGTGTTGATGTGTTTATTGTTGAAATTTATGAAGATTTTAGATGCTTGATTTGTGGTGCTTTTATTAAGGTACGGCACTGTAGCATGGTAGTCCCCCGGAGGTCTGGCGTACTTACACGTGAATAACTGTAGGATGTCTTGCTTCTGATCGTGATGAATGCACTGCTGCACTGGCTGCTCTGCTGCATGCTGCAGTGCTGGGTGGGCAGTGTGATCTGCATCTGTGGCCTGTATGAAGGAAGTGCCTGTCTGCACGTCTGCGCACCTAAAGTTTGACCTCAATTTCAATAGGCTACATAGTAAAATATTATTTTAAAATTTATTAATGTTTAATTCTTCATATTCTAAAGATCAATGTCAATCATAAAAAAAAAAAATATTTAGAGTAAAACCACCAAATATCGGACGTTGTTAAATATCGGACAAATTGGTCTTCAACTCCCCCCAGACAGCTAATGGGCCCCGCACGGGAGGGTAACTTGCATGCATATGATAGATGGACTTACCTTCTATTGCACTGCAAACACCGTAGAGTCAGGTTGCTGCTAAAAAAATATCTTCCAGGGGTAAAATCCAGGGGTAAAATCCATAATTGTGATTTCCAGAAATCCTTATGACCCAGGTTAATTTTGGACTCCAAAAGATCGACGACCAAAAAAAAGTTCCGAACGGGAGATACGATCCTTGCTGGAAATAAACAGCTGAGATGTCACATGTTCGCTGTATCGAAAAAAAAAGTGAAATCGGTAGCTCTATGTAGGAATACCTGGAATATGGTGATGTGTGACCTCAGTTCACTTACGACTCATGTCTGATATCTCAAAAAGTAATTGATATTTTGAAAATCTGATCGCACCAACAGAAAGAGGGACTAAACATTACCTTTCAATTGAACTGTCATCATGGTAAGATACATGTATTAAATTGTGAAATTATTGACCAAATATCGGAAAATTCTGTGTCCATTTTGTAAAAATCTGACCTTCTCGACAAGGGTCTGCAAATCATCGTTTTCCTAATTAATGTCATCAAAATTAAGTTAAACTTCTTCGTTCAGCGATTCGGAGTTAAGAATTGTGACGTTAATTTGGTATTTACAGTTTTTGTTAATTTGTGTAAAATATGAAAAAATATTGATTGAATACCACATTCTTTATCATTTTTGAATTTTGCGCAGACTATGGTCACCCCATCATACAAGGACAATGTTTTTTTAGTTACAATTTTAGGACATGCTTGTCATTTTGTGTTCCACATTTACATGGGTGCGCAGACTTAAGTACCCCTACCATACAGTGGTGGCATTGGGGCAGGCACCTCCACAAACCAATGTCCAAATCTTAGGGAGCAACCAGGATGACTGGTGGCTACAAATGAGAGTGCTTTGCAAAGTGCCAAGCCGTGGCAAAGTTTTGTGTAAATGACAGGTCTACAGGAATTGACGAGAGGACCGAGTAGTGTGAGACTGAGATTGAGGTAGAGATTATTGTATGTCGGATTGATACTTCAGGACAAAACAAGGAGATATAGATCGATGTCCATTTTTTCCGAACTTTGCCAGGTCAATAGATGTAGGGCCTTAATCTGATAAGAATCAATTTGCCTGTTAAATTAGTAAGGTTTTAAATTGACACAGAATTAATTACTCGCCTAAATTAAGGTTTCAATTCCAGTTAAGATTTAATTCACAATTCATTTTTTGAAATGGCAGTTATGTAAGGTTTTCAATTAATAAAGAATAAATTTTTGGACTTAATGGATCCACCTACATTATTTTGATGAACGTAAACATAGCGTTTTAGTTCGATTAAAAATTTATTCTTCATGTCAGTTTCTCCTGCATACAGTAATCAATTGCTACAGTCGGTGTACATTTGATAATGAATCAATTTGTAACATGTAGTATGTTGTCCAAAAGACAAAGAATCTAATAGGATCAAAATATCAAGGAAAGATTTAAAAACTTACTCTCCAATCAGCATAGAGTGTTTCAAGATTAGGTTTCCATAAGTTATAAAAATGAATTCCTTCTTTCAA
This sequence comes from Paracentrotus lividus, assembly GCA_940671915.1. Classification (NCBI taxonomy): domain Eukaryota; kingdom Metazoa; phylum Echinodermata; class Echinoidea; order Camarodonta; family Echinidae; genus Paracentrotus; species Paracentrotus lividus. Next base: position 32,788,556 of record CALNVZ010003434.1, on the reverse strand, counting down.
AATTAGTGAAAATATATTATTTTTGAAATTTTCTTACATCATGCAGTTCAAACCTCATATTTTTTCATGGCTGAATAATCTTCTGATATATTTCGCACTGCACTACATGTACATTCTTTAAACATTGCTCTGTAAATTAAGAAAAAAAAAACTCCCCTATCATGTACATCAACTTGTTGTTTAAAAAAAGAAACCCAGTCAAAATAGAACATTGTGAACTTTAAGGGTCAGAGTTCGTTTAATTTCTGGAATGTCAAGAAATTTGAAATTAACGTTTCAAGAGGCAGAAAAAAAATAAAGTAATTTCTGAATTTCTTCTATAAAGTCAGGCAAATATTTCTTCAAAATATTTTGCAAAAACATCCCTTAAAATGTTCTGTTCTGTTCTAGATGTAAAAAAAAAAAATAGGGCCAAAAGTACAAAGGTCAGAACTGTTGCAATACTGATGTATACATGTACTTTAAATATTTCATGTACTAAATAGGGTTAGAAAATGTAGGTTGTTAAAAAAAGAAAGAAATAACTTGTTGAAAAAAATATTAGTACTCAAATACATGTACATATTTTTTTGCCATCTTGCTTCAAGTACATTGTGTAAATTGGATGTACATGTACTTGTTTGAACGCAGGAGTTTCTCTTTGAGACAATTCTAGTGTGACAACATGATTAATTTGAATTTTTGTGTACAAACTATCATTTACATGTAATATCGAAATTTAAATGTTCAGAAGTAATAGTTTTGTAACCTCAAACAGAGAAAAAAAAATGTTCTTTGGTAAATTTGTTTTTATTTCGTAGAAATTATTTAGGTCAAGCCAAGGTCATGATCACATAACTTTGATTGGGACATGTTTTGTTTTGGGGGTTTAATTTGGAGTGGCAGTACATTGTAGTTAAAATCCTTGCCACACCTATCAAGCTTGTCGTATAATCCACCCTGTCTTACCACAGCTCAAGAACTGTATTTGAAACACCTTATGAATCATCGACAACTGTGTGCTCTCTGGCACTGATCTTACAAACAACAACAAAATGTTGATTGATATGAAGATTTGTGACTGTCTTCAGTTTGTACTGTGGCTTTAATAGTCATGTGAAAATTTTATATTAAAAACAAAGTCATAGAACTTTCATTACAGTATTGATACAATCACTGATGGGGTTTATTGTTTTTAATTTTGTATATAGTCCATGTTTTGAAGTACAAATCACTACATGTACACATACTCCTGTCGATTAATCACTAATGAACTGAAAGATGTACATGTACATGTACATTATTATAGGTGGACACTTCATTGATTTATTGTTATTTGTTCACTTTTTGGGGGGCCATAAATTTGTAAACATGGACTTTGTGTTCTCACTTTGTCAGAATAATTGGTGGACATGTACATGTACATAGTATCTGTACCTGTACTGCTGTACACAAAACTATAATTTAGCTTTACAATTAAATAAAACATGCAATGCCTACTGTACCTGTGATTCTCATTTCATTTTAGGGATAAATAATATTGCCCCCAGTTGTAATGACTCATGTTTACAAATCACAAACTGAGAGAAAGTGATAGTGAAAGTGACAAGGAGAGAAATAAAGATTGGATTTAGAAATAGAAAGGGAGAAAAGGAAAGAAAGAGAGGGACAGAGAGAGAGAGAGAGAGAAATAAAGTCAGTGAGAAAATCATACATGTATGCACGTACACATCTAACACTGTTATCAATAACATTTACATGTAATTATAATTTGGTTGGGGTACATTGATGGCAACACCCTGTCTGGCCTCAGTCTTTGTTTTGCAGACCTTAAACTAAAGCCTCCTTCAACCACCAGGGATCTTGTAGGGTGTGTCATAAGTTAGCAATGCATTTGCTGATTGTACACAGCCTGTGAGTAACTTACTAAAGCAAACATTGTCATTGTTTACAACAAAAGCACTGCGCTAACCATGACCACTGTCTGATTCATAATAATTCCTTTGTCAGTTTTGACAGCTAAAACCTCAACCACACTGACAGAATCGGAATTGAACAGAAATAAAAAGTTGTATTACCCTGGTGGTAAAGAGAATTGACCTTTTGTAGTCCGTTTGTCTGTGTGAATGGGGTATTTAATAGTTGGCTGAGAGCTTGCATGATTTACTTTAGGGGTTATCAAGTTCAACACTAAGGCCATTGTGAGAACTAATGTACAAAATACAGTGTGTGTTATGATTGACAACTTGAAAAGAGGCAAATACTGCGTCCTCTGTAAATTTGGATGTCTCAATTTCTCTAAAAACATCAATTAATTTGTTTGTTTATTTATTTTATTTTGAAGAAGGAACTTATAATGAAAACATTAATCTCTTCCCTTTACGATTATGCAAAATGGGCAAAGAAGGTATGCACAAAAAATAGAAGCAGGAATATCAACTTTAAAATTATACAAAGAGTACTTATTTCACAGGAGGTCTAGAAACAAATTCATAATTTCCTTTTGGTTTTAATCCTCTAGCCCCTAACCAACCTTCCAGCTTTAGCTTGCCACAGCATCCTAACTATCCCAGTCCTAACCTGACAATCAGTCTTCCAGTGCACCCCCCCCCTGCCCAGCAAAATTAGATGATAATTATTTAGTATTAATTCTGTTTAATTCAGTCTAAAATACATAATTTTGACAGATACATGTACAACCATTAGATCTCTCTGAGGGGTGAAGTTGACTTGTAACACATTACCTTTGATTGCTATTAGAAAGGGGGTGTCTACACAACTTCAAATTCTTTACTCAGTTCCCTGTAACATTAAAGAGATATACTCACCATAGACTTAGATGATAAATCGTAAGATTGATCACATCTTTTTAATACAGGTCACATATTTTGTAATCCTTTCCATACATGTAGATATGAATATTAATTGAATTTTATGGTTCTTTATATTTGATGTCTTGTATAGAGCCTAGCTGAGGTGTTCAGATGTTTCATTTGTATGGAGAAGCTCCGGGATGCCCGGCTGTGTCCCCACTGTTCCAAACTGTGCTGCTACTCATGTATAAGGGTAAGTAAGAAAAGAATGTTTCCTAATAATGATTGTAAAGAGCATTATCTTTCCCAATGATTGATAAGTACGGTAAGAGAATTATCTTTCATAATGATGGCATACTGTAGCATAATTTTGATTAAAGTGATCAGAAGCACTAGAACCTTGCATAAACCCGGAAGATAAAAATCAACTTCCAAGGGATAATTATGCAAGGGATCATGGTGAAATGTTGCAGCTTTTGAACTTTATGTATATGAAAAAAATGAGCTAAGAAAATGAGATTTTAACACAAACCTGATTACTAGACAGGTACTCTACCGACTAAGCTATGGTAAACCCTTATGTTGATCGGGATGTTTTCATATATTTCTGGTCAGTTGCACTCTTCGTCTAAATCAGTAATTTTGATTAAATATTATTTCAAGAATCTTAACAAAAATAACAATAATTATGACTTAAAGAATAGGGATGAGCCAATGCTCGAATTATTATAGCATATGCAGAGATCATTAACAGAGCTGAGTGTCAGAAGGGCTTAACTTTAGATGTTACATGTACCTGTACAAAATATGGGTTAGCACCCTCTTGGTCTTCAATCTCAGCAGACGATGCCAAGTCCATCATAGCATGTTATTATGTTTATTTTGAAAATTATGTGCAGAGATGGTTAACAGAGCTGATTGTCAGAAGGGCTTTAACTACATGTACATGTATGTTTTTCTAAAAATATCAGTTTATGGCCCTTCTTGTTATATATCAATCTTAGCTGTTTACACAAAGTCCATCATAGCATGTCATGTATGTTTTGAATGCCCTCTATTACATGAAAATGTATGTGCAGAGATAGTTATCAGAGCTGATTGTAAGAAGGGCATAGCTCTATATAGAACTATGTTTAAAAAAATATGAGAACACCCTCTGTAGACAACAGTCTATCTTAGCATGTACATGTTTGTTTTGAATATCATTTCTTTCTTCTACATGTAGTATTTGCAGAGATCATTAACAGAGCTGATTGTAAGAAGGGCGTAACTCTAACATTTTGCTTGCAACAATGTTTGTTTTAAATGTCATGTCTTTCCTGTGGTACATTTGCATGTACATGTACATTGTACGTGCAGAGATTATTAATAGAGCCGATTGTAAGAAGGGCGTAACTCTAGTCCACTATACATGTAGCTTGCAATCATCTTTGTTTTGAATGTCATCCCTTTTGTCTAGTACATATTGTATGTGCAGAGATTGGCAATAGAGCTGACTGTAATAAGGGCGTAACTCCTGTCCACCATAGGCGTAGCTTGTAATAATGTTTGTTTTGAATATCATCTCTTTTCTTTAGTATGTGTGTACAAATCATTAAAAGAGCTGATTGTAAGAAGGGCGTAACTGTAACATCTAGCTTGTAATAATGTTTGTTTTGAATGTCTTGTCTTTCCCCTATCATGTGCAGAGATGGTTAACGGAGCAGAGGCCTCAGTGTCCTCATTGCAGGTAAGCAATTGAGTTTGACATTTAGATGCCATTAATTATTTGCACTGAACTTTATAGTGACAGGCTATTAAAGCATTCATGGAGGAAGATTTTTAATACCAGTGATGAAGAAACTAGAAAGAGTAACTGGTTGGAACTTGTTTTTATAAAGTGGCATTAATGCAAGATCTCTACATGTGATGTAGCCTACATTTATGTACATGTAATTGCCACTTGACTTTATGCAGAAAAGTTTCCTACAATATCCGTTGTACATTTGTAATTTAATTAAATGTGAGATTGTATGTTAGCTTTTAATGAAGGGAAAGTACGTTGTATCACTGTTAACATGGTCTTTTTTTATGCAAACAGAATTTTAAAGGTTGTTTCTCATGCATGCACTGGCCAAGTATCTCTACTATATGTAATCTATTTTGTTTTAAAGGGATTAACTTCCAAAAACAAGTTCAAAAGAGATCGAAATGAATAGAATTCTATCGCTCTGACCGTAAAAACAAACTACTGCAAGTTTCAGATCAAATGCAAGTCATTTACTATCTTAAAGCAGTGAAATTTCAAACACGGCCGAGGATACGGCTGCGCATGATTAATTTATACCGCTCCGTTGCAAGCTTAGCCGCCCGGTAGACACGGGGACTTGACAACAGGAAATGCGGTGAAAACCATGTGCGTTGAAACGCACGCGGTTTTGTAAAGCGTCTCGAGGCGGGTTAGAAAATTTGAGTATAAAATCGTAGATATCTCGAAAGTAGAGCAAGCAAGTAGACTGCAATTTTTAAGGAATACCAGACTGACCTATCATGATGGCAAAATGAGCTAAATCCAATAAATTGCAATTTGAATATCATTCAATGTTACTGCACCCCTTTAAAATGTACCTTTTTAAAACAATTAAGGATTTGTAGGTTAAGTTGAAATAGACCTACACAAGAGATCATTTAGTATTTGGAGTTCATATAGTCCAGAAATGTTGCATGAATATAACGTGCAAAGATATTGCACAATATCTCGAAACTAATTTCCCTTTGACCATCCAAATCAAACACAGAACCAACACCAACAAATTTATCTTAGGCCAGTTGTTAATGAAACTTTGTACACTGAATTCCAATTACTAGCCTGTACACACAGATTAGAATGTTTAAATCTTTAAATTCAAAGCTTATTTTAATATTTGTTTAATGATGGTACATGTACTTAGACATTTACATATGTTGCATAGGCAACAATAAAAAAAAAAATGGGGGGGGGGGGAGAAAAAGAAAAAGAAAAAAAAAACCCCTAAAAAATGTTGATTAGGATTAAGCCTCAAAGAACTTTTTTCAACTGTTATCCTTATTATTTGCCTTTCAGAGCTCCTCTTCAACTTCATGAGCTAGTGAATTGTCGTTGGGCTGAGGAGGTGACTCAACAGCTTGATACCCTACAGCTCTGCACCCCTCAGGGAAAACAGGACGAGGTTGATAAAGATAAGTGAGTATCAACTGTTCTTTGTAGAGGTGACTTGGGTTTATCAGACAATGTCTCGCTCTCTGTCTGTCTTTTATACATGTATATATAGTCTGTATTTTAAAAATGGTACATGTACAAGGTGGGGGGGGGGGTAATTAAGGTATGTTATTTTCTCAGTGGTCATGTGTATGTAGTTTCAAATTAAATCCAAAATGATTTTCTTGGAGATATGATTTATTTTGAATGATTTTCTTTTGTAAAACAAAAATTACGCAAAAAGTTGTGCGACAGAAATTTGGCTATTTTTTTGAAGAAAAGTACAATGGCGTTCAATTTTCGTCATTTAAAATGTTTTTCTAAAGCTATGTTTATTTGCTAATTACTAGAATGTAAATTAAAATTAATGCCCAAAGCCTTGTTCTCTTTCAGATGTGAAATGCACACTGAGAAGCTGAGTGTGTACTGCTGGACCTGTCATAAATGCATCTGCCACCAGTGTGCCTTGTGGGGTGGAATGGTAACTTTCACACTTAAAATTAAAATTTCATACTAAACACTAAATAATACTAATGATAATAATTGTGGCTTATAGAGCACATGTCTATTAAGTAGTGATGCTCACGGGACTATTACGCAGTTCTGGCAGTGGTGGTCACAAGGCTCATAGGCTATGTGGCTTGTGCATCCAACGTAGCTTGCATTGCATGGAGGTTGCTCATATCCGTCATGGGCTAATAAGGGAGTTTACAGATACAATCTGCGCATGCGCGAGTCTCCGATATTCACTTTTTTGCGTCAGGCCAACTGTACATAAAATGCGGCGACCGTACAGTCAACCCATGAGTCAACCAACAAACATCATATCTACAAATTTTTATCACACAAAAATCTAGCTGTATATTTCTTTTTGTCAGTTTTTTCTTCTCGTGAGCCATGTTGAATAATATGATGAGACATTTTGATGACTTTAATTAACGTTTTCCTCTCAGAAAGTTGCAAAAACACCGACTGCGTACTATTGCACACCGGTCCGAATATCGAGATTTCAAGCCCCGTTGGTTTTGGCGAACTCAATGCCGCTTTGCCGTACGCGAGTTGGTAACTTACAAATTTCGCTTCAGTTGAGAAAAGAGACTCAAATAAACATGGTATCAAAATAAAGATAGGAATAAGTATACATTGTCTATCTCATCAATAGACAAGTGCAACTCTTCATCCATATTTTCACAATATGAGCGCAAAAAAGTATGAAAACCATATGTAAATCAAAAGGTATCATAGACTTCACACGTAAGAATTCCTGCTATAGAGGAGACCATGTACATGTGACCCCTGACCCAATGACGTCACAGAGCTCCTATCGGTAACTGTAAACTCCCTTATTTCTGCGAATCCTACATTTCTGTAGGAAATGCATCATCAAAACCTACAGCGTGTCTTACATGTACTGACAATGTGCAGTTCTGACAAGAAAAGTATGTGTGTTATTGTGACCACTTCATTACAACTGAGAACCATAACCTGTTTGTGATTTAGAATGGACATCAAACTGGCTATGGTGTTCAACTTTAAAGCTAGCCATTTGTTTTTGTTTGTTTTTGTTTTTTCTTGTTTTTTAGCAATTTAGTGCAGCTGCAGCTACATTTTTATAGAAAACTCTTACACCTATAAACTGCATTTTTTATGATTTTTTTTGTATGTACATTATAAAGGTGTTATGTTATTATTCATATTTTTTGCAAGCAATATTACACAACATTTCATAGCTTCTGATATTGATTTATATATTATTTTCACTCTCATATGTGCAGCATTCTGGTCATACTTTCAAGCCTCTCGATGAGATCTGGGCCCAGCATGCCTCACAGATACAAGAAGAACAGCTTGCATTGAGAAGAAGATTAAGAGAACTCATTAGCCTTAATCAAGATATTGTAAGTTTGATAAATAAATGATGATGATGATGATGATATTATGATGATGATCTGGGCCCAGCATTCGTCACAGATGCTAGAAGAAATTGAAAGCTTGATAAATAAAGATCATGCGGATGATGACAAGAATGGTGATGGTGATGATGATGATGATGATGATGATGATGATGGCGATGGTGATGATTTTGGTGACGGTGATGATGATGATGATGATGATGATGATGAAGATGATGATGATGATGATGAAGATGATGATGATGATGATGGTGAAGATGATGATGATGATGATGATGATGATAATGATGGTGATGATGGTGATGGTAGTGATGATGATGATGAAGATGAAAATTAAGGTGAAGATGATAAAGATAATGAATTGAGACCCAGCATGCCTCACAAGAAGAACAGCTTGTATTGAGAAGAAGATTCAGAGAACTCATTAGCCTTAAGACATTGTAAGCAAGAAAGAAAGGTTTAAATAATGATAGTATGAATGATAATGCTAGTGTTTATAGTGAATAGATTCATTTTAGCCTTTTGAAGATAAATATGTAGTATGATTGATAGCTCTAGATCAACTGTCAAGCTCTTTGAACTGGCTAAGTTCTGAACCCACAATTTTAGATTATTGATTATCGGGATGGAAGGGGGGGGGGGTTCTGTTTCCCAAATTTTGAGACCAGTCCTTATTGATTTTGGTGTTTTTGCCAAATTTGTAGATATTTTTTGGCCATGATTGACAAACCTTTAACGTACCATATTTGTCTTTGTTCTGATCCAACATTCAAATAGATATTTTGAGCATTGTAACATAAATTGAATTATAGATATTACATTTCATTTACTCACATTTTATATTTTCCCAAGGATCGTAATGTAGACAGTGTCCGAAGTGCCAAAGATGACCGGGTGCGAGAGATCAGGAACACGGTGGAACTCATGATATCCAGACTGGAAACACAACTCAAGAGTAAACTACTCACCCTAATGGGTAATGATGATAATAATGATAGATTACATTTATTTAGTGCTTAATACAAAGGTTTCTAAAGGTTTCACAATATTACATAATGATGGGAGGAATTGCACTATTCTCTATCAATGATAAAAAATAAAAAAAATCATGCATCGGTTTGAAGGATAAATGGTCATATTTAATCGAGTGACACGACATTTGGACTATTAGAAGGGCTCATATCTTCGCACTTGTAGGTTATGAATGGATCATGACTACCATATTATGTATAATGTAGGAGTGTTTTGGCATGTGTCATTACCAGTTGGATTTGAATTTTACAATTAGTCCTGGAAATTATGATTAAAAAACAGTGCGTGAGTGACACGACAAAAAAAAAGACATGGGTTTCTGACCATTATTGGTTATGGTTGGATTTGTGCCTAAGTAGATCTCTAAAGCCCAGCGCACACATTGCGATGCGATTGCACTGCGATCCGATTGCAACAAATTGCCAATCGCATCGCAGGCCAGCGCACACATTGCAACAGGCGCCGCACATCACCATGGTACCCCTCTTTTACGCGCTGGCGCGCAGTAATACAACCTCCATCTCTAGCCAATCTGATTGGCTGAAATTATCAAAATCGCAGGAAAATCGCAGGAAGATTTGACATGTCAAATGTCTGAGATTTGGTCTGCGATTCTTCTGCAACAAATCGCATCGCAGTCACAGCGTGTTGCAGGTTGGCGCACACTCTGCGATTTTGTTGCAATCGCATCGCAATGTGTGCGCTGGGCTTAAGAGTACCATAAGTGCTGGTATACAAATGTATGTACATGAATAGTGTACCTCTCTGACATTTATTGTCCTTATCAATAATTCCCTCTCGGTGGACAAGGGTCCACTTCTATATGTCGTGAGTGACACGACATCCAAAACGTGAGTGACACAACCAGTGCCTTAAATTCAACATTTCAAGTAAATAACTAGATTCAAATTACCTGTGTTTATATGCCATGTTAGAGTAGTCCATGATAATTACTTAAAGAAAAAATAATCAGACAAAAGTGACTAGTATTAAGAAAAAGAGGCATTTAAAGCACCATAGTCCCATACGTGCAAATTCCTGTTTGCTCAATTATTCAGCGTAAGAAAGCTGGATCACTTAATGTTTGAACTTAAATAATTGGTTGTATTGTAAAGAAGCCTTTTTGTTGATTTCAGATCCTAATTTGCATTTTGAAAGGCACAGCACCACATTGAAATTTCAGCTGAATGTCCCACTTAAATTAAATATGACTAAATGTGAAATAATGTATCGCTCACTAGATTGATTAAGCTCTGTTTAGGTAATATCTTAAAGTAATTTGTTGAGGTTACAACAATATTTTTCCTAAGTTAAATTATATGATTTAGAACTCTTCTGGCAGACCAGAAGATGACCACATCCATAATCGTACAAATGAACTTTAAAATAATAATTCATTTTGTATTTGAATAAAGGATTTGAAAAACTATGTATCTTGCCGGTGACATAATTTCCTCTCAAGTATTTCCAGTATCACTCAAGTCCTTTTTTTTAAATAACATTTTAAAAACTAGTAGAAAGATTTTTTTCTGAATGCACAGGGTGAAATGTTATATTAATCCAGAATATGATTATCATTTATAGGTCAGAAGAATTCCCTGATGCAGGAGACAGAGCTACTGGAGTCCCTCCTGCACGAGGTAGAGCACCAGGTCAACTCCTGCTCCAAGAGTGAACTGATTGCCAAGAGTCCCGATGTCCTTCAGACCTTCACACAGGTCCATCGTAAGCCCATGGCATCCTTCGTCACAGCTCCCGTCCCTGCTGACTTCACAAGGTACAAATTATAGGGTGACACAACATTAGCTCCTGCTACAATTGCTCCAGGCTTTATTTCGTCTTAGATTTAGGGTTAGGGTTGCTATAAGGTTTTATGTAAGGTTTAGGGTTAGGTTTAGGATAGGGTATAGTGTTAAGACCTAGGTTGAAATTAATGATTTTTATAAGTGGAGCAATCGTTTCCAGCAAATATAATGGAATCATTTATAGCAATGACAGGAAAAAAGGAGTTGATTTAGAGGGATGGAGTTAGGAGGGAGGTTATTCAGATCTTCATCGAGGTCCACCTTTTTGACAGCTTCTGTTCCTACTGATACAAATTAAAGCAGTGATAGAGGGGTCATAGTTGCCTGGATTCTTTTTGCAGCGTTTGGTGATTTGGGGGGGGTGGAGTGGTATGGAGGTGGGAAAGATGTGGTTCCCTCAAGCCTTCACCTATTTCAACGTAAGCCAATGTCATTCTTCGTCAGAGATCCTGTTCCTGTTAATTTCACAAGGTATTTTTTCTTCCAAGATCCAATCAAATGTAAACAGCCCACAAAAAAAACTAAAACTGAAGTGACAAAATGAATGAGATGTATGTAGTACATGTCACAAAACTGTCTAAGACAGATCAGTGAATATATGCCTATTAAAAGGGTCAGTAACATTGATGAATTACACCATATCTTAAATTCACAATTTCAAAGATTACATTTTCTGCTGCTGTTGTTTTTCCCCTTTTGTCTATATCACTAATTTCATTGTATTTCTTACCTTGTTTCCTATAGTGAACTTGTCCCTGCATATGATAGTAGCAGATTTGTCCTAACAAGTTTCATGTAAGTATAGACTTTAAGTATATATCTGTGAAAGAATCAAATTGCAATTAATATCATTATGTGATCCTATATCCAGTTATAATGCAAAGATGGTGATTACGCCTCACTGCTAGGAACGTTCTACAAATATAAGCCACGTAATGCAATCTTGATGAGTTATTTCATTAACAAACTCACAAATTTAGTGACATTACGTGAAGTACACAGGTCACAAATTGCATAATCATGACTCAGACCAATATTTTAAAAAATTTTTTTAGTAATTGCTCAGCCATTGTATCCTACGTTTCCTACCTAAACCTTTCAGAAAATCTCAAGATTTTGATTATAAGATGTACTTCAATATTCTCCTTCCAACCTTAGTATCTTGTCGCATCAACGCTTTCCATTTACTTCTTTTAATTATTATATCGTTTGTTTATTCAGAGCATTACAACACAAGGCAGACCCTGTGTACAGCCCTCCTCTCATGGTTGCTGGTCTCAGCTGGAGACTAAAGGTCTACCCAGTAAGTACTATCACTTTAATAGCTGAACTTTGAATGAACTTTCACTAATGAGTATTGCCTTGTACATTGATATTCAGTTCTTGAGGCCACCACACACCATATGACTCACGCGACTTGCGACTGACTGACTTTGGATCTGAAATAACTAAGCGGGTATATTTTGCAACATGCTTTGTTATTTCAGATCCAGGGTCGGTCAGGCGTGGGTCCTGAGTTGTATGGTGTGCGGTGGCCTTAGCCTTTTTAAGTAGTATATGGAAGGACAGAACAGAAGGCAAATAGCAGGGGCAGCAACAGGACCAAATTTACAATGCCTAACTTGTGGATGACTATGTTATTGCAGGATTGGCCTAGAATCCTCGAGAACAAGAAGTCAACCACCAAAGACTGTAAAAACATTTTTTTTTTTTTTTTTTTTTTTTTTGGGGGGGGGGCGTCAATAATGATTTTTTGCTTTAATCAGAGTATCTTGATATATCAGCTGAACTGAATGCCTGTCATGTACAGTTAATCAAATTATTATTTTACAAGTTCATTACAAGTTTTATTACTGTAAATTGTGTTACTGTATCGATGCATTGATGTGTACTTTTTGACTTTTTCTGCAGGATGGTAATGGTGTGGTTAGAGGAAACTACCTATCAGTCTTTCTTGAGCTGTCATCAGGCTTGCCAGAAACATCCAAGTAAGTGCCACTTAAGAATATCTTCGGGGCGGGGCATTATGGGCCCCCCTTAAGATCTCGGCCGCAAATCGCGCGATCGCGGCAAAAATTTGCACGATGGTAGATAATGACGTACTCTACACGGTTGCATAGGTAAATTTCACTAAATTCATATATTTTATTTTATATGAATTAGTAATGCTAATTTATTCATGAAATCATACTTTTTGCTCTAATTCACTAAATAAAGCTCCTAGAATGCTAATTTTTGGTGAAAATATTCTTTATAGCATTCCTAACAATTGTGAATGAAAAAAAATCCGGTACCAATAATAATTAATTTCTTATGTATTTGATTGTTTTTTGAATTTCTTATGTATTTCTTTGTTTTTTTTACCTTTTGTTTTTCTTTGTTTTTGGGTTAAAATTGATTGCAGAATCTTTTTGAAGCATATTCATGCTAAAATAAATTAATTTTAGCCAATGAAATTGAAAATAATCATATTGTTGTGAATTACTTGAGAAAACTGTATTTGCATTGACTTTGCACTCAAAATCATGTTTTGTAACCATATGCCCGATTTTCGCGAAAATGGTTTCAACAGATGCACAAGACTTGAAAGTAAAAAGTCAGCGAGCGGCGCATCAAAAAATTTCGCGCGGCAGATTTATCGCGGAAAATGTCAAGGGGGGCCATTATGCCCCCCCCCCCCCCAGGAGTATTAGGGTAAAAGGAGAAAAAAAAAGTTTAAAAAAAAAGAAGAAGCTCGTTAAGCGTCCACGTTCGGAAACAACACATAACAAATCCTCATCCAGTTGCTGAGCTGGCTTTGATGAGAAACAAGATAGTAGAAGAAGTGGAAAGCCTGTGCATAAGGTTTAACCTGAATTCATTCCAGCAATGAGCTAGATTAGGGGCCCAAATACAAAGTTTGGGTGTGAGAATGTTCTATTTCGATGCTATTAGACCGTTTAGAACTAACAATCTTGATAACATCACCAGCATGGCGTCACATTCCTGTTTTCTGAGTGATGGGTAAATACCAATTGTGGTAAGCCAAATGATATCATATCACACATGGTTTCTTTCTTTCGCAGATATGAATACAGAGTTGAGATGATCCACCAAGCCTCACATGATAACAGTAGGAACATTGTACGTGAGTTTGCCTCAGACTTTGAGGTGGGTGAATGCTGGGGTTATAACAGATTCTTCAGACTGGACCTACTTGCTGGTGAAGGTTACCTCAAGGAAGACACACTTATTCTACAATTCCAGGTATGTGGTTTATTAATCATTACTAAAAATATGTGTAGAATAGGAGTGACATCTGCTTTCCCTGTGTATTTTGTGAGGGGAAAATGCATTATAAAGAATTGTAAAGACCAAAGTTTGTTAGAGTAGTCCATGATAATTACTTTATCAGCCAAAAAATATCCGAGAAGAGTGACTAGATATAAAAATAAGAGGCATACCATAGTCCCATATGTGCAAATTTGGGTTTGATCAATTATTCAGCGTAAGAAAACTGATTCGCATAATTTTTTAACTAAAATGATTGGTTGTATTGTAAAGAGGCCTTTGTGTTAATTTTAGATCCTAATTTGCATTTTCAAAGGCACGGCACCACATTAAAGTTTCAGCTCCATGTCCACTTTTGCTTGGAATTGCCCATGTACATTTATCTTAAGATTTATGTCAGGCAATCCTGGCTTTTCTGTTCCTAATAGCAGTTTCAGATTTAAAAGCTATATGAACATGTATATTACCATAAATGACATTATACATTTTTATGCCTCCGCCACCAAAGGTGGTGCCGGAGGCATTATGTTTTCGGGTTGTCCGTACGTCCGTCCCGTTTTCGTTCTTGCGATAACTTAAGAACCGTTTGACGGATCACTTTCAAACTTGGATCATGTATGAAATGGTGGACATGTCTGATTAGACTTTGGGGTCATTAGGTCAAAGGTCACAGAGGTCATTGATCATGAAATGGCTCGTTCTCCATAACTTAAAAACCGTTTGACGGGTCAACTTCAAACTTGGGTAATGTGTGCTAAGGGGGGGCAATGACTGATTAGATTTAGGTCATGAGGTCAAAGGTCAAAGGTCACAGTTGTCATTGTATACATAATGGTTCGTTTCGCAATAACTTAAGAACTGTGTGACGGGTCAACTTCAACTGATAATGTGTGCATATGGGAGGGGCATGAACTGATAGATTTTGGGTCAAAGGTCAAAGTCACAGGTCATTGTGTACGTGAAAATAAGCTCTCGTTCTTGCGATAACTTTAAGAACCGTTTGAGGGATTAACTTCAAACTTGGATCATATTTACATATGGGAGGACAATGAACTATTCAGATTTGGGTCAATGAGGTCAAAGGTCACAGAGGTCATTGTGTACATGAAAATGGTTGTTCTCGCAATAAACTTAAAAACCGTTGACGATCAATTTCAAACTTGGGTCATATGTGCATATGGGCACGAATAAATACTGAGTAGAATTTAAGAGTCATGAGGTCAAAGTCAAAGGCCACAGAGGACTTGTTGTGAAATGGCTTGTTCTTGCGATAACTTAAGAACAGTTTGATGGTGAACATCAAACTTGGGTATGTGTGCATATGGTAGGGACAATGAATTTATTATATTTTGAGGTCATGAAGTCAAAGTCAGGTCACAGACGTCATTGTATACATGAAAATGCACGTTCTTGCTGTAACTTCTGACCGTTTTATGGATCAACTTCAAACCTTGGGTCATGTGGAGGAGAGATGACTGATTAGATTTGGAGGTAACACAATAGGTCACTGGTTATTTATGTAAATGACTCGTTTGTGCAATTCTGAAGACTTGACAGATAACTTAACCTAAAAGACTGGCTATTTGACACCATAAAGACTTGGGGGGGGGGGGTCATCAGCCCCCCCTAAGATCCGGCCGTTGAGCGCGCGATCGCGCTGAAAATTGGCACGCGCATTACCCATCGGCATCCTCTCCAAAATTATGAGTCATATTCTCCGAAAAATTTCAGTACTAATTAATTATGCTAATTATGCAAAATTCAAAGATTTTGCTCTAATTTTTAAATAAGCTCTGAAGTGCTAATCTTTTGTCTTAACAGGCTCTTGTAGGCTTCTTGGTGAAACATGTTGTAAAAAAATTCTGTATCAAGATTTATTTCTTATGTATTCTATTTGTTTTTAAAATTTCTTATGTATTCTTGTTTTTTCGACTTTTGTTTTTTATGTTTCAATGGAAATATCGGTGACACTATTTCAAGTCATATAACAACCTTAATTATTTGATTTAATCATTAAAAGAAAATATGATACATTTATGAATTTTGGCTTAAAACACAATTTGCATTGGATTTGTACACAAAATCACGATATTGAGCAATTTGGGTCTGACGCACGGTTAAAAATGTTACGTAATTTGGAACGCGCGTACGCTGGCATCACAAATTTGGTCTCAAAAGTGCGCGGAGACTTGAAAAAAAATAGTCACGAAGTCTCGGCGAAATTTTTGCAGCGTGTGCGAAGTATATCGCGAAAAATGCGAGGGGGGCTGAATGAGCCCCCCCCCGCTTTTTAGGGTTAAACATGTTTCCTTTTTATTCATCAGTAGCCATCTCTTCTGAGTTGGAAATAATTCTGATGATACAACTTTAATAGATTTGGGGTCAATATCTCAAAGATGTCATGGTATAAATGGATGTACATACTAACATGCGCATGCCTTTTTTTTCCGATGTGGCAATACGGAGGCATGCCTTCCGACCGTGCGCGGTCGAAGATTCATCTAGTTAAAGGTGTAGATTCTGTTCCAATTCATCCTGAATATCTCATATGTCATGTTATCCTTGCAGTCTCAAAGCACTCCACACAGTGTCTCAGATATTTGGGGCACTGCAATGTTAAAGATCCCTTCAAAGTACCAGAGGTACATGTATTTCAAGTAGATGATGTAATTTCTGGCCAAATCGCAAACTCAAAGCACTGTTGAACATGAGTTATAATTGTTTTTAGAATGAACCTCATCCCTACCTTATTTTATATGATCAGGTACGGCCACCCACGTTCTACCAGAAGTGCCGAGACCAGCAATGGTACATCAACCAGCTAGAGACATCACAGAGACAATCTGTGCAACAGATCAGTGACCTTAAAGAGGTAGGTCAAAGGTCAGAGGTCATGATGATGATATTAAACGGGATGTTTTGTCTTTATAAGGCATAACGTTTTTGGTATAGAGCGGTTATGAAAATTTTCTTTTGTCACAATCAGTAAAATTACCTCGAATACATGTAGGTGAGCTTTTGATAGCTGGATCTGCTCCCATCTATTGCAATCTGTATAGAGCAGTTAGTTGTGGAGCAGGTGTCTCATTAACAAATATGAAGACTGGATAGGTTCATGTATAATGTAATCTTTATTCAATATTATGATCCAGCAGTGCATTAGAAATTGTACAGGTGATAATTTTCTTTTCACAAAGGAAAAAAAATCTATTTTGCAAGGGAGTACCGTCATCCTTTTGAATAGGTGGGACCTGCATATGTTTTAAAAAATCTGTGTCTATTTAGAGGTCATTTGGGAACTTGGCTAAATAATGAACTTGTGTATTGTCTTTAAGTTTACCACACTACTGCATGATAATTGTCTGTTCTTGTATTCACTACAGAGACTTGCCATAGAACTTTCCAGAACACAGAGCAGTGCTGAACGATCATCACCAGGTAAGACTAATATCATACTGTGAAACTAAGAAATACATTCTGAGACACCCCATCCCCCCCCCCCCCCTTAAGAAAAGGCAAAAGTTTTATACAGTTTATTCAAATTCAGAATTTGGAAATGCCATCAAACATGATACAGAGTGATTACATCAAATGGAAAACAGGTGGATTGCTGTATATTTAACAAATCTCAAGACGAAATTGGGAAGAGGCAAAGTGTTGAAACCCAAATGCAAAGTAATTAGACAAAATCTTTGTATCCTGTTTCCCTTCCATCAGGCATATTAAGCTAAAGACCTAAAGATAGAGTCATAGTCCTGAGGCATTCAACTGTTCCAAATTCATCGACGGTGTGTTTTAGAAATAACTATTGTATTATCTTTTCAGATACTGATCGTGATGGTGTTCAAGTCAAGCTGTGTTCTGAGGGTCGTGATCAAACAGACTCATGTAGAGACCATACTGATGCACAGGTTAGTTGTGTAGTTTCCTTATCTGTGCCCTGTAACATAAGAACTTACAATCAATTGTAAATCGATAAAAGCCAATCAGGATGCTTGTTGCATAGACCTCTTGTATAAAAGCCTCACTGGGAACTAATCAGAATAGTTGTTTCAAATATGCAGTTGATCATAACTCTTTATGTTGCAGGGCACTGGATGAACACAAGAGCTTTAACCCTAACTTACCTGGGCTATTTCGTGAGCTTAAAGTCCTGGGGGGGGGGGCCATTATGGGCCCCCCCCCCCTAAGATCTCGGCCGCAGATCGCGCGATCGCGACGAAAATTTGCATGAAGGTTAAGAATGACATAATCTACGCGGTTGTATAGGTAAATTACACGAAATTCATATATTTTATTTTATATGAATTAATTATGCTAATTTATTCATGAAATCATACTTTTTGCTCTAATTCACTAAATAAAGCTCATAGAAAGCTGATTTTTGGGGAAAATATTCTTTATGTTATTCCTAAGAATTGTACATGAAAAAAATTCCTGTACCAAAATCGATTTCTTATGTATTTTATTGTTTTTTTTAATTTCTTATGTATTTCTTTGTTTTTCGAGGTTTTTATTTTTATTGTTTTTCCGACACAATTCATCCGTGACATTATTTCGGCCATAAATAGCATCAAATTAAATGACTCTTGTCAATAAAATTAAAAATAATCACTCATTTATGAATTCTAGCTGAAAACACATTTTGTATTGACTTTGTACATGAAATCACGTTTTTGAGCCATTTTTGGTCTGACGAAAATTTTTGAAAATCGTGTAACGTCGTAACGGTATGCCCGATTTTTTGCGAAAATAGTTTTAAAAGATGCGCAAGACTTGAAAGTAAAAAGTCCGCGAGCGGCGTGATCAAAAAATTTCGCACTGCGGATTTATCGCGAAAAATGTCGAGGGGGGGCCATAATGCCCCCCCCCCCCCAGGTAAGTTAGGGTTAACAGTGATAATGTATTCTTAAAAACATTTGTATTTGCTTTGCATGTATTGATTTTTATGATAGAAACTGTGGAACAAGAAAAAGCACTCACAAGTGATTATTGTTATTTGAGCATTGTTTGAGCAATACTACTTGTACCCAATCAAGCTACCCCATAATTAGTCATTTTTATGAAGCTATGTGCTGGTCTGTAGAGAAAAAAAGTATAAAAAATGACAAATCCAATTATGAGAAACGTTTATGGGTTAAGTTCCCATTTGCGTTATGCCCTATAAATGCATTTCTTGTGAATAAGCTTGAAGTGTGCTTAAGAGTGTGCATTAGTGGACTGAAAGTTGTTGGAGGACAGAAGAGGACGGCAGTGAGCTACATCCAGGATTTTTCTTTTTTGTTGTTGGTATTTGTCAATTAAGCAATTGCTTTGTGTCACAGATCCCCGTAGTCTAATAAAAAAAATTTGTTTTTGATGACTTGAATTGGAATAGAATCATGTTTTTCATATTACCTTCACAGGAAAGTGACAACTCGAGTGTGACAGTATCTTCTCCCTCATCATCGGATGACGATGATGAAGAGGAGGATGATGAGGAAGATGATGAGGATGATGCTGTTACGACGGTCATCGTGGCTGACGAAGGAGACAACGATGACGTGGAGGGTGGGCCCCTCAATGAGGAGAACGATATTGATGAGGAAACAATGTGAGTTTACACATAACAATTTTTTGATAGGGTATTCATCTTTCAATAGTAATCTTCCAATAATGATTGTGAAGTGAGATGATTTTTTTTTTATATTAGGCACTATATGAATTGCAACTATCATTTTCTTATATCATTATTATTATTATTTCACGCAAAGAGTGTTTAGTACTGTGTTCATTTATTACCATCACATTGCCTTTGTTAATTAGATGAAAGTAATCTCAGAAGGTCACAACATGTATTATTGCACCTACACCTTTTCTTGCACACAACTACTTGAATGTTTGTTTTGTTTTGTTTTAGATGAAATTTTAAAGAAGATGGATAAAAACATTTAAAAAATATTAATTTAGACTTTACATGTGTTATTTTCCCTCTGCTAATATATGGTTAATGCCTCAAGTACTTTTGAATGGTTGCATCATTTACTTTTTTTTCTTTCTTTCTTTTTGAAATATTTTTTTCCAGGTCTGGTGAGAATGATGTTGAGCATTCCAGGATTTGGGATGTTGAGGAAGGTCCCTTATATGGATCACTTGATTCATCCCTCAATGCTGTTACCATGGATACAGCACACTCCACCAACTTCCCATCCTCCTCCTCTTCTTCCTCCTCCCTGACCCAGCCATCCAATCAGATGCCATCGTCATCCGGTAAGGATGCCACACCCTCACTCTCGCCATCATCATCATCCCCACCATCATCATCATCATCCAAACAAACTAATTCAAGCACACACTCATCCTCCACCACCACCAATACCACCGCATCAGCTACCGGTGGAAACGGAGGATCCTCGGGAGCCACACCCCTCTCTCATCACCATCAGCACCGTTCACATCATCACCACCACCAACCATCTCATCACCAAGGAGACGGGGCATCGATGATGCGGAACCTGCGGGAGGAGGACATCATGTTGATGCAGCTTCTTGAAATGACCAGGGCTGGGGACAGCGTCCTGGGGTTCATGCCTAAGCCTCCATACCGGTCAAGAGGTGATACAATCATTCTTAATAGTTTTTCTTCTTTTTTTCCCCCAATTTTATTTCTCAAAACAATGAGTTACATGAATAACACGTGCTTCAAGCAATTAGGAATCAATTACACAATTTTTCTTTATTTTATGCTCTTCTTTCAATTTTATATCTCAACTCGTGAAATTTAAAAAGTACCATATGCATCAGTATATTTAGAATCAAGGATACCAACATTCTTGGTTTTATTATATTTTGTCTAGATTTTATTTTTTAACCCATTCATGTATAAGAGCACCACATGTATATATTTAAAGAAAAAATAGCCATCAATTATATCATCATTCTTGGTTTATTATATTTTTTAAAGATTTTTTTCCCCAAACTCATTCAATGAGTATCACTAACATCAAAATATTCAGAATGAAATATACTGTCATTCTTGGCTTTATTATATATATATATATATATATTTTTTTTTTTTTAATATTTCAAACACATTCATTCATTCATAAAAGAACAACATTGAAATTAACAATTCAATATACAATCATCTTGGTTTTGATATATTTTTCAAGATTTTATTTCCCCAACTCATACCAAATGCGTCAAGATACATGTACTCAGAATAAATTATACCACCATTATCTATAAAGTTATAACTTTCAACTCGTTCATTGATAGGATTAACCACATGCATTAATGAATATGAATCAATTGACAGACATTATAAATTTATGTAGAAATACATCACTATTGCTTACTTGTTTAATCCATTCATTTGGTTATACTACACTTTTCATCAGTATCAAAGTTTACAGGTTTATACTTGAATTATATTAACCAATGAACAAAGTTATATTAAGACTAACTCTCTGTCAAAGTGACAATATGTCTACCTCTATTTTTATGATTTTATTTTGAAGATGCATTTTTCACTTTTCAAAATCCATCCTTTAATTTGTAATAATATTTGTTCTTGTTCGGGTCGTTTGTACATTATAATTCTCTAAAACTTTGTCTGTTCTCCTCTAACTACTTATACTTGTTTTTACTTCTGTTGAATAGTTCCTTTTTCAAAATGATAAACGTTGTTTAGACAGATTTATTGCAATTGTAACTAGAAAATATATGCACATGTATATGAGTAAAATGCAAATTTAAACTTAAAGTTCTGGTCCTCCATCAACATATGGTTTAATTTTGTAATTAAAATTTTTTGTTTTAATTTTTATTATGTTATGATAAACATATGATTTTAAACAACAGTCCACGCCAAATCAAGCAAAGACAAACGTGAACGTGAGAAGCGAGGGCGCCCCCTATCAGCCGATTCTATCCTTCGTCGCATCCAGACACGAATGCTGGACATGGGTCTGACCACGTTGGACGTACCCTCATCGTCTGGGGTGGAGCAGGGTGAAGGAGGGGAGGAGACATCAGGGGCTGTAGGAGGCTCCAAGTCTGATACTGCATTAGGTAAGACCCTTTCGCAACACAACTGTCAACCTATATTTGACTTTCTGTGGAATATGTTGCTTATATTTCTAATTACTCAGCAACAATTATATGCTTTTAGAATCATTTGTAGCGGCCGTACAGAATCGTTGTTAGCGCTAACAGAGTACTACACTCTAAAAACTGAAGTGCTAATTTATGGGTGCTCGTATAGTGACTGCACTTGAAGTGCTAAATCAGCACCTGAAGTGCTGTTTTAGCACTTACCCAAGTGCTAATTTATTAACAAAAAATGTTCATGGTCGGTATGGGATTCGAACCGGGTTCACCTTGACATGGAAGAGTACCGCTGACGTTACCAATAGACCAACGGAGATCTCGCTAACTGGCTTTAATTATGACAGCATAGTAGATGATTATGGCAAATTTTAAGAAAGTTCATCATGCAACAATATGATCTGCTAGCAACCGTGAGATGTGAATTGGTCTAACGTGCTCGTCAGCGCTTCTCATGCAGGGGACCCAGGTTCGAATCCCAACGAAGTCACGCCGTTTTTGCCCATTTTTGCTGAAAGTTCAGCTCACGTGAAAGTGCTAAAACAGCACTTTAGGTGCAGTTAAACAGCACTTTGAGTGCAGTCACTATGCAAGCACCTAAAAAGAGCTGATTTCAGCACTTGAAGAGCTAAAAACAGCACTTCAGTTTTTAGAGTGTAACAATAGGCCCAGTCACATTTTTTCAGATGGTGATGTCAAAGGTTTATCCCACATGTAAATAATGCGTTGGTGTGACATTATGCGTCGCTGCGACATTACTGGTTGTAACAGGGGCTCTGTTGGCGCTAACAACGTTTCTTTGTGGCCCCTTCTGGTGTATATCATTATATATTCTCAAAATGTTTTTCTATATTTGCCCTTTTGTAGGATTTCCTTATTTCTGGAAGCCAAAAACCAAGCCAGTACCTAGCATCTCTCTTCAGCTCTCAACTGAAGTTAGCAGTCAGGGAGAGAAGAAAGTTGACAGAGCTGTTGATAGTGGTAAGTTTGGTTGGACCTTGCAATGCATATAGATAATGTATTTTATAATGATATTAAAGCTCATGTATAGTTTTGGGAGAACATATTTTTTGTTTTACTTCCACAGCAGTATAATATGAATTAATACCTCAAATAACCTCTGTGTACAAAATGATTTGCTATAAAATCCACTCTGAGACCTAAATTTAGCCACAAAACTGTGTAAATCGATCTGTTGACAGGCCATGCCTAAACAGAATGACACTGGTAGAGTGCAACGTGCAGTGGTTTGTGTTCAAAGTATATGCTATTGATACACAGACTGATACACACAGAATGCACACACGCCATGCCAGTCAGCAGTGGTGTGGCATGCCCAGAGTTCTGGGGTGAGAGTGAAGGAAGTATGGCCTCATTTTGATGAATATCTCCCCATGTTTGTGCTAACTATAACATATCATGGAAAAAAATGCATGGTACATGGTTATATTACTTGCCCATGTATTAATATGTCATTGGAACAATATTAGGACAAGTTGAGTAAGTTTTTTTTTTAATGCAATTTTCTCTACCACAACTATACTTGGGCTTTAATATTTGATTGCATAGTGCAAGTCTCAAGAGAAGTCTCTAAATTCCTACAGATACCTTTGAAAATATTTACTCTGGCTTGGTCTATGTCAGCGATTTTCATTATAAGGAAATATCAAACCTAAAACTTACTTAAAACTATAGAGTACTGGTGTTAGCCCAGGGGTAACGTCCACTGTTAACTCTTTTGCATACAATGTACACCACAGCTGACATGGATTGGACCCAGGTTCGGATTCCATGCCTGTCTGTTTTAGTTTGTCATGTTAAGATTCGTTCCAGACATAAATAGTCACATTGAAACCTGTGTGTCAAAACCCAATCAACCAGCCAACCAATGGGAATTATAGATTTAAGTGTTTTGCCAAGAAATCTTTGAGATGCATGTAAATGTATCTTCTGATCAACAATCATGTGATTTTGATGTAATCTCCCGCGCTCTACCCTGTGCCGTGTAACATAAAAGATACAATCAATTTTACGATCGATATCATTTGTAAGTCTATGGTAAACTATGTACTAAGATTTGCAATCGATCAAAAGATTGATTGTATCTCTTTTATGTTACAGAGGACAGGTGAGGTACATGTATATAGATACTCGGCAGAAAAAAAAAAATCGTGGGATTCATTGTTTCATAATCATGCATTTTTATTTACTGTTTAATGTTTCATTGTAATAAAGCAATAACTGATGGGACTGTCTTTTTAAAGACAACCAAACTCATGATTCAATGATTACTTAGTGTGTAAGCACCTCATAAGAGCAGCAAGGGAACAGCTTACAATGTATGTGATATATTTCATGCCTGTTGCTACTTCATGTAAGAAACTAGGTAAATAGTGTAATAAATCAACATTGTATTATTTTGTTTATCATAGAATCACCCAACCAGGCAGAGAACAGCAGTGATGATCCTAATACAGCATCAGCGTCTTTCAGTGTAGAAGATGGTCAACTGGTTGACCTTTCAACTTGTACAAGTGACCTGCAGTCGGCCCTAGATGACCTCAGTACTGCTAGGCTTATGGCCAGAATCAGGTTAGAGCTATTGCCTAGTTACACCGACATTTGCTCCAGCAGGCATGTAATCCAGCATTTTAAGATTTAAGTGTATTTAAAATCGCTCTATATCTCGGAAATTAAAAAAAAAGTAATGGGATAAAATGTTCACCACATATACATGTAGATGTAAAAGAGGACTGCCACTTTCATTTTCTGCATAAATCTTAAAATTGATATTTTGACCACAAACCAACTTATACTACGGTTTGGACTTACGCCGATGAAGTGGTCATTAGGCCAAATGAGGATTAAAGGAAGTTATACTAAATTGTTAGTAGACCAAATGGGTCTGGCACATGTGGTATTACACAATCAGAGAATTGGCAAGCTGCTGTTAGACCAATTATTGGAAATAAACTGTCTAACGCTCCAAAAGAACAGGAAAGCATGTTGAGGATAAATTCAGTAAGAGGGATGAAAAATTTGTAAAGGTTCTAGCATTTCTGAATGTGGCTACCAAAGGGTTGATTGTGATGTGGTTGTTGAAACAGTGGGGATGATGATATTTTTTTTTTTTGTGGGATATATTTTTTAATGTTTAAACATGTGTCCTTTTAATTTACTTCTTGTATTTTGTGGCAATAAACCTGATAAATTAACATTGAAATATTGCTCTTGTTTTTTAAACACCTGTAATTGTGAAAAATCTTATCATTTTTTTCTTTTCTTTTCATTTTTTTTTTTTTTTTTTTTTTTTTTTTTTTTTTTTTTTTTTTTTTTTTTTTTTTTTTTTTTTTTTTTTGGCAGTGCTCTGAATAACCAGTTAGAAACAAGGAATGATAGAAACTCAAACAATTCAACACAGCCAGAGAGTGAGTATGCATGCATCTATGGTCTATATCTTATCATACTGATGTCATTATAAGTATTTTCCCCTGTTATTTGTACTATTGTTATGAACTTGTTTCTTGACTTTTATTCACATATTGCTTCGACTACTTTGGATAATACCAAGTGCTAACATATTAGTCATAAAGTAACTTTCAAAACTTAAATTGTGACCCATGGGCCCGTATTCTCAAAAGCTGCCTAACCTTAAGCCTAGCTTAAATCTGTGGTTTAACTATGGCTTGTTAAAAGGGAACCAATCCCGAAAACTAGATGTTCAATTCATCATAATTTTTGGTAATGAAACTTTTAAAACTGCTTGGGAATGATAAGTACAAAAGTTTCCATTACAATTAAAACATGATACCGGTACAAGAATTCAGTGAAGGTGATAGGAACATGCAACATATACAGATTAATAAATGGTGCTTTGTTTTATTGCTAAATGTGATGTGAAATATTTTCTATAGGGATGACATTCACACGTACCTGGTTTTCCTGAGGGAGAAAAATCTAGATATTCTTGCACATTACACAATACCCTATTTTTTTGTTGGGATTTGTTGTCCCCGCCGAACGAGTTCGAGCAGGGGACTATGAAACGGGCTCCGTACGTATGTGTGTGTGTCCGTCCTGGTCGATCGTCCGTCGTCCGTGCCGGCCATCGCGCCGTGCCGTCCGTGCGTCCGAGTGAAGTTGCAATTTGCTAGCTGGCCTTCGCCGAGTTGTTCCATCCGCGATTTCCGAATTTCCTTTCTTTATGATGATAAGCACTGAGTGTGGAGTGGCTACGCAGCTTGGCTGTCGAAGCAGAATTGACCTGTTGACCGTGTTGACGCCTGATTTTTGACCTATATTGGTAATTGGCTACAAAATGCTACTCCTCGCCATTTTTCATCCGATTTCAATTCTGTTTGCTTTATATGATAGCACTAGAGGAGCTACAAAACTTCTTCACGGAATTTTGACTTTTGACCCTTTTGACCTTTGACCTTCATTTTTGACCTATATTGTTAATTGGCTACAAAATGCTACTCCTTCGCCATTTTTCATCCGATTTCGACTCCGTTTTGCTTTATATGATAGCACTAGGTGAGGGCTACAAAACTTCTCTCACGGAATTTTGACTTTTGACCCTTTGACCTTTGACCTTGATTTATAGTTATATTGTACATTGGCTACAAAATGCTGCTCCTCACCATTTTTCTTCCGATTTCGATTCCGTTTGCTTTATGTGATAGCACTAGGTGATGGCTACAAAATTTCTTCACCGAATTTTGACCTTTGACCTTTGACCTTTATTTTTGACCTATATTGTTAATTGGCTACAAAATGCTACTCCTTCGCCATTTTTCATCAGATTTCGCCGGATTCCGTTTGCTTTATGTGATAGCACTAGGTGAGGACTACAAAACTTCGTCACGGAATTTTGAATTTTGACCCCTTTGACCTTTGACCTTGATTTTCGACCTTTATTGTACATTGGCTACAAAATGCTACTCCTTCACCAATTTTCATCCAATTTTGATTCCGTTTGCTTTATGTGATAGCACTAGGTGAGGACTACAAAACTTCTTCACAGAATTTTGACTTTTGACCCCTTTGACCTTTGACCTTGATTTTCGACCTTTATTGTACATTGGCTACAAAATGCTACTTCTTCGCCATTTTTTACCCGATTTCGATTCTGTTTGCCTTATGTGATAGCACTGATCGTGATATAATGGGAATTTTACATTATCGGCGGGGACATATATTACGCATCGCGTAATTTACTAATCCACTTGTTTCTAATGGCATGGGAAGAGTTACAAACAATCTGCTGAGTCCTTTCAGTCCTATAACGAGAAAAGATCCAGTGAGGCAATTCTACTGGTCCTAATTTCAAATAAATTATGTAGAAATCTATGTATTCAGTTGAATGAGATTTTGTTGTAGGTCGTTGGCTTGGTCTGTAGCACCTCGTTTAATGGGAGTATACTGAAACAAGGATGAACCCATAACAAATTATATGTATGTGATCAGTATAATTATAATGATATTTTGTGAAGCTTGGTCCCAAGCATTTTGTTACAATAGGATTGGACTATGTAAACAATTAACTCTTTTGTGCCGTGCGAACTTCCTATTTCCAGTGCACAAAGAAAATAATTCAGCACAGAAGGGGTTTATGGCCCAGCGCACAAAGAGTTAAAAGAGTTTTCCATGTCAGATGATAGTGAATCAAGTGGAGGTGTATCCCCTATAACAAGGTAATTAGATTGGCCCCATTTACATTTAGAATTGTATAAAAAAAACGAAGAATCTAAAAGAAATACTATTGAACATTCCCCTTCTCAGATGGTAGTGAATCAAGTGGAGGTATCGCTGCTGTGAGTAGCAATGCAGAGCCATGTCAGAGAGAAGAGGCTTCATCCATCACATTCACACGTAAGAAGGCCACGCCCGGTACAAGAGGGAGTCATGGTGTGGAATCTACAGGTAAGATAGGGGTGTAGGATGGTACTGGTGGCACTGGTTTTGGTATAGGGGTGTAGGATACTGGTGGTGGTGGTGATAGTGGTGATGATGATGATGATGAGGCATTGGTTTTGTGGTGTTGGACCTTACATGACACTGGGCTTTTCGAGATCAGAACAACTCCTGGAAGGCTCCAATTAAAGGAAAACATAACAAACATAACAATAAAAATTGCTGATGAGGTTTGATATGTAGTGGTCGTAGTGGGAAGTGATTTGATGTGGAAGTGTTTGATTCACATTGATGGCAGGCTACCATTAGTTATAGTTATTAAATAAGATGTTGTTTCAACATAACACTTCACAGTATGAACATGATGTGTGTATCATTGTACTTATTATTAACATATTTCAACATTATAATATTTACATTCCAATAACAAGTCTGGTGTATTTGTGATAACAGTTTAATCATATAATATTGTCTAAGACTTACATTTTAGGGATTTTTACGAGTGCAGTGTATGTGTGTTGGTCATAATAATAACAATTTCATTTGTTTACATAATTATTCATTCATTTTATCATTTTTTTTATACCCTAACTTCAGTAAGTAGAACTAACATTGTAGCTTTAACATTATTATGTAGACTATTTGACAGCCCTGAACCCTCGTGGGACATACACCTATCTCCCATCAGGGTATGTACTAAGCACTAACCCAAGGTTTTCTGCACATCTTGACATGAAGTTTGCGGAATCTTTGAAAGACATCAATCAAATAGTTGGAGCATATCAATGCTCATTACTGAAAGTTGTTTTTTTAGAGTTTTGAAAAGTCCACCTTAATTGTGACTTGAATCAAAGAGAGCGGGAGATTTCGATCCTTGAAGATTCTGATAGGTTTGAAAGCTTAGGCTCTTATTGACTCAATTCTGCTGCTCTATCTCTCATTTATTGGATGAGCAGTTTCAGCAGTTCGTTTGCATTTTATTGTTACTTGTTACGTGCTGATGTATTCCCAGTAGCCAGCTCCTTTGAATCTACACTGGAATGTCTATCATGTTGGTAAATTTCCACTTGTTCTTAACCAACTTTGACTAATGCCCATTTTGTCTCATCCCAAATGGTCTAATCCCATTTGATCTACATCTAGTTCATCTAATTACATTTTGGTCTAATTGCAACTTTGCCAACTTTACCATTTTTCTTATTCCCATTTTGTCTAATGTCCACTTGGGTGACACCATTTGATCTATTCCGGTAACAGACTGGTACATGTAGTAGACCAAATATTCATTGGGGAGTTAGATCAATGTACAACACTACAATTTGGCTATTAGATGAATCAGTAATTAGACTAAGTGGTTATTAGACTAAATTGTTAGTAGACCAAATAGGTTATGCCCATGTGTTATTAGACAAACAAAGAATTGGACCAACTGCTGTTAGACCAAGTGGATAAACCTTTACTTATATACAATTAAAATGAGCAGGGTGCATCAGTAAATTCATGCATTGGTGTATTTATATAGCAATGAGCATCCCGACCCCCCTACCTTGGGGTCTCTAAGTTAGTTTGCTTTATACTTCTGCCTTTGAATATGTTTAATTATCTCTTTGATTTGATTTGATATGATGTGAATTTATTTTCCAATCCAAATTCCAATGGACTAATCTTTGAGTGCTGTTTGACAAAGATATCTTTTCAAGATTTCAACATTGTTATACTGTATCTTTCAAGGTGTTTTAACACCAAGGCAATTGGGGTAATACATATAGTTGTTATGGTGTTTTTGTGGTGGTAGTAGGGTGGAACTAGTTTCAGAGGTAGGGCTACATGAAGTTATTGTGATGGTATAGGCAGGTATATGTAATACTTGTGGTGTTGGTGTTGTTTTTAGGAGTGGTACTGGTGGTGAGGTGGTAATGATCGTGATGATAAGAGGCGTTAGGAGAACGCGTGAACATTACTAATGGTACATTTTGGAGGAGAGATTTTGTGGTGGCTGCCTCCTGATTGGGATGTTCATAATATTCATTTTTCATGTACATTGGAAACTCAATATAAAGAGTTTTGATGTACAATTAACAAAATTCCTGATATAATAAGCTACATTTTAGAGTCCATATTAAATCATTTTTATTGGTTCTAGGACAAACATGGTTTCCCCCAGATACTACCCAATGGACAACTACCCGCACCCCAGCAAAAATCTATCCCCTAAATCTACAACTAATCCTCACCTTAATTGTGATGGTTGTCCAGGGGGGCATTTCATCAAAGGACTTGTCAGACGTTTTATCTGACAAACTGTTATAAGCTACTGAAATGCTTGCATCCGATTGGCTGGGAGCAAATTTGTCGGATTTAATGTCCGACAAGTCTTTTGATGAAATGCCCCCCTGCTGGTAATTTTCCAGGGGTTAATTGTCCTGATACATTTTTTTGTTTTGTTATGTTTTATTTATTGACTACTGATATGAACAATAAACCCGACATAACGAGAATTTTTTTTCTAATAATGGCAACTTTTTGTTATTCCTAATTCAACAGGTATCAGTACTGACTCGGCTCCAAGAGCGACGGAGGATAAAACGACAGAAACCAACAAATCAACGGCATGCTAGAGAGTGATCACTCTCTGACTTTGAAGGTCTTCAGACTCTGAATCCAAGAAAATAAAACAGAAACCAACAAATCAACAGCATGCTAGAGAGTGATCACTCCCAGATATGGCAGGTGTTCTGACTCTTGAATCAAAGAAAATAAAATTATGCTCTCGCTACCCAGTTGTATTTATTCACGGCAATGAGGTTTACATCTTTTAAATAAAAGATAATGGTGATGTAAAACACTTTTCAGGTCTTCAGTCATTTTAATCAAAGTAATAAACACTTTCACTATCAAATTGTCTTCATTCACTGCAATGGAATTTATGGGCTATATGAAAGACGGGATGGAAAACAATTTTTATTGCATTTCAAGGGCTTTAATATACATGTAGGAAAAGTCATAAGAATTTTTACTATACATTTATCATATTTCTCCTCTCATGAAGCAAAGACAGTACAAAAAACGGAGGTCATTTATACTCTTCTTTCTTATCAGAGATAAGGTTATTAATTGTCTTTCCGCATTACTGGAAATTTGAATAGGTATTGTATCCCACCTTCTTTATATACTACACTGGAGAGTTAAACAAATTTCTCCTCTCTAATACCTTTCAGCTACTCCTGAATAGATGGCCACTTAATTTTGTATCCAACGGCCTGCTAAAAGCTCACATTTAAGCTAGAAAATGTATGCACACACTATATATTTCAAACATGATCAAGATAAAAATGTATACATGAGTTTTAAGAAAATTGGTTATTATTGTTATTATGATGAACAGTTATTCATGTCATAGTCTACAAAATATAAACAATGCACAGCATTATCTTTAGTTTTGGTTGAGAACTCTCCTCTCATCAAAACAATTGAAATTCTCTAGAATAATGTCGTAATATGCTGGGATAATGATGTACCGGTACTTAGTCATGAAAATTGCACAACCATTCAATTTAGTTTCGACTGAACTGAAGTGATTATTCTCATCACATCAAAGCGATTAAAAACTACTGGCCCAGGGATAATGATGTACTTGGTCATATTTTATGAAAGTGATTATAAAAATAAACAATGCACAGTTTCATTCAGTTGAATGGGTTTACTCTCATCATATTTAAAGGGATGCAGTAACATTGAATGATATCCAAATCGCACTTTATTCAATTTAGCTCATTTTGCCAACATAATTATAAACACATAGGTCAGTCTGGCATCTCTTCAAAATTGCAAGCTAATTGCTTGCTTTACTTTTGAGATATCAATGATTTCATACTCAAATTTTCAAACCCATCCCCGAATGGGTTTGAAATTGTTGTGTAGACCCCGTCCGTAGTGGCCTGCTGAGCTTGCAACAAAGTGGTAGTAAATTAACTTGTGTGCTTAGCATCATTTGTTACACTGTTTTAAGGTAGCAAATGACTTCCATTTGATCTGAAACTTTCAGTAGTTTGTTTTTACTGTTAAAGCAATGTAATTTTATTTATCTTGATCTAATTGCTCTTGTTTTTGGAAGTTACCAAATCCCTTTAATAAGTTCAAATGCACTAGGATAATGCTGTTTCTTGTTTCTATGCTGTACAAAAGATTACGTCTTATATTACACTATACATGTGCCCTTCATTTATCAATACAAACCTGTTGGAGTATTTACATAAATTATGATAAAACAAAAATCTTGCCTACTGAAAAGTTATTACTCAACTGTTTACTCCTTGTTAAAAAATATTGGAATATTATTTTTTTTTTTAAATATGATTACACTATCTGGATATTGAGTGAATTTCTCATAGAATATGTTAATGGTAGGTTAATACAAAATTATTTTACACTCATATACTGTCTACTATGAGTTCAACATAGCTGTTATTCAAAGTGTATGAAGCTTGTGGCCATTTTGATTCCTTTCAGAAATTCTTTCGTAATTCTCTTAAGCTATGCGATTCTCATGCCTGTCACCTACAACATTGAAATATGTAGCACATGCTGAAAACTATTTACATACACATGTGTACTCTATTTGGAATATCTCAAGCACCTACTGTATGGGTCGTAAGAGTGTACTGTATGGCCGACTTTCTTTTATTTGGAGGAGGGGGGGTGGGGGGGGGGGGGTTGAGGTAAGGACCGACCTGTCAGAGGCTATGTTATTTGTAAGATTATCTTTTGAGAGTAAATCCAAGCTATTTTGCAACTTTGTCCCATGTGTTGCCAACAAATAATTTACCACAGATTAATTATAAAATGATTCTTCTTAATTATTTTTCAGGTTTTGGGTAAAGGTTTTGAACCTTTACCCAAAACATGACGAATATTTTAAATGTATCATTTTAGAATTTATCTCTGGTAAATTATTCATCCATAACACACAAGACAAAGTTGCAAAATAGCTTGGACTTTCAGTTGAATGAAGCTTTGGAGGTATGTAGAAACGATATAAAATGAATATGGATTTTGAGTGAGTGAATTTGAATCGAGTGTGTGAATGTGGATTTACTAGTATGAGAGATTTTTAAACCACTAGCGGACGCAGACCGGAGTCACACAATGAACTTACCAGGCCCATGCGTAAACATAATAGAGCCGCTTTTGTCCCCAGACAATTGGGCCCCCAAAATGCATTCAATTTGTTTTTCTTGGATCCGCGCCTGTAAACTACACATGTAATCAGGTGTATGGGACACTTATGTAAGCATGCATTCACCAAAGCATAAGTTCAAAGGTTAAGCATACATTATCTGAATGGTAACGGCACGATTGACTGCTTGAAATTCTGTATAATGTATCTCTCTACTTGTGCAAGACAAATCATAAATTTAATTGCATCGAGGTGTACTTTATTGCCTTTTCGTTTAATGTATTTGTGTCATACACATTCATTGTTAGTATTTATTGTAGTATTTATATCGATATCAAGAAATATATTTTGTACCGCTACGAAAGCAGAATATGTGAACAATGCTGCAGAGAAGCTGTGGAAAGCTATTTGAAAATCTATTCCCTGTAACATAAATCTAGTACAATTAATTGCAAATTTCAAATGACTTTTATGATGGGTTCTGAGTGAGACTTTTGGCAAGAAGTACATGTGTACATGCAACAAGTATTTTGATTGGTTAATTGCTAATTTGCAATTGATCGGAACTGTTTATGTTACAGGGCACTGTTATATATCTCAGAGGGTGTTTCTAAAAACGTGAAAACCAACTTTCCTGCACAAAAAGTCACCAAGCAGACATTTCATATAATAAAAATCATTACAATGGAAATTTTCCCCTCTTTTATATTATCATTTTTTGTGATGATAAGGATGGGCAAAAGTGACAACAATTTTGAACTGGGCAATGTCATAATCACTTCAGTTATGTCTATTTTGATGAGAACATTTGCAGAGGAAAGTTTTATTTCACCCCCTGTTTAATAGGTGATTTTGAGTTACAGAGATTTAGAAATAGTTCAGCAACAAAACAAACTCATGATAAAATTGTTCTTTTATACTAATGTTTCTCTTTCTTTTCTTATGTTTTCCTTTAATAGTTCATATGCTTTTGCTGGTAATTGTTCTTTCGCTTTCATGATAACATTGTTCTCTTATACTGATGTTTCTTTTTCTTTTCTTGTGTTTTCCTTTGATATTTCTCATGATATGGTTCTTTACCTATCATATTATGAACATTTCTTTTTCTCATCTTGTTGCTATCTTGTCCAATGATGACAAAACAAATATTTTTTCCTCAGCAGTGTTCATTTGGCCTTTCACTTCTGCAATAATGATAATGCGCAATGTATTCACAGCTGTACAGATAAGATTATATATGGAGAAGGGTTGTATTTTTCACTTTGTCTTTGAGAGGTGTTTCAAAGATGGAGTATAGCACTTGTGCTCTGATGTTTTACGAGTTTAGATGAACGATGTTTAAAATAAAAATAAAGTATCTGCAATGTTAAAGCTATACATGTGTGTGGTATCCATTCTCAAAGTGTGGTCATTCCTTTTAAAGAGAAGTTTGTGGGCTGTAGAGACTACTCTGTTTTCTTTTGTGCATGTTTTTTATTTTATTTTTTTTTAATTTTTAGGGCAATGATGAGTGGTTTTGAAAGAGAAACTGAACTTGGATATCAAAGAGATAGAACAAAAAAGATTAAAGAGCTGAAGAGAAGTGAAACAAAATTTTTAATAATTGAAGATTTACGAGACAGCTCCAAAAAAAAATATATTTTATCCCATTTCCTACATCACAGATGTGCTCCCATACAGTTTGGTACCAATGTAATGATCATTTCCTTGGCTGTGTATCAAGCAGCTAATTATGAGATAACTTCGTCTGGTATTTGTTTGTGATATCAATGATCAACTGCATCTATTGAAGCCATCATGTTTTGATTGGTTTCATACTCGGAAGATTTCAGTTTCAAGTGCAGGGAACAACAGAAGTTTTCAGTGTTATCAAACCACTTAAAGATCATTATGCACAATTACACAATCACTTAAAACTAGCTTCATTGCATTACATATGGCAAATATTTCAACATCAAAATTTGACGGCTTATTTCAGATCAAGATTTTTGAGACTGGGAAAGACTGAGGCTAGTAAGATTTTAAGGGGGAGGAAAAAGTGAGTGGGGTGCAAAATTGGGAGACAGAAAGAGTGATTTGAGGGTGTGTATGAGAGAGAGGGGAGAGAGAGAGAGAAAGGGGAGAGATTATCAGAAAGATTTTGATGTTGTTTTGTTTAAG
The DNA here is from genome assembly GCA_940671915.1 of Paracentrotus lividus. Taxonomy (NCBI): domain Eukaryota; kingdom Metazoa; phylum Echinodermata; class Echinoidea; order Camarodonta; family Echinidae; genus Paracentrotus; species Paracentrotus lividus. The sequence continues at coordinate 32,753,187 of CALNVZ010003434.1, read as the reverse complement.
CTCTAAATGTATATGAGTAGGCCATGCTGGATAATGTGCAGTTTGGTCTAATAATTATATACCAATAAAGCAAGCTGTATATAGGCCTACTGAGATTTCTGATACAACGCTTTATGTAGGAAATACTTTAAAATTTGATTTGGGAAGTTTGTCCTTTAATTGCTCATTCTATCCATACACTTTATCGTAATCATTCTAAGAAACCACATGTTCACAACCACTTAAAGCTGGTGTATAGTGTTGGGAGAAGGAAAAATTTAATTTGGATTCACAGTTAGATAATATGAAAGCCTGAATCCTATAACTGTAACAAAGAAAGTTATATTACATGGAATCTCGTTTTAATGTCTTTATTTCACGATATTATAGTATAAAAAAGATAAGACGGGGACCCGACTCAGCTTTGTGTGCACTAGGCGTTCACATGGAAAACCAATGGGGATTCTCTTGTGTGGGTGATACACACAGATCGCTACGATCCATTCATGCGGGAAGTTCGGGGGACAGGACAACCCAGCAAAGGTCTCAAAACCGTTACAAATTGTGTTTGGATTCAAACATTTCACTGAAATTCACCGGAAATCGTGAAAGGAATATCACAAAATCTCTCACACATGTCTTTTAGCGCAATGTGAACAACATGAGACTATATTTAATCGGTTTTATGCCGATTTTTTTTTTGTTACCAAAACTATACACCAGGTTTAAATGCTTTCCCATCCCTCTCATCACTCACCTGAGAACTGTTTCTCAAAACTGTCATACATGTAAGTCTAGTTCTTGGATAACTTACAGGGACACGTGTTGTAGAATAAACACACGTTTCAAAGGGATGTCTGCGAATTTACACTTGCAATGGTTTTGTGAAACGGGCCCCAGGCTTCACTTCCAGATGATAATAATAATACACCATGTAATTATAATAATGAACAATTCTGGTATAGCGCATATCACAAGAAATTAACTCAAGTCTCTATGCGCTATTATTATTATTATTATTATAATTATCATTATTACAAGCATCTTTATTATAGTATCTGTATTATTACAGATAGTAATTGACAAGATATTACATTCCCTTTTCAACAAAGAAATAACACAGAACAACTTAAATGTTCATTAACAGGATGCACCTTTAATTAAATAATCGGCACAAAATATGAAACATGAGAATATACAAATACACAAAAGATGTACAAGGATTTAATAATAACATCTATAGGATAATTATCACATCTGCCACAATCATTAAATCATGGAATTAATTTTAAACCTAAGCTACACTATCATAAATCAAACCTGAATCCATTATTTTGGGCTTGATGGCATCAAATGTACATGAATCGACCTGTAGTATAGCACACCTTTCATTCTGATTAGGAAAAGAACCCAGGGGGGTGTTTCACCAATTCGTTTGTAAAGTAAGGAATGACTTTTACTAACGACTGTAACATGTTCTTGGGTGCTACATGTATAGTAATACATGCATTAATCATTTAGCACAAGAACTGATCACCAGTCGTTTTGCAAAGTCATTTGTAACTTACAAAGAACCTGGTGAAACACTGCCCTGGTTAAATATTTGAAGCCTCTTTCACCGTTTTTTTTTCAAAAGGTAAGCTACAGTAAAAGTATGGAAGAAATAAACTAACCCTTTCACCTAAGAAGAGTATACAGTATGACGTATTTATTTTGACCAACTGCTCAGAAGGTGATAACAAGACCCACTGCTTTTTATTCCCTTTCCGAGGGACTTTGTAGTTCAGAATTTGACTCCAGAAGCATCGACTGGCTTTCATACCCAAGACAACTATTGCCCTGCCAGTACTCTTCTGTGATGTTAAAGTTAGTATATTGTATGACGTGCTGTATCAAAATTACTTACTGGCATGGTTTTATTAATTTTTTTTTTTTTTTTTTTTTTTTTTTGGGGGGGGGGGGGTAATAATTTCTTACTTTGTGATAAAAGACAGCCTTTATAATATCATTAATTGTTGGCAGCTTAAAAGGATTGGTTTGTGTAAACCTACTCAAATCATTTTTATTTTCTCAAACATTACTACAATCTATTACAATATAATGTATACAAAAACAAATGTCAACTACATGTTGTAAACCACGTACATGAGTAACTGTTCACTGGCTTTGAGATACAAAACATATAACATAAATGTATATACAATATACACAAGAGATGATCATATTGCATGATCATGTTGTCAACTCTCTTTGCGGAGCTGAAACGAGGGATAGATTTGATCCATAAAAATACAATATAAGTAGTCCAAATGGAATGAAAGACATTCTTTCTGAATTGAAGTAAATCCCTTGAAGGAACAAGTTCCCAAGACTGGTAGAGAGACCATAGGGTCATGATTTGACCCCGCCCTTACGAGACGACGACGATGGAGCCTGGCAGGGGTACAAGAATGGCAATATGTATAGGTGGAGCGGGCCGACACAACCCTTACAGCGATGAAAACGTTTCACTCACATCAGGCCGGCAGAAATCCTCAGCATGGTGCTTGTTGAATGTTTCAATAAAAAGAACCAAAACATGTAGATATTAATCATGTAAAGAACTACAAGAGTAGAGTGAAGTTGTTTTCGTTGGTTGCTAGGAGCGACTCATTGTTGCCAATTGATGATCTTAGAATGAATTACCAAGTCAACCTACAGAACAACATCCAGGTACAGTGCCATCTGTGCTCCCGCCCCCCTCATCAAAATCCTGGATAAGTCGCTGCCACAGACACAATGTCCTTTGTACAAAGTCACTGGCTGGAGGGAAATTTTTGTCTCACAAGGGTTCAAAATAAGGCAAAGAAAAACAAAAGCGAGGCCAAATGGTATTTTCTACCAAATATATACCGGTATCTCAATGAAAGTCAATGGTGACTTGTTTGAAAATGGGGTAAATATTTCTTGACACATCCGACATTAAATTGCTTATAATAAACAACAAAAACCAGCCAGCAAAAAAATTTACAAACTGCTTGTATACAGTAACATACTTCTCTCATAATTGAGGACTAAAATGCATAGGTTGTGTAATTCAAACTTAGACAAAGGATAAGCTTAATATTAATAAAGAAGTATGGTAAGATCACAGACAGAATCCTTTTCATGAAGCTTGATAATATCACAATCAAAACCTTAAATAAATACAAAGTACATCCCAAATTCAATGCATGATTACATTTTTCTAAAGATACATGTATGAGGCAACACCTTATAATGTGTATAGAATGACAATGAGTTTTATCTAAGAAAAACCCATGAAAAATATATATGTCCCACCAAGAAACTAGTCAAGACGTGATTTGTTCATCCTGAGAGACATATTTGAAAAGTATAAGCAAAGATACAGATATTCTTCATCAAAAACTCATACTGACTTAGGTACATGTACAAAGCAAGTTTTTACTAAACAAACAGACCTGGGTCCTATTGCATTAAAACTTTTCCATTTTCAAAAACAACCCCATTCCAAATTGAATGCAACTTAGCATTAATTGCAAATTTTTGAAAGTCTTTTATTCCATGCAAATATGAATTAAAGTCCAACTTGACCAAACAAGGAGGTGGGGACCCTTGCAACTTTGAAATATTTGATTAATCGATTTTTTAAAATTTCAATATTAATTAATAATTACCAAATTGCAGTGCAGTACTTCTATGAGCACACATTGAAGTATTAAAATTTTATCACTTTATTACTGTGTCTGCAAGAAAAATTGGCCAAAAGACCTTTCATTGCAGTAAGCCTCTGAAATTTATAAATCCATCTATTAGGTATAAAATGAATGATATAGAAGCTCAAATGTTAATTGACAATTTGAAATAAATGAATGTAACAATCTGGTTCTACACTAATATGATACCCTGTTAATAACGCCTTTGCATGCATGGTTGTTTAAAGCCCTTTCCACAAGAACAAAGAGTCCTGACAAACGATTATTACAAAGTGATATTTTGTATTCCTCTAAGAAAAGTTTTCAAACTTTTTAGTTCAAACCTCGAGGTTCATGATATAAATGATCATAAACATAATAGAGGAGAGATGGGTACATCCTCAATTAATTTGTATTTTTGGACAATACAGTGACACATAGAGGAAACATGTAATATCTTTGGCAAGCTACTCAACTTATCACAGCAAAGAAAGACAATTCTACTGAACAACTATGTAACTTTAAATATTAGTAACTTGGTCCACATAAATTCTATCCAACAAAGTCTACATGTATCTCTTATAGGCTCGTTTCATTAGACAAAAAAAAAGAAAGAAAGAAAATAATAATTCTATATGTGTTTATCACTATCGCACACCATCTTAAGGGTAAAAAGATGTCAGTAAAAAATTCATAGACAAAATATCTGTTGAATACATGTATACATATTTTGAATTCTATTTCATTTCGATTGCATATATTTGTATTTTGTATTTTCCAAATTTTAATAGGAAGTATTCTTCATGATCAACAGGGTCCCATTGCATGAACCTTACTATAAAAGTTAACTTTTAAAAATTGTAAATCCCCTGGAAAGCTTAAATTTGATTGGCTGTCCATCAATTTTACCATGGTACACTGTACATTGTAGTTACCATTGATGGCAGAGTTAACATTGACAGTATAAAGTTTTATGCAACGGAAACCAAAATTTGTGCTACAGCAAAAATACAATTTTTACAGGAGACAATGAAACGGAATGCAGCACGAAATGTCTTTGCTCGTATCATGTAGGGCAACTTTAGGGCAGTTTCAATTCAAAGGTTTTCAATAAAAACCTTGGATATTACATGATACTTTCTCACAAGACATCAATCAATAATGCTGACAATTTCATTTTTGTTCTGTTGATGGCGCAAAGGCATTATAAGGAACGCATGCATGTTTCAAGAAAGATCCTCTAACTAATTATACACAGAAAATATTACATCTCAAAGTACATCAATTTCTAATAAAATGTACAAAAATAGCAGCAGCAGAACGTTCAAAACATGTTCTTTCGACGAGAAACAGTTTCCTCAACATGAGTCACAGAAAGGGGGAGTACATTAATTTACAAATACATATGAATTGGATAAAATATGTTATATACATAATTAGAAACGAAAACCTGAAGTTGAGGGCTGTGCATGGAGTAGATGTCATCGATGCTACTGTCCACTTATTATTTGTCACTGCTGCCACTCGTTTTGTTGATTGTTGACTCTACCGTGCACCTGGGATTGAAGACAGCGCCTGGAGATGGGAATAAAGAATGAAAGAATGAAGATTAGTTCAGCAACACTAAGCACCATAATAATAACAACAGCAAAAACAATAATAACAAGATGAATCCTCGACTGCGCGCGGTCGAAATATATGCCTCCGCCATTGCCAGATCAGAAATATGTAGCAGTTTCTTCATTTCATTTTCCTTCAAGCAAAGGCATCTCTGACCTTGACCTTTGACCTTGTGACCCCAAACATTCTTAAATCATAGTCCCTCCTAAATTGTTGACCCACATACTCCAGAATCTAATAAGATTGTCTTCATAAGGCAATATCTAACTCAATATAAGGAATTTGACAATTTAACCTCTGTGACCCTTGACCTTTGACCTACATACTCCAAAATCTGATCAGATCATCTTTAAGTTATGGTGATACATACTATCCCCAAGTTTGAAGTTGATATCTCAAGTGGTTCTTGAGATATCGTGGTAACGGACTCAATACATTGAATTTTACAATTTGACCTATGTGACCCTTGACCTTTGACCTACATACTCCAAAATCTAATCAGATCATCTTCTTATGGTGATACATACTATCCCCAAGTTTGAAGTTGATATCTCAAGTGGTTCTTGAGATATCGCGGTAACGTACTCAATACACAGAATTTCACAATTTGACCTCTGTGACCCATGACCTTTGACCTACATACTTCAAAATCTAATCAGATCATCTTCTTATGGTGATACATACTATCCTAAAGTTTGAAGTTGATATCTCAAGTGGTTCTTGAGATATCGTGGTAACGGACTCAATACATTGAATTTTACAATTTGACCTATGTGACCCTTGACCTTTGACCTACATACTCCAAAATCTAATCAGATCATCTTCTTATGGTGATACATACTATCCCCGAGTTTGAAGTTGATATCTCAAGTGGTTCTTGAGATATCGTGGTAACGAGCAAACGGGACGGACGGACAACCTGAAAACATAATGCCTCCGGCACCATCTTCGGTGGGCGGAGGCATAACAATAATAACAATGATAACAATAACAAAAACAACGATAATAATCATCATCATCTTCAAAATAATAACAATGTATGGAAGAAAAACAAAAGGTAGGTGTATGGAAACATCTTCAATGTATATGCATCTAGAAACTATGAAGCAATGCACAAGGAAAGATAAAAGTAGAATGGTACAGTCAAAATGGTTGCCACATGTAGGGATTGCTATTCAAGCCAATTTCATGGACTAGCAGTGGAATGATCTTTGAAGAAAGTATTTAAAAAATCAATATAGAATGTTTTATGTCATCACAGTATATTATTGGCATAGCTTGGGCCAGCAAAAAATAAAAGTGATCATTGGTCAATCAAAATCCTTTTGCAGACCCAATTTACCAACATTTTTATCAGCTTCTTGAGAGAATTAATATTGGCTAAAATTTTACTTTTTGTTGTTCAACAGGACTTACGATTGTTTATCCGTCTTACCTTTGAGATATCTGTGCCTGTAAGAGCTTGCACTGCAGGAGGAAGTGAACCGAGGAGTCTTGTTAGCTCTCCAGTTGTACGGTCATCACCCAAAAGAACAATGTCGTTGGTCTTTGAGAGTGGAGCGGCGATCTCAGCTGCGAGCTGTTGTTAGGAAACAGAACAATAAGTAATAATAAAAGCAATTTTTTTTTTTTTTTTTTCATTTTTTCATTGAATTAAAAGTTTATAATTTAATGGTTGAATATATATGATGTGAGATTAATAATAACATGAGGTCTGTGAAATTATATAAATCTAAACAAGGAATGTGTGAATTTACATGAAATAAATATGCTAAATTCAGGACTCTCCATCAACAAGTCAAGGATTTGACTGAATATTTGGGCTGAACATGTAGAACCTGCCAAATTAATCCCAAATTACTCTAAATGAAAACAATAAAATGTTTTAGTGGAAAGATTGCTCAAAAACAATTTTTTCTGCATTACACAAAAATCCTTCTTCATCATTGTAACACAGGGATGCAATTTCGTTTCACCCACTTTATCGTCAGCCTTGTGCCAAAGGGACCTTATCGTTTTTAGTATGTGTACAGTATAAAAAGGCCTTTAAAAAATGTAAAGGCCCTTTTGTCATGAGGCTGATGATACGTTATATATGGAATAAAACTGAATGGTGTCAGGGCCTGAAATCAGGTAATGATGAAAGGACAGTATACCTTAGGCAGGGCCTCTAGGACCAAGCTCATCATAGCAGCATCTCCGTACTGCTTGTAGGCTGCAGCCTTCATCCTCATCATCTCAGCCTCAGCCTTTCCGATGGCTTCGATGGCGGAGGCTTCAGCTCCACCGACATTCCTGATCTTCTCGGCTTCACCCTTAGCGGCAAGAACTGTCTTCATCCTGTCAAAATAGATTTCAAAAACATATATTGATAAAACAAAAATGATAAGGCAATATGTTACAATCCACTCCTGTTATAACAATCAGAGATAAATCAAGATTCTGCTGGCTTCGGCTCCACTAACATTCCTGCTCTTCTCAGCTTCACCCTTAGCGGCTAGCACTGTCTTCATCCTGGCAACATAGATTTTAAAACACTCTTGATAAGACAAGAACATGTAATACAACACTACTTTACAGTCCGCACCAATTGTAACTAACACACATATAAGATTATTATATATTTTTCTTCCCGGTTCTAGTTTCAAGCATGTGAAAACCGATGTGGTCAGCATAACAAATCATGGGCCGAGGTTAAAATTAACTTGGTATTGACCATTTTATCATGACAACAGTTGACACTACAACTACCACTTCTTGGAATAGTTATCACTTTTTTTTATATATAAATAACTGCCAAGATTAACCCATTAATGACTGAGCCCCAATATATTCGGGATGGGGTCTATGGAGCATGCACGTTAATGCCAAATCAGCTTGTCTCCAACCGGTTAAGGTTCTCTAAGTCTATATGATTTTTTATTTCTTCATGCAGTTCGTTTTATTGCTTGTCTGTGATTTATTTCAATGATAAAAGATCATCTGTTTATTTTCTTTGATTCTATGAATATCCTTTTCTTACAAGATAGAATATAAGGTATTTTCTTCAAGTCATCATAATGTAAGGTTAAATTGTAATCTGCACTTACGTGTATATGCATATAGAAAATTGCACAATTTACAAGCACAATTTACAATTTTTAAAATATTACAACACATAAGCCCAGATTCTGAACTGTACGAGTTGAAGTCTGCAATTATTTTGTCTGATGCAACAGACAATTAAATGATCCATTTGTCTGATGCATCAAAAAAAGGATTGCACAATACAACTGCACATTTTTCAACTTATACAATCTCAGTCTTCAGTTTAGAATATGGGCTATAGAAGAAAGAAAATATTATCAATACTGTTAATGTTACCTTTGACCATCGGCGAGGGTTTCCACTTTAAACGACTCTGCCTCAGCGGGTCTCTTGATGACAGCGATCAGTTCCCTCTCTTTCCTCTCAATCTCCTTGGCCTCGACGTCGATCTGCTTGCGACGTTCGACGATCTCGATCTGCACCTCCTCACTTCTGATCTTCTGTTTCTCCTTTGCTCCTTGGAGGGAGTAGGCAAGTTCTGATTCAGCTTTCTAGAACATAACAGAAGAGAGGAAAAGGTATCAAAATAATGTAATAAGATGCAATCAGACTCCTAACATATCTGTAATGATTAACTTTTTTTATGGAGCGCCCATTTCAAACGGTATCAAAATAATGTACTGTTATACGATTCAATCTGAGTCGTAAAATTTTTGCAATGTTTGACTTTTTTTATGGAGCAGCCATTTCTTTGTTGAAGGAAAAAGGTATCAAAATAATGTAATATGATTCAATCTGAGTCGTAAAATTTTTGCAATGTTTGACTTTTTTTTATGGAGCAGCCATTTCTTTGTTGAAGGAAAAAGGTATCAAAATAATGTAATATGATTCAATCTAAGTCGTAACATTTTTGTTATTAATGTTTGACTGCATTTTTATTAAAGAGCACCCATCTTTAGTTGAGGGATATAGTCTACTGGGCATCAGATAAAATGTTGTAACCTTCGACACACAGGTGATTGGGCAGGAGGAGGGGGGGGGGAGAATATACCAGGGGCCGCGAAGCGTTTTTGAAAGTGGAGGGCTGAGCCGAAAGTGGGGGGCTGAACAGGCTAAAAATCACAAATGTATGGTCATTTTGCATTTTTGACACGTTGGCTGAAAAAGTGGGGGGCTGCAGCCCCCCAGCCCCCCCCCCCCCCCCCCGGCTCCGCGGCCCCTGTATACAATGTAGCTAGGGCATGATAAAAAAGGAGATATACATCTAAGGCGTGTGAAATTAATACGAGCGATTATTCAACATGAAATCTCCCGCCAAAAGCAGGAGAGTTGGGATTTCTATAGTACACTGACCTTTGTGTTGACCTCTGTCTGGTAACCTGCCTTGAGCATTTCATATTGACGTTGTGAATCTGCTACCTTTGTGTCTGCGTCAAACTTGATATCCATCATGGACTTCTCACATTCAGCTTCCTACAGAGAAAAAACAGAATACAAGAAATATGAATATAACAGTACTGTAGACAAGTAATTAATTCATTTGTCTCCAATGGTAAAAACCATGTTGGTAGAACAGTACTGTATTAGCCACTTTTTAACGTAGAAATATTTTAGCAATTACGAACATGAGATAGAGATGGTAGATGAAAGAATGTATAAGAACTTAGGTAGAAAAGAGAAAGTAGAGACAGAATCATATAAATGTGTACAATGTACATGTACACATACATGCATATCAGTGGTTAAATTAAAGATACGGAAGACAGTACAACAGAGCTGCCAACATTGGGATGATAGAATCCAGAAGATTTTGCGGAGATATGATTTTGTGAGGCAAAACACATGTGCCTTGCGGCGCGGTCCCGGCGGTAAACTCAGTTATTTATGGGGGCAACAAAGCAATGCCACACTCACAAACACTTTACAAATAAAGCATGGCCATTTTTCATCATTTTTTTCCCAAAACAATTTCAATTAAAAGGATTAATATAGATCTATGTGCTTATGCAGAGTAAAAATAATAATTTTTTTTTACAAGGACTCTTTTCAGATATCCACACCCAAAATTACTCCCATTAAATTTTGCTTGAGGTTATCTGGAGCTCAGAGGGCTCTTTAAGATTTGTTTTTCAAACACAAAGCATGTAGAGTATTGCAGACATTCAGCTGAGCAGGCTTAGCAGAGATGCCAATGAAATCGGGAGTCGAGGTTGGCATCTCTGCAGTAAAGGCAGCCATGATTATTAATTGACAGGAACTCGTAATCAGTTTTCTAAAAATCGACAAGAAAATAACAAAATTAGCACCTGAAAAACAGTGTTATAGCTAGACTATTTTTAGTGGCGGCTGGAATTTCACCCAAAAGATGCTACTCTTACGAATGGAGGTCACGGTTGGCACCCCCCCCCCCCAAAAAAAAAAAAAATGAAATTAGAATCTAGACCTAACCAGAACTGTATTGTTAGGAAAAAATAAAAGATGAAAACGCAGAAGTGCATAGAATGTAAGTTTTCCTTTTCTAAGGTCTAATTTTGACTATAATACATTTTCTATCATATCAAAATATGTTCAGATTAATTATAATCATGTAACAAGTGTTATATTTCTTAAAGTGAAGAATGGTAAACCCCTGTCAAGTTTGGAGATTTCACACGAAAAGTTGAACCGCAGGCTTTCACAAGCCTTTGCTCCCCCAGAACTCTGGATAGAAGTGCTCAGTAATAGTATGCCTATGCAGACTGGGAGTAATGACAAAAACATCGATGTATCAACGAATGTTTTTCAGAAAACTCAGAGTGAATTGAGGCAAACAAGTATCACAAGGATCGTTTCTAGTGCTTATATTTGAAAAGTGACATCTAAGACCACATTTAACCTAGAATGATGGGAAAACTTCAAATCCTCGCAAAGCAAATCTCAACAGACTGACACATTTTTTGTATAGGTGGACTACACTATCAAAAACGGCGAGAAAATAATGTTTGAAAACGGAAATGAAGACTCATTTTGAGACTTCTAAAATGACTAAAAATGTCATTTATAGATCATAATGGTCCAAAACTTAAAGGTTATACATACCAGGTAGTAAATCCAATGCAAAATGGAATTTAAAGGCTATTTTGGGGGGTGATTTTTGTGAAGTTAGTGGTGGTCGGGAGCAGTGTTTTTCACCAGGTGCAGGATCTAGGAGTGGTGGTCGCGAATTACCCGTGGTGGTCGGGCCCAACCACCGCCGACCAGCGTAGCTAAAGCATGGAGCGCCGCTAATCACCACTCACATGTTCCCATCGCACACACATTGCAACCCGGAAGTAACTGGCTTTTTATATGTAGACTAATTCACCAGTCGTTTACTAAAATTATCGTCATTTACATTGCAAATCAATGTACGATTATATAAATATGGGTAAAAACTACTGGGTAAAATGATCATGAGATTTCGGCACGAGGTCGGGCTTGTTACATGTAGACTAATTCACCAGTCGTTTACTAAAATTATCGTCATTTACATTGCAAATCAATGAAAATCCGTGAGATTTGGGCATGAGGTCGGGAGGGCGGGAGATTGGGTCAAAATCCGGGAGTCTCCCGCAGGATCCGGGAGAGTTGGCAGCTCTGGTACAACAGTGAAAAAATTAGAAAGAGAAAGTGACAAAAAAAGTGAAAAACAGATATAGTACTGAGAAGAAAAAGGGTAGCTACAAGAATATTCAAATAACCAATCAACAAAAAAAAGTTCATATATTCATTTATCAAGCTGCAGTGCAAAACAAAAAATGCACGATGTACATGTACGCATTTGTCCATGTAATTTATATATCGTGCATACAACCAGAAATATTGCTTTTCAAGCTGTCTATCAGTATTTAGTTATGCATGACAAAAGAGCTCAAACACTGAATCATAACAATGTGAATCTGTCCTTGCAATATTCATAAACTCCCAGGGAAGTGGGACGTGTGGATTATCAGATATTATGAATAACAATGAGTCAAGTACTGGAAATCCACTTAATCTACCATTTTGTCAGTATGCATGAAATTCATGTCTTTTGTACCAGCATGCTGCACAGCAACTGTGGTTACTAACATGATGATGGTTATTATTTTGTTACAACTATATTGTAATGAAACTATGTACAGTTTGTGTCCAAAAAAAAAATGGTACAGTCTGGGAAAAATAATTTAGTTGTGAAACATTTTCAAATATTGTGTGTATGTGGTACCAAATTAAAGCTAAAAGATTTTTCTTGCTGATGCACGTTGTTCTGTATAATTTGCTTTCGTAAAACAAAAGTTATGCGAAATTATGTGCGACGAGGAACAAATAGAAATTGCACACTTCTGTTGTTCTGGGGCGCTGAATTCATGGCCATTATGCGAAAGCTACATAAAGGTATGGGATGTCGTGCGAAAAATGGATTTTTCTTGATTGTAGAAAACTGGTCATATCTCAAAAATTACAGCACCAAATGTGATGAAAAAAAATTGCAGAAGAAAGTCTGATTTTCCTGCTTTATGAAAATACCAAACAATACCAGGTTGTGATGAATCTTCATACTATAAAAAAATGTTTTCCACTTGTACCATTTTATTTGACACAGATTGTACAGTGGCCTTGCAAGGAATTACTGGGAATCAAGGCTTATTTTTTTGGTCGGTAGGATATTCTTCATACTCGAAACTACAATGTGGGTTTCAAATCAACTTTTTGCAAAGGGGTACTATACGTATCTAGACAATTTGTAACTATACCCTAAGTTTAGAATTTGTATGAAGTTCATTCAGAAGTCTTGATATCTAACAATTTTTGTATAAATTTAACAATCTTTAATCCTAAACTAAAATGGAGTGGTCTTTTTCTTCTTCTTGAGTACTTTCTCCTATTCTTCTCTTTGATTTACAATTATACCTGGTTACATTATGGAGTGGTTCACTTTTAATAGATAACTGAGTAATAAATTTATCCAATAGAAAAACATGTAAATATAATCATTCATAGAAAGAAGCATACAACAAACATTATTATTACTCATTTCTAAAAAGATATTTTCCCCGGAGATTGGATGAAACACATTTGTCGTGCTTCATTGTGTAATGCTTAGTAGTAATATTTTCTCCTGCAAAATTATCTGACATTTATCATCCAATTCAGATTGCAACTAAGGGCTGGCTTACTACAAAATATATGTATCTCCAGTTCCCAAGTAACCAGGTGAAAACTAAACATACAAACTTATTGTACCAAAAACATTGATTACCTAGATAATTAAATAGCCATTAATATCAAGTGACAAAGACGAGGTTATGATAATTGACATCAAGGGTAGTGAGAGGAATACAAAAGTCACTCTCTGAATTGTTGTGATTATGAGATTCAATTGTTTAACTCTTTGCCCGCCACGTTAATTTTAAGCATAAAAAAGAAGACTTTTCTCTTTAATTATTAAAAATAATATAAAAATATTTGCTTAGTATGAACTACGAGAAATTATGCTGCAGACCCGGTCCTAGCATTATCAGTGATTTTCAGATCTTTTGGCCCAGCCATTACAGAGAAAATGAATTATTACGATTGTATAGTAAATAAGTACGATTGTGACTATAGTCGAACTTGGCAGGCAAAGAGTTAAGACACTGTCTTGACTAAAAAAGATTGGGGAAGGTCGATGATGATTAACCTTAAAATTGTTTGGATGTACATGTAAGCTGTAAGTTCTCAGAATCACCAAAATGATAAGAAATAAACTACTTACCCTGATTCCAGCATCTCTCTCAGCCTCTGCCACACCAATGTCCGCATCTCTCTTGACAGCAGCCGTCTGCGTCTTACCCAACGAATCCAGGTAGTCTACAGTATCATACACATCCTTGATAGTGAAGCTGACAATCTCCAGACCCATACGACCCACATCGGGTGATGCGACCTCCCTGACCAGCTGGGCAAACTGATCTCTGTCTCGGTAGATCTCTTCTACTGTTAGAGTACCTGCAGATCAAGGGGGTATAAAAAAATAATAATTTCAGAAGGTGTCTTTCACATCCTTCTCTGTAACATGCATGTAATTGAATGATATCCATTCATATAAAAGAGAGTGAGAGAGAGAGCGTTTTTCTTGTACATTTTGTCATTTTGTCTCCGATGAAGATAATCCTAGGATTGATTGCTCAAGCTCATTTTGACTCAGTTTTACTCCACAAACTCTCTCTCTCTCTCTCTCTTATCAGATAAGCAGTTTCAGCAGCTCTTATTTTTTTCATATAAATAAGCTTAGAGTTGTTACATTTCAAAGAATTTAGGGAAAAATACCCTCACTGAACCAATAACTTAACTCCAATTCTCCCGAGTTGTGACTTTTAAATAATTGTCCTTTCATCTCAAACTAAGAAGAACATTGTATACCCCTGGGATCAGGATTTGGTCAATTTGAGAAAGTAACATTCTTCATTACACAATCAAATTTTGAGTTACCTTGCGAGGTACTCTCTCTATCAAACTACATTGTAGATACCAATCAGGGGGCATTTCATCAAAGGACTTGTCGGACGTTTTATCCGACAAATTTGCTCTCAGCCAATCAGATGCAAGTATTTCAGTAGCTTATAACAGCTTGTCGGATAAAACGTCCGACAAGTCCTTTGATGAACCTTTTTACGACTTGGTCAAGTGGTAATGCTCTTCATCAGCTCAGTCTGCATTAGCCTACAAACTGACTTTGATCTGACAGATTTAGGGGGGCATTTCATCAAAGGACTTGTCAGACGTTTTATCCGACAAACTGTTATAAGCTACTGAAATGCTTGCATCTGATTGGCTTAGAGCAAATTTGTCGGATAAAATGTCCGACGAATCCTTTGATGAAATACTCCCTTAGTCTCTTGAAATGTGATTTGAAAGGTTGGTTCCAGACATAAAAATATATGTGATTGATACAAGTCTGTCAAAACTTTTTCAACCGACCATGGTGCTAATCTGCTATGAACCATGTATGAAATATCAGTATGAAACCTCATACTTTCGAGATCTCATGAAATGCAGCATTGATATCTGCTCTGTACCAATGCATTAAGTCCCAAAACCACAAAATAGGAAACCCCGGCGCGACTTTGCCATTTAAAGTCCTGCAATAAAAAAAAAGTCATGTAGGTACACCAATGTCCTACAATTTCCATAGCTGCCAACATTTGAAATTTCAAATTAGTAATGATCAGATAAAAAACACAGAAATGTGCGCGTAGCGCACATCAACATGTGCGCGAAGCGCACATCACGAGCGCGAAGCGCGAAGTCCCTTGCGGCCGGGGTCCAGGGCCCGCCTAAGGGCCCTGGAAGCTCTGGGGTTCTAGACGCTCTCTGGTGCAATCTGAGCCCTATTTTGGAGCATTTAAACCTTTTTTTTTTCTGTTGTTTTTAGGGTGGAGCTTAGGTTTGAGAAAATTTTTTCATGAATCTGAAGATGAATGAATAACTCAATGAAATATGAGCATTCACAATATCACTTACAATAGTATCAATACATTTGGATTATTATTCAAGAAAAAAAAAAACAACAAAAAACAAAACCTTACCACAGTTGTTAAGAGGTCTATGTAGCTGATGCTTTTAAAATCCTATTTTATCCTATCCTATTTGCTATTTAAATCCTGCGAAGTTGACATCCATGAAGTTATCTTGGGTGTGGATGAAGATTCAGATTCAAAATTCCCGATGTAAAGTTTTGATTTGGTATGCAAAACAATGTCACTACGGCCGCCATGAGCGATGGAGATATCCCTTCGACATATCGTACAAAATGCATGTTGTTTGCTTTTTCCCGATTTGGTGATGAAGTCAAACTCTGTTCCATGGTATTTGCTGTTGTAACATTGTCCCTTTTTACGCTCCATTTTCCACCATTTATGGTCCAAAACTAGAGAAGAAGGAGACAAAATACGGTCGACGTTCGCTAGCGACATCACAACTGCATCACACACACGTGCACTATAACATCAACATGCATGTTCACGCGAATGCGCTGTTTTCGTCTTTCGCTGTGTGTATGCACTAAGATCAACGTGCATGTACTTTGAATGGCCTTCCGCCTTCGTTACGAATGCGCTGTTTTCGTGTGTTGCTTTCATGTGCACGTACGTACGTACGCGCGCGCCGTAGTAGAACTACATAGAACATGCATATAACACGTGCGTGAGTGGTCATAATATAATACATGTATAATGGCGCTCATATTCGTAATTTTTAAAGGTGCATTCGTATTTTCGTATAAAGGGTAAAAATTCGTAATAATTACGAATTTTTCGTAACAGTTGGCAGCTATGAATTTCTTTACCAAAATATATCCTTTAGGTTATACCAACAATCGTATATTTACATGTAATAGATACTGTTACAAATAGAGGAAAAAAGAGAATTTTTCATAGCGTTTACAATATGATCGCATACAATTATGAGCTGATTAAACCACAATTCCGTCCCATAATGCATTGCGATGTAAGCTCCCTAAAGGCACGTATTCACTTGAATGTTAAACCTGATTCAACTTACCAAGAATTGCACGAAGATGACCTTCTAATGTCTGCAGCACCACCATCTCAATCTCTGAGATAGATCTTCCAATGAACTGTTCACAAGCCTGGGCTAGTAGCCCTTCCTCTGTCATGACCTTCACCTGAGCTACACCAGTCACTGTCAGGGGTACGCCCTTGGATGTCTCTACGCTCTCACAACGGGGGTTCAACGTCATCACCTCTAATGATAATCTGTGCAGGGGTGAAGGAGAAAATGAAGATGAAAGGTGGTTATGAGATTGAATTAAGGAACATTATTCTCTAAGTGATGTACATGTATCAGGAAAGGTTGATTTCAAATCATCTAACAATGTTTGTTTATGATGTAATGTGAGTTTTTGGAATCACTAAAATTTATTCAATTTGCTGAGATCACAGATGAATGGGAATGTAGACATAAATGTTGAGCGAGGAGATTACATCTGATACATTCAGCAGACTTTGGGAAGAGAAACACAACAGTAATCACCATACTGACAACCCTCCTCTCCCTACCAAAGAACTGCTACCCCAAGGCCACAATCAAGATTGGAGGACGTGGAAGTCCCTCATTTGGGTTCGAACAGGATTTGGTCGGGGTTAAAGATACTATGCGAAAGTGGGGTTACACTCAAGATGATAATGTAAATTGCGATTGTCGTATGCCACAAAACACCTCCTTCAGTTTTCAAATAGGGAACACTGCAACCTGGATGATCTTGTAGATGCACATGAGAGGGCTTTGTAATGTGCAAAGTTGTTGCCAAATACCCGGTATATAACATTTTGTGCTTTATTATATTACACATAGTATATCGTCGGCTTGGAGCCAGAAGGGCGCTATTGCAGATCAAGGACCTTCCGTTGGAAGCCAGAAAAGTGCTATTACCATTGACTTTGTACAGTAATGGTGCCCTTCTGGCTCTCAACGGAACATCTATCAGATGCAATAACGCCCTTCTGGCTCCTAACAGACGATATGCCTGATGGTGTACACGATAGAAGAAACACAATCATTAGTTATTGGTTTACTTACCTCTGTACATCTGTAACAAGGCACCAAGCCCAAGCCCAGCCTCCCATCACATACTTCTTCTCCGATGCTCCACAACACCCACCTGATGGGGGAAAAAATTGAAATAATCAATTTAAAATGAAACTTAACAAGGTGCTCCTGCACTAGAGGTTCTCTTTAACCCTAGTCAGGGAATCATTTTCCTGGTATCACATCGTAATTTGCTATGCAGTTTTGTATGATTGCTACTACACAAAATTTTGTTTGTGTAGCAACTTTTTTTTAAGGACTGTACAAACTTAAATGGAAGTACTTCCCCATCAACCAAAACTGCTAATCAAATTTGAGAAATGAAATTATTCCCTGCTAGTAATCCATGATCTATAGATGAATGAAGAGCGTTTAAAAAAAAGTGCATGCCAATCTGACACTATAATTTTATTTACAGGAGACCTACATACAGTTTCCTTAATTCTGGAGAGTGGGAGCCTCAAAAAGAAGAACTTTCTAATAAAAATTACAATTTTGCTTAAAATTACAACTTATATGTTCACAAATTTAGCTCACTCTTGTTTAAATTTTGGAATTTTTGAAATTGTAAAAAACATTCTGATACTCTTCTACTTAGACAAATATCTATAATTTACCTAAACAACCCTAATATAACTTAACATAATCAGCTGGGGAAAGATACACCAGAGTGGAGAGCAATTTAGCAACATTGGTAAAAAAAAAAATATATAAAAATTAAAATAAAAAATAAATAAATAAAAACAAATAAATAAAATTAGAAGATAACACTGCAAGGAGTTTTCACTTTACACATGTAAATACCAAAGGAGCTCTGAATGTATTAAACCACTCAGAAATGTATGTAGATACATAGATCACTAAATATAGAGGGATGCTGACCAGAAATATTGATCTAGGCCTAGTATTGTACATTATGAATTGACCATGCATAAGTGTAAGTGATTATTGTATAGATCTATTCATGTAGTCTACAAAAAAAACGAACATAGAAAATGGGGTTCCATCGCGTCGGGATCCCAATGGACTCGCATTTTCTTTGATCGCATTTTCTTTGCTCATTTTTCATAAAAATGTAACGTTAGTCCTACATGTATGATGATGAAGTCAGCAATGTGTGTATGCTAAACATGTTCGTACCTAAACCGACCAGCCCCCGTCGCAAAGCGACGGAAACTGACGAACCAGTAGACATATTTGGCGAAGTTTTGAAAATATCTATACATGACCACAAATTTCGTGGTCAAAAATACCTTATTTGAATTCATACTCACATTGAATCAAATCTTTGAAGTTTTTCCTCGAATTGGTGACATCTGCGAATGTTTCACATGAAGTAATCAACTAATAGTAATAATGTAGAAAAATACAGGAAAATTGAGTCCATCAACGTATATCTCTCTGTGCGTGCGTTGTCTTCGCCATACGTCTTCGCACAGTAAAATGACGTCATAGAAAATGGCAGCGATGGCACCAACACTATGAGAAGAGACAAGGCCAACGGAAAGTTCAATTTAGTATGTCAAGAAGCTCTTATATACTTTAATTTTTAGTCGTTGTTACGCGTGAAACATCATAGAAACCTTACAACAACATTTTAACATTAGGGCAATTCCATGAAAAATGAAACCCAAGGGTGAAAAAATGAAAATAGAGAAACAAATTTGTTTTAATCTGGAAAGTGTTCAGGAAGGGTTATATCAACAAGATATAATAAAACAAATTGTTTCCCAAGTCGGAAAACATATTTTTTCAGCTTTTGAAAAAAGGTCTTTCTTCCAAAAAATTGCCATAAAATTCAGTGCGTTTTGCATATATTTGTTCTCAAGTAAAAATCTTACCATAAAATGACTTTCAGGTGATTATTTTTATGTTATAATAAAGCTCAGGACCCATTTATAAATCATCCAACAGGATTTTGGAAGGAATGAAATATTTTCTGAAAATTAGCCTTTTCAAACTTTTTGATTTCTACCGCGCTTGAAGTGTAATGTCCGTAACATTTTAGATACATAAGTTTTTATAGCACCCTGTGTTTTGGTCCAATTTTGTTGCAAATTCAAATGCAAAGCTAAAATATGTTATCTCACAACATATCAAGAGGTTTTTTATAAATTTTTCAGAATTCATGGAAAAAAGGCGTTATGGACATTACATCATCATTGCGTTACGGACATTACACATTTGTAGCAACGATGAGAATGCATACGATTGCAGGATATTGTTTTGATTTTATACTTCAATATGGAAATCCATCAATAAATAGATGCTGGCCCTTAATAGTAACATTAGTTTGTGACATTACAGGTGATTTTGAACATTTTTTAGTCTATTAATTAAAATCTGTAAACACTGCATGCATTCACTACAAGCTGTACTCAGAAGCAAAATAGAGCAAGCTTGTTGGACACATTTAAAGTGACACTGGAGGACAAGAGGAGGATGAAGAAAAGGTGTAACCACATGCATACTTCTTTGACAACTGCTCCTATAGGATATTTTGTTCATGTGGGGTTTCAGACAAAACAAAATTTGCAAACTACTTTGACGCACAAATAAGAAGGATCCACACTGATTGGTAGACAATGAAGTTTTTGAAAAGACAAAGATTCACAAATATCTTTTTATACAGTGAAGAAGAGGAGTCATTTGGGGAACAGGGAAAATCATAGTATTGCTACCTACTTCTGCTGTGGGTAGAAGTAACTATATCTACCTCCAAACTGACATGGAAGCAGAATGAATGAATGATATGTCTGAAAAGACTTTTTTTGACACTTGTGAAGACTACATTAACATTTAAAAAACTTTGTAAATACAACAACTTGTGAAAAAGGAGACTTGAAAAGCATCCTTCAAGATCCAAAAAACATATTGAATGTTAGATGAACAATATACATTATTTTCAATAAGAATAAAAGCTGTTTATTCGCATAGAGTTAGGCTCAGCTTTGGGTACATTCAAGTGTATGAAAAGTGTAATGTCCGTAACGCTTCTTTAATATTACATTTTAAGATGCTATGAGTTAAAATATATTATTATACAAAGTCAAAAGGTAAACTACATGTCATTTTATGGATCATTTATCCATTGCAGACATATAATAATTATTTTTGATTCCCATAAAATAGCAAAAATCAACAAGCTAATAAAGTTTCAGATTAAACCAAACAAATAGTCCTCAAATTGGCAACCAATGAAATAAAAAATTCATGAAAATGCTTTTGCATCATTTTAGAATGTGTATTAATTACCATCCAGGTGAAAAGAATACAAAATATTACCACTAACATGTGACCCCTTCTACTTAATGAAAGTGGACAAATCTGTAATGTCCGTAACGCTTAAAATGTAATGTCCGTAACGCCACAATTGTGGCTCTAGCGGGTACATGCCTCATTTGTTTCATTAAATTCAACTTTAATCCAACGAAACATTTCATTACCTTTAAATTTATGTGGAGATTGGACTTACTGTGTACCTAAACTCACAGACTTTTCAATGAATGTACAGGTATGTAAAAAGTCTTGTCCAAAAAATGTAATGTCCGTAACAGTTACGATATATGACGTAACTACCACAACATGTACGGAAATGGATTGAAACTTGCACAGTTTATAGTCTATAGTTTTTGGTTTATGATTCCATGTTATGAGTTCAGAATAGAAGTTATGTTATGTTAATGACCTTTTGAAGTAGCAAAAATTGGTCTGAAATGTAATGTCCGTAACGCTGGAACTGCCCATTAGATTGATTAAATTGACCAGTATAATCCTCTGATCGCTCATCATCGCTGATTATTTCGCTGTAAATGGAGGTGGTGGAAGTACAGCCCCGTCGCCTTCGGCAACGGGGCTGTGTATAGTTAGTTCGTACCCTGAATTTGACATAGTTACACGTATTAGGTTGTAACTTTTCGTTTCTTTCAAAAAACAATCACATCATTGTTTGAACTGAGACAAGATTTTATTAATATAGACTAGTCTAGCTAATCATGGATCTGTGTGTGGAACTGAAGTTTGCAAAGTTGGTTTCGCACATCAATTCATGAATTTATTAAAGTCTAAAATAAGAATAGAAAATCTACACATTATTAACTCTATTTATTGCATCTGCCTTTTAGCTACAAATGTAACAAGGTTTGTGGTGCAACTTTTCAGATTCAAATTTTTAACTTCACACAGCACAAATCACAATTTCACATCAACATCAAACTCTAAAATAATCTTCAAAATCAAAGAAAGGCAAGCTAAATTTCGGCAAATGTTTTGGACGATCCTAATTTAACATAAACTGATTGAAAGTGCTGTGTTTTACTTGTTAAACTTGTAAATTATACCATCAACATGATCAAACACGAACATTCTGCAGCCAGCTCAGCTCAGCCAGGCCAGGCCAGGCCAGCAGCAGCAGGCACAGGAAAAGTGGGCGCTGCCCGTAACGTACGGCGGACAATTGGTCCTGTGCACACAATAGTATGCGGCGACTCCAGTCCCAGATCAAAACCCACTCACAAACGAAAACATCAACAAATGATTGAATAACGATTATAAAGAATTTATTAGCTTTCTTACCTGAAACAACAAGTGCCTCATTTGGACCAACCGTATGGCAGTTTCCCATGATGATAGATATTTAATAAATATATGAGGAAGTGAAAAACAAAGGTCCGTCTTTTGATGTGATTTCGATTTTCCACACACCCTCCACCGATACCAAGCTAAGATGGCCGAGTCGAGTAGCAGTAAATAATGGGTGGTCACGTGATTGAAATTACATACACTCCCAATTTAGCATCGCATAGGAAATTACGCAATCTTTGATGCTCTCTTTTTCATCGCCAATAAAACGAACAGACCTTGAGCTCGTTTCAATTTACTTTTTTTCATTCCAAACCAACTGCACCACGATCATGGTAATCGAGCACAACAGTCATGAAAACAAGGAAATTTTATCGTAATTTATTTTTCCGCCACGAGTGAAACTTTAGAGGATGAATGAATGACGTCATAGCCATATAGGAAGAAGGATGCCTCGATAGCCAGGTCTCAGGGCAGTTAGAGATCAAGGGCATCCCCAAATCTCTGTCCACGAAAAGGATAACTCACGCTTTGCGCTTGCTTTTTCTAGTAGTGAGATACGTGCCCAGTTCATGATGCTTATAAATTCCGTTTTTCTATGTACAAAAAGAAGCAGAAGAAGTAGAAAAAGCTCGTGGTTTTTGAGAAAATGAGTGTTCACTGTACTCTCCCCTTCCATCTCCCTGCCTGGTGTAATATGGTATCGTGTTTTTGTCAGTAGATGCCAGGAAACATCACTGACGTTTGAAACTTTAAAATGGCATTTTTGAAAAATTATCTGCCCCTAAATTTAGACACTCCAGGAAGAATACAGGCCTCCTGAACTGAGAATAAAAGTTAAAATAATAATTTATGCATCACATTGTCGTAATGCTGGTCGGGGGCTGTAGCCCCTCAAAATTTTGACAACCCAGAAATTTTAAACATATAAAAGAAAACACTATTAATGAAAGAAAGAAAGCCAAAAGGAAAATAAATTTCATGAACGTGGGTATATAGGACAATACGGCAGTGCCTACATAGAGAGGGATAAGTTTTGGTTGATGCAAACTTCCTTACGAGGGAAAAAAATGTGCATATCTCCCCTCCTCCCCCTACCCCCACTGAGAGAACATTTGACCAGCAGATTTGGGGGCAAATTTGGGAGCTATACTTTTTGGCATTACAGGTGGGGAGAGGGAGAAATAACAATATGCTGGAGTGGCGGATCGGGCGGGGCGCAGGGGGTGCAGGGGAAGCAAAATGGGCCTATTATACAGTACGGAAAAAAAAAGAGGGGAAAAATGAGGTCGCAGTTGCCGAATAGCCCGGTGAAAGCTTAATGTATCCGGTATCATGGGTATGGCGCCAGAACTAGAGGGGTGCATCGGAGGGCGTTTGCCCCACCCCACTCAATGATCAGGCAGGGAGGTGGGACAAGTCCTACCTCCCTGTCATTACTAAATTATTACGATCAGATATCCTGGAGGGTCTGCATCGGAAAAAAAAACACAGGAAAAAAAAAGACCAATGAAAGTTTGAGAAAAATTCAATAATGTTCCACTAGTTTGATGACCCCCCCCCCCCCCCAAAAAAAAAACAAACAAACAAACAAACAAACAAAAATAAAAACAAAAAATAAATAAATAAATAAATAAATAAAAGAGGAACAAACAAACAAAAACCCTATCCTCATTCCTAATGAGAGTAGGCCTATAGACTTTTCGTCATTGCATGATTGTGGAACCTATTATTTTATTTAACGTCCTCACTACTTTGATCTATCGATATAATAATTATAAAAGAGAAAGAATAAAAAAAAACAATTTAAGCGAAATACGTTGGCCTATAAAAGGCAATTGGAATTTTTGTTCATGTATGCTATCACACATTATGGACGCATTGTATAGACATAGGGGCTATTCCACGGTTGACACGTTACATTTGGAGACACCTTGACTCATACTTGGAGCTGTAACTCCATTATTATTGATAGGAAGTAAACATCTTTTTATCACAACAAAGTACACAGTCTGACTATCCTTTGTATAAAAACAAAACTTGAGAAATTTTATTATGCTCCTGGCAAATCTTTAAAATGTGTCGGTTACTCACGTAACATGATTTGGACATGCATAAAATGAAAAGTCGACATCAGTGAAAAGTGTCCTCATACAAGGCTTTTATGGAAGTTGATTATATCCATTTCAAAGAAGCTTATTAGGGAGACAAAATTTTGTATATAATTAAAAAAATAAAGAACACATGGTTTTTACTTGGGGTGCAGATAAAGTGGTTACTCACGTTACGGTTACTCACGTTACATTTTGTCCATGTATGGTCAACAACATAAAAGTCACTAAAAAATAATGTGTGTAGGATGGCCTTTCTTTTACCTCCCTGCTTTTTGATGGCACAGTGGGTATACATGTAATCAACTTAACCGTACACTGCTAAGGGGCCAGAAAAAGTGGCCCATTTCCATGTTTTTCTTTAATTGAGGACTAATTAGGGCACCTAAACTATGATGAAATGATGAAACATATTTAATTTGAAGATATAAACAATATAAATTTGAAATTGGATGATTATGTGAGATTTTATAAACAAATACGGCTAAAAATGGCAAAATTGTCAAAATACCGCTAAATTATGCACATTTCGGACTACGCGGACATTTTGAAAATTCATGGCTTATGACGCAAATATTTTAAAAACTAAATGAGATAAACAAAAGTTTCATTTTTAGGTTCCTATTATATCATTCTACAAGATTAGATCATAAATTGAGATAACTAAGTATGTTTGAATATTGAAAATATTAATAATTCATATAATTTTTTGAAAATATGACTTTTTCGATGATAAATTTTCATCTTGAAACGTCCAAAATGTCCTCAAAATTCGAAAAAAAAACTCGTCAAAACTATTTGAAAATCAAAATTCAATACATATGAAATAATATGATTTAATATTAATTCAATATATGAATATGAAAATCATATTTTTGCTGAATATTTCAAAATTATGGGCTCTAGAATTCCCCCAAAAAACTAAAAAAAAACCCTCAGCAGTTCACGGTTAAGGGCATTCAATGTATTGTTCGAACACTCTTTAAAGTTTGGTTTATCTAAACTTTGAGTCTTACTAATGCACTCTCGCATTGTGAATACTTCTATTCAATTTGTTGTGTGATTGTATGACCACCGATATTTTGATGAAAAAAGAGTCACATCAAGAGTGTACCCTCATTTTGCTTTTAATTAAACAAAAAATAACTTCACAACTCACCATGAGACTTAAAACTTGACATCCCACAGAAAATGTTACCTAACTTCATAATTTTTACTGGTTACTCACGTTACATGATGGTTACTCACGTTACACGGTTACTCCACGTTACAGTTTTTCTTTATCATTTTTTATTAAAATGGGTATTTTTTTAATGATTTTGATAGTCATCACCGTGTCAAATATTGTTTGAAGGAGAGAATTTAAAGTCCCACCAATTAACTGTGAAGAATTTTTCTCTCAGAAACAAAGTCAGTTTTTTTGGTTACTCACGTTACATCACCTGAGCGGTTTACAATATTTCTTTTGAATGAGTACTACAAATTTTCTTGAAAAGCTGTTGTGTATTTTAAGTAATTTGACTCTTCTAAACTTCAGAAATATATAAAGTGGTATGATGTTGCAATAACAAAATGGTAATAAGGCATATTTCATTTTTTACTATTTTTCTTGTATTTTGGTACAGAATGAAAGACACAACTTTCGACCATTTTTTTCCAAGTATATGAAAATAACTTTTAATTTTTTGTTCCTGAAACTATCATGTATGAAGGACTAAAAGTATTTAAAAATTCAAAAAAATATTGAATTTGAATTTTAAGCTCATGTCCACCAACCTATGGAATGTGCCCATAGAATGATCTCTATAAGTAGTATTTTAGGTCGAAACATAGGGGAGATTGGGGTTAGTTGGAAACGGGGTAAGTTGAAACATTGCAATTTTCTTAACGACAATAAATATATTGATGCAAATTACCCTCAAGTTGTTGCTATTAGCAACTGCCATCCACCACATTTTAGACAGCACAAATGCTTCAAGCCTCATGAAGTTAGAAAGCAAAGTTTGTTTTTTCACACTCTATGAGTAAATTTTGTCATTTTTACAAAAGTTTTATTAACTCAGAGAAGATCATAAATTACGTTTGCCAGTTTTTGAGTATAGCAAACAGTTATATCAAGCTACAAAACAAAGTTAAATATATGGCATGTTGTTGTCCCTTTTTGTGCTGTAAGCTTACAAATGTCAAATGGACCTCTGGGGTTAGTTGAAACATTTTGAACGGGGTTAGTTGGAACATGTACTAAGTAAATAGGTTTCAGTTTAATAAAAAATAAAAATCATATAATTCAATTAAGTGTTCCGAAATATTCCTATACATGTACATTAGTGCACATTGGACGATTTTATTTTGGTTTAAAACAAAATATATTGCAGAATCACTTTCACAGGACTTCAGAATATCTGTATGTGACTGGATGCTATCAAGTGTAATAAAAACATGAAGTAAAAAAGAATTTGAACACCAACCTTTAATATCTTAATTGAATCAATAAAGAAGTTAGCTGAACCCATGCAATAATGTTGTACGTAGTATAAATTTAATTCTAAAGATACCATGCACAATGTTTCAACTTACCCAATACCCTGTTCCAACTAACCCCGTGTCCGGGTTAGTTGGAACAACTTTGACATGGTCTTGTTGAAGATGGATTTTTTCCGGAACCATCACTTAGTTTAAGAAATTTTATGGGGTACATTTTGTAGCACATAATATACACTCAAGCTGATTGTTTATTGTTTCTTGAAATAAATCCGCTTTTGTTTTACGGGCCATTTTTGTGAAAATGTTCCATATAACCCGCTCTCCCCTACTAGTAGTAATGCTTTTTTTTTTTTTTGTTCTTGTCACTCTTTTATTTTTATTTTATTTTTGGATAATCAATTTATTATATTCATTCTATATTTTAAGGGCATGTTTCGTTTTATAATATTAGACTAAAGCCCTATATGATCATGAAAACCTTTAAAAAATGAAGATAAATAAGGGCCTGGGCTGAACCGCAAGCAAATAAAAGGAAAGAATTTATAGATGTGTAAAATACCAGATTATCCAATGAGCGCTAAGGAACGATTGCATATACCCCCTCTATATTTTATTTGCATCATCGTCATCCGCAGGCACGATCTCAAGACAATTTTCTCGGGGGCCGGGGGGTGGGCCGGGGGGGGGGGGGAAGCCCGAGGGCGGGCGTGTCCCGATGTTTCCCGATAGGCCTAACTGCGGGAGGGGTGTATGGCAAAGCAGTAAAAAGAAATATTATTAAAATAATACCATTTCCTTGACCTATGTCACATTCACCAGGGGTTTGGAATGAAGATAGGCCTTCGAAATAGGCGATAGGCCCTTGATCTGTGCAAAAAAAAACAAAAACAAAAATAAAAAGGGGTGGGGGGGGGGGGGCATCACCAATGCCCCATTTCCCACGCATCTATCGAATGTTCCGGTCCGGTCCTTGCTAACTATAACTTGGTTACCCGCCAAACGGTATACACAGCTGAGCATCCCAAGTATGCAATCCGGAATGCCATTCCCAAACAAATCCAAGGGTCTGCATTTCATCATTGTCTGTCGATTTAGATGTCAATCCCATTCCTTGCTTCATTTCTTGATATCAATAAACGTTTTTGTTGTCTGACACCAGAAACTTAAAAGTCAGGATTTGAAAACTTCGTAGACTGACATTACCAAAATCAAGGTAACCTACTAGTAATGTTATTTGTTTACTGTTTTGAAACTGGAGACTTTCCTTTTCATTGACTATTTGATATTATAGCACGTTCAATTGACTCGCGCATTTAGTCGCTGGTGGTTAGTCTTTATCAATAATAAAATATAAATAAAAAATAATATTTTAAAATATTTTGCCAAATTATGCATATATTTATAGTTTTCCTGCATTAGTAGTTATTAAAAATTATATCGTAACCATTTTAAATGATATCTTGTTCATTTTGTCCTGAAATATTCTATTTCTATGAAGAAGGAATAGTAACGGGTCTATTTATTAGAACTAAATAACGCTAAGCGCTGCGTCAAAAGAGTACGTACGTCTGTATCCATTTTAATAATGTTCATCCGCGTATGACTGAGGATTTCATAGCGCATAGAGTCGAAAGTTTATACAGCGCGCACACATGCTTGGCCTAATTTTCTCACGTAATTCGCATACGGAACATTGACACCGGGATCCGTCTGCGTAGATCGGCTAGGTAAGATTTCTATTTTTGAATTGTTTTCAGCCTAATATAAAATTACCGATATGTTTATTATTTAGTAGTGTATTGAGAGCGGTGATAGTGTTTTTTGGGGGACTAAAATTCCCTCATATTCTTCAAAAGGGGCATTTGAAAACGACGGCTGCGCTGCCGCTATTGCAACTGTGTGCAGTGGCTGCCACAGCTCAGCTGTACTGTGTGCATGATGCGATCTGATGTCGAGCTGAGTGAGATTGAGAATGAGATGACCAGTCATTTCCAGTGCAGTGCCAGTGTAAAGCGGCTGGGGTCGCACCGCGCTTGGCTTTGCAAAGATATTTTGATGGAGTGCCGCTCCGGTACCTACCTGAGCTAAACTAGATCTAGTAGAAGACTATTTAGATCTAGATCTAATAAGGTTTATCGCAAATAGCTTTTTACGGTGGGTGGCGCCCTTCGGGCAAAGGACGGTGAGATATATTAATAGATGGGGGGTCCGTTGTCCGGACACTTAACAAAAATGAAGCCTGCTTGTTTGTCTCAGGATTAAGCCAAGAATATATGTTGAATGATGCTTATCTTCATCAATATTTGATGTGTAGAATATTTTCTATCACTTTGTTCCAAAAAACTACAAAAAGATTGCTTGTAAACCTTTTCAAATGGCTGGTCAAAATCGTCTGTCCGGATAAACAACCTGTCCGGACATACAGCAACTGGGTATAAAGCCAAAGGGGCAAGAGCGTCGCTAGTAATATGTCCGGATACGGCCATTCAAACGCTAAGTTAGCAGCCGATGATATCGTGTACAATAATATCCAGGGATCTATTGAAATACGATCAACGCTTGAATTCGCTTTTTGCTTTTATCTAAGTAGGGCCTAGATCTAGAATCTAGATCTAACGTTAGATCTAAGTTAGATTTTCTAAACATCTCGTCATATGATAAAAAAAATCTAAAATCACTCTGCATCTTAATAATAAATTAACTTAATTATTGTTATGGGTGGCGGCAATAGATTTATTGTCTATACTAGATCTACATGTAGGCCTAGATCTAGATCTGCCTGTAATAATTTTTGAAAATACCCTAAAGCTAATTGCAATTTTGCTTCATTTTTCGCGCACTTGTTGTGAGTGTTCTGAGCTGTGTGATCGTGACTGTGCAAAAGCGCACTGCCTTGTCTATTGCACGGAACACGGACACTCTCTGTCCAAGACAGCTAGGGGAAGCTAGCTACGGCCAGGTGACCGACGATCTCCTTTACCTTTACCTTTACCCAAGGTTCTGGAAGAGTGCTGTAGTCTCAGCAGTCAGGCTTCCAGTTCAAGCTTGTGGTTTTCAATGCCTTCTGTTGGGTTTTGTCATGCTGTCATCCATCATTTAGTGTTGGTTTTGCTTCTTCTTTGTTTTGCTCGGTATCTTTGTATAACATGGTTTACTCGTATGGGGAGGAGAATCGTCTTTCCATCCATATCCGATCCAGCCTCGTCTTAAAGGATGCGACTGAAGGGGCAGTGACTACTTCCTCAGGAAGGGCATTTCCAGTCATTTATGACTCTTTGGCTGAAAGTATCTTGCCTTATACTTGTAGAGCATCTGTTTTTTTGTGAGCTTCAGGCTGTGACCCTTGTGCTGCCAGCAGGAACTCGAAGAAGGTGTCACTTGCCGATACGATCAAGACCATGGACGATTTTGAATACTTGTATCATATCGCCTCGTCGTCTGCGGTATTCAAGGGATGGCATGTTCAGTGACCGAAGTCTCTCTGTGTACGGCTTGTTGCGGATTTCATACACCATTTTCGTCGCCCTCTTCTGGACCCTCTCTATGGCTTTGGAGTCCATCCTGTATCGAGGGTACCATATTGAGTCTCCATAGTCGATCAGCGGTCTAACAAAGGCCTTTGTACAGCTTCGGGATGGTGCTCTTATCTTTGCACTCAAAGGTACGACGGATGCAGGATAATACTCCATTTGCTTTCTTAACTGCATATGCTACATGGCTGTGGAATTTTAGCTCATCGTCAATATAGATTCCAAGGTCTTTCTCTTCTGATGTGGATCTGAGGATGTCCTCTCCGAGGGTATAGCTACATTGTTTGTTTCTTGGGCCTATATGTAGTACAGTGCACTTTTGAGTGTTGAAGTGCAGTTGCCAGGTGTTACTCCATTCCATTAGTGCATCAAGGTCAGTTTGCATTGATACCTGGTCTTCGTTTGCAGAGACTTTGCCATACAGTTTAGTATCATCGGCGTACATCTTGGTTTTCGCTTGAATGACGTCAGGTAGGTCAGAAAAGGAAAATAAACTGCCAGATGACCAAATAAATTTGAACAGAAACTTAGCAGTAGACTATACAGTGTGTCCCTAAAAGAAGGTAATCGATGTTCAAAGGTCAGTTATTTCAAAAGTATATGGTTTATTTTTGTGATTTGTTTGCTATACTAGTTACTACTAAACTCATCAGCTTTAATTTGAGACACTGCTTACATCTAAACTGTAATGGGACACAGAGTTAGGGTCATGTTAAGGAGATAGGTACAAAACCCAATTTTTTTAAGTTTTTCGTTTTCAGGGTATGAAACCAACTTTTTTTTATAAATTGTTTGTTTCATAGTTTTGGGGGGTTTTGTCACACAAAGTTTAAATGAAATGCAATCTCATTTGTCTCAATGGCAATGAGATGTGTTCGCAATTAGGAGTCTCTTGAGTCGTGAGACTTCAGGGCGTCGAGGGAAAAATGGAACAAAAGTCAAACATCTTCAATCTTTTAGTAGACCTCTTTTAACGCCAGCAAGTCATAATTATTAAACCTTTTGATTTATTTTAATCGTTAGCAAGTTCCGACAACGTCTCTGCGACATCGTGGATACTTAAGGGACGTCACGGCAACCCCGCAAAGACGTCACAGAGACTTACTCGCGTATTAAAGAAGTCTACTAAAAGATTGGACATGTTTGACATTTGTTTGATTTTTCTCGCGACTTCCTGCAGAATCAGGAGACGTCGCGGGGATCCGTCTCCGAGACTCCAGAGACTCGTGCATAATCGAGAACCCATGTCATTGCCAGCGAGATAGGTCCTTTGACAAATGATATTGCATTTAATTGAAAATTTGTGTGACAAAACCCCCCAAAACCATGAAACCAAAATTTTATTTTAAAAAATTGGTTTCATACCCTAAAAACGAAAAACCTAACACCTTCAAATGACCCTTACTCTGTGACCCATTATAGTGTAGATGCAAGCAATGTCTCAAATTAAAGCTGATGAGTTACTTAGTAGTTTGGTAAACAAATCACAAAAATAAACCATAGACTTTTGAAATGACTGACCTTTGAACTTCGATTACCTTTTTTTAGGGACACCTAGTGCCGTTCCGATCCGATGATCGAGTCCCTGATCCGATCGATTTTCCCCCTTTTCTTAAATCTCGTTCGATATTCGATCTTAACCCACGTAAAAAAAATCGAATGTATATGATCGAATGATTCTAGTCAAACTTTTTTGTTTTTGTTTTATTCTTTTCAGTCCCTTTGACCAATATACATGCTGTCAGGTTAGCCACAAATCGTAATATTCACACAACAACAATCAACCCCACACGCCTTTGAAGTTTGGAGTTCGTGAAAGTAGGTCACATCCAGGCACGCTGAAGACGCACATGAACATGTAAACGTAAAATCAACACAAACACGCACCGACCACGTGCGTTTGTCTTAGTGTGTACATTATCTCTTGCACCGACATACAAAGCTACATGTACTGCGCACTCAATACGGGTGCGGAGGTATAACGTTATCATGCATGTCAATTCCATCGTTGTGTTAATTCTCTTGCAAATTTGTATTCGCGCTGAGTCAGCAAAGTGTGCCTTGGAATTCTGAGCGCATATTTCACGATTTTGACTACAGAATTTTAATTTTGAGATGGAATAAAGCATGAGTTTAAGTGCTGGTGAGAAATTTCATTTTTCGTGGCTAATACTAGAAAAACTTAGGGAGCCAGCCGGGCTTTTTCAATTACTTTTGATCGATCGAGGTAAAATTATTTATGTGAAACTATTTTCAAATGTTTTGTGTTTTCGTCAGAGTTTTGTTTACATCTCACCATCGCACTGTGGTTTGCCTCAATTCAAAGGACTGCATGCGTGCAGCGCACGCAGGCTAGGGCCCTAGGCATATTTGCCATTGCTTTTGGCGAGTGCGAACTTTTCGCGCATAATGAGCTCTTGTTTTTTTTCCTTTTATAAATGTATTATTCTTTCCGATCGATATCCGATTCCGATCCGATCACACTGCCAGATTTCCGATCCGATCATGATTCGATTTTTAATTTTTTTGCACAGCACTAGGGACACCCATTGCTTAGAATTTCAAATAAAACCAATCAGTCTCGGGGTCACACCCCAATTAACTCCGAGAAACCTATCGCCGGGTCTGCCTAATTTGCATAAAGAAAACAAGTTTTGCACGGAAAAACCGCTACAAAGGTGTCTAGGGCGAACTGCGATATCTCGCCTTTAAAACCACCAAATGAAACAAATCCAACGACTATTTAACAATAAAGAGTCATTTTAACCTCTCATGATGTTAATTATGGTTGAAATCAGTTATAAATTGTGAAAAATAGGCCTTCTCGGGAGCACCCCGAAAAAACCCAGAAATCGCTAAAAAAGTTGATTATTTTTCACCTTTCTTGAAATTGCCCAAGAACGAAACTTTGATATGATACAAAGCATATCATATCGAAATACTGTACGAAATATCTTTTCATAATTTGTTGTCCCACGGTTATGTCGGGATAAATCGGTATCAAAGTCATTTAAAAAAACCCCTCCGTCAGGCTACATTGTGGTCCCACACAGTGTGGTTCGTGATGTAGGCATATTTTGACCGCTATAGCCCCACAAAAAAAATATTCCGCTCTTCTCCCAGCCATCAATGGCAAGAAAATGCTGAAATCGAGCAAAGAAAATGACAAATGTCAAATATAGAACTAATTCATGGCAAAATAATTGAGGTTTATAACAAAATATAGTGGTTTACTGTCCTTAAAACTTGCAGTAGGGTCATCGCAGCAGGTTTCGCATGGATATTGACGAGTGTTTTTCCAAACCCGGAATTGGAAGTGAGGTGCGGAAATGCGCATGCGCAAATGAGCGGTTTGTCGTTGATAGATGCAATTTCCAGGGTTTTTTCAGCGAAATACTCAAGATTTGAAGGAAGATTTAGACAAAACTACTGATTGCCCAAACACCAAAATGCGCAGGAAGTGAGACTGGTGTATACTTTACAGTATCATGTCTTTTGTTTTTGTTTTCATTTCGTCCCAGACTTGTGTCGGGAAAAAATTAAACCTCTCTCGGAAAACAGAAATATACCCGTATTTCCAAAAATACGCAACCATTTTCAATGATATTTGATATGGTATGAAAGTATCATGAACTTTGGTGATCAAGAAAGAGAGATATAAGCAGGTGAATTTTGGACGATTTTTGCTTTACGCTCAGCGCACGGCTTCCGTAGCCGTTACGAATTCAAAAGCTTTTACGACTTTACGAGCATATAATTGGGGTCGCCCGCCGGGACTGCAATGAAAAAAATATAGTACTTTTTGGTTAGGTACATATTCAAAAGGTATAAATCAGAATTTTTACCACCTTTATCTTCAAACGACTGAGTTACAACAACTCAAAGAGACAACAAATTTGCTCCAAAAAAGTATGTTTTTTGGTAATGATTTTAATAATACTATTAAAAACATACATGTAGTCAGCAGATTCATAAATTTTAGTATTCTGTTTTATTTTATACCCATCTTATATCACTTTGGTTCCTGCATTTATGTGAACTGAGCTTAACAATATTTCAAATTGAAAATACCCTCGAAATGTGTCACGCCAGTCACTAGTTCACTTAAAAAGTAGTAGAGTGTATGATTTGTAGTTGATAAAAAGTAAGGAGCTTAGGGTCTTCAATCATACCAGTAAAGAAGATTCCCAAGTTTAGACCCCTTCATTATGAAAAAACACCCTCAAGCACTGTCATGCGAGTCACATTGGGGTTTTTAAGGGTACTATCACACGAGGCACATTATACAAAACAAGCAAAATTTGGGAAAATAAAGATAATGATTAGGATTTTGTTACAAAGAAATGAAATCTGCCTTCAAATAGGTCTTGTAAAATGTTCTGATTATCACATTGAAGATAACAATTGGGTTTTTTGGCCAATAATGAGAAATAAGAGGTAAATTTTACTTTGGAATTGTGGGGAAAATGAGAAAAATGGGGTGGATTTCAACCCCCTATGATCTCTGCCATGGAGTTATTAAAACATCTGAAACTTGGCATCCTGGTAGTGGTAGGACATATTATGATATATAATCCCTCAAAGTTCCATACATTTATCTTAAATATTTTTTGAGATATTAAAATTTATAATCATAGGTATTCATATTTGCTTTTGTATAAATTCTGTTGCTACAATACACAAGTCAATGGGAAAATCACCATTTTGCATTGCATGTTCCAAGACCTTCAAATCTATATCTTGAATGAAATAATTCTTTTGTTTAAAGTTGTATGTGATACAACTGACTATAAATGTTTTGTTTGGTTGAATTGTGACCCATTCTATTATGTAATCATGATAATTTGTTCAAGTTTTAGTCCAAAATGACACCGGTCACGCGAGTCACACTCCTGTGTCACGCGAGTCACATTTTGAAATGGTGATGGACTTAAAAACGACTGGCCAAAGGATAAGGAAATTTTACCTGGTTATTGCCTAACATTTCAAAATTATCTCCAGAAAATTTAATGTGAATCGGATAAGTAACTTTTGAGGAAATTTCAGTGATTAGTACAGTAAGATCAGAAATCTTCAATAGTGTCGCGTCACTCGAGTCACAGGAAACAAAGTGAAATATATCCAACAAAAATGATTTTACAACTAAAATTTCTTTGTTCTAATGTGTATTGTTATTACCTTGATTGAAATAAGAAAAACAGGTCTGCAATATGAAATTTTGAAGTAATTACATGTAGCCTTAACAAATTGAAATTTTGAGTAAATGTCACGCAAGTCACAATGGAATGGCTGATATGACTACTGTATTCATGTTTGTTTGTTTTTTTTGTTTTTTTTTGTGGAGGATTTACGGTATATATCAATCCAATCAATTGTTAAGAACGGAGGATTTAGCTTTTTAACTCAGGCATATATATCCTGCATAATTAATGTTCCTTTTTTCTCTTCTCACATTCTCACTGGCACAGAATTATATACATAAACAATCTGGAGTCTCCTTGCCTGTTTGCAGGATTTCATAAATTTTCATAAATAGTGAGGGGGGGGGGGCGGGTCCGAGGGGCAATTATAGGCCTAACATTTTGTAATTTGATTTTAATTCAATATTTTGTACAGTATTAATTTATTAAGTCGCACGAACAGGCAAGGAGACTCCAGATTGTTTATAGGCCAGTGAGAATATGAGAAGAGAGAAAAAGCACATTAATTATGCACAGGTTATGCATTTAAAAATCTAAATCTTCCGTTCTTGACAATTCATTTGATTGATCCTCCGTAAATCATCTCCAAAAATAGCATGAATACAGTAATCAAATATAGGCCCACTGTGAAGTTTCTGTTCAAATTTATTTGGTCATCTGGCAGTTAGTTTTCCTTTTCCGAGATCGTCGGTCACCTGACCTTAGCTCCCCGTAGCTGTCTCGGACAGAGAGTGTCCGTGGTCCGTGCAATAGAAAAGGCGGTGCGCTTTTGCATTGTCACGATCGCACAGCTCAGAACACTCACAACAAATGCGCAAAAATGAAGCAAATTTGCAATTAGCTTTAGGGTATTTTCAAAAATTATTACATGTATTAGACAATAAATCTATTCCCGCCACCCATAATTAAGATGCAGAGTGATTTTAGATTTTTTTTTAATATGACGAGATGTTTACCTAAGATATAAAAGGAAATGGCAAATTCGAGCGTCGATCGTATTTCAATACTGTATGGATATTGTACACGATGTCGTCGGCTGCTAGCGTTTGAATGGCCGTATCCAGAAATTAGCGGCGCTCTTGCCCCTTAATGTATCCTGTGATCCTTTGCGTGAAACTATTTGCGGTAAACCCTATTAATAAGTGCTGTGAAAAATGAGAAGCCGAGGTTCAGATAGATAATTTGTTTTTGTGCGGCCTGCGCTGCTTTATCAAGCTGAGGCTGAGCCTGATCATTTTAATGAAAAAAAAAAAGGCCTGAGCAGGCTAAGGGGAGGGGGGGGGGGGCAGGAAAGCTTCTGTTCCCACTTTTATTCAGTAAATGAGCATCAAGTTATGATTTTTATCGTGTTCAGCACCCCTCTTTCAAAACTGCCCCTGGTTCTTTTCTTGTTCTCAATTTTG
Organism: Paracentrotus lividus; assembly: GCA_940671915.1. Classification (NCBI taxonomy): domain Eukaryota; kingdom Metazoa; phylum Echinodermata; class Echinoidea; order Camarodonta; family Echinidae; genus Paracentrotus; species Paracentrotus lividus. The sequence goes on along the minus strand of CALNVZ010003434.1, from coordinate 32,715,968 downwards.
ACTGACGTTTACCGTTTAATAACAAAACCTAAGTTGCACATGGAATATTTTGTAGAATTGTTTTTAAAGGCACTGCACATCCACACACCTAACCTACCAAATAATATGATAATACACCAGATGGTGGACTGTACTCATCAAAAAGAAGAAGAAATCTAACCTAGTTTTTGGAGAACAGAGAAAAATTATCTGTCATTAAGTATGGTAGGGGGTCCTAAAGCTACACGGGCCCTAAAGCTACATGTATGCACTGCAAAATACTCGCAAAGTGAATGGAGGCAAAATATGCATTCACATAATACAGGCGACGTAAATAGCAAAATAGTGTTTCATTTCAAAGTTCGAAATTCCTCCTTTCTCGGCTAAAATAGAAGCGAGGTGCTAAAATGGTAAAACTTGTTGAATTATTGTAACAATTTCATAATAGGTCTACATGTATATCATGAAAATTTGGAAGAAAACATATAATTAGAAGTGTTAAATCAAACTTCAAAGTGAGTGCGTAGACTTAAGACCCGTTTTGTTCTGACGGCAACGGAAGAGAGGGTCTCGATCTGGCACCGATTTTCGTAATTGCTGTAATAGTTTAGTTCCATTTTTTATGCATCAAGAAAAACCTCAGAAAATATATCAAAAGATGGTATGAAAAGACTTCTAAATCGTCAAAAACTAAGTGCGTAGCTTTTGGTCCCCCCTTCATACAGTCAACCTTGCCTTAATTTAGAAGTCAAATTTCTTGAAGATTGCAACTTAGACAAAATTTGACTCATGAAGGGTTAAAAACAATAACGAAACTACTTGAAAGACCTTCAACTTACATGTGTGATGGGGTGACCATATTTCTATATTTTATTAATTTAAAAAATAATAACAAAAGTGATACTCAATCAGCATTTTTTCATAAAATCAACAAAAGCTGTAGCCTAACTACCTAATAAAATGCATAATTCTAAATTCCAAATGAAGAAGTGAACTACATGTTTTATAGTGAACTACAGGGTTTATAGTGAACTAAAGGGTTTTATATAGGATATATCGCGATTTCAAAATTCTATGTCGATCAATCAATTGTGCATTCTACTAAAAAGACAGTCAACAAGAAAGAACTCTTTGAATTCTTAAAGCAAAAATGGGCTGCAATGATAAGAGAGGAGAAACCCTTATAAAAAAATACTTGGTCTAATAATTTTTTTTCCCAAGCTGTATATCACAGGATTTGATTATTTTGAAAATTCTTCATATCTCAACTCTATTTTATTAAGATATTCATGTGTTCTTTTATTCTTTTAGAGAAATAGAAGATAGGAAGGGGTTCGACAACAGATTCAAGAATGGCAGACTGTAGTGACTTAGATAGGTAAGTTTTTGCCCAACTTTTCTTGATTTTATTTATTTTTATGTTAATTTGTCGTTATATACATTTGAATGTGAAATATTCCATTTTCAAAATTGGAATACCAAATTTATTGAAAGAAACATAAAATTGGACTTCGCTTAGATTAAGTTGCTGGTTTGAAACTTCTTGCCAATTTTAGAAGAATCAGATAAAATTGGCTAACAATTGGATCTGTCAAACAAATCAATACATTGAATTTGACATTAGAAAGGAAGATGGAATATGAATACAAAGGCCATCTTTATTGTTTTCAAAGTGATGTTCCCTTTTAAACAGATTTTGATTGACATGTAAAAGGGAAAAAAAAAGAGAAAAATAATGATAGCCACATAATCACTACTTGGAAAATTTGTGAATGTTTTAATAATACGATGTACGTTCCATGAATTAGTTACCGGTACCATAAATGATTAAGTGTTTTTTTTCTTCTGTATGGTTCTTTCCAGACAAATAGAGCAGCTGAGAAATTGTGAAATAATCAAGGAAAGTGAAGTCAAAGCGTTATGTGCCAAAGCAAGGTAAGCATGAACACGAACAAATAATATAAGATTGTATTGTGGTCTTGTGTAAAAGTTATGAACTGTCAATTAAAGTATGTGGTTCAAATCCCTGACGCTTCACTCACATCCTCGAGCAACATTTTTTCTACATTTCTCACACTTAACCCAGGTGAAGTGTACTATGTAGTAATTCTACAGGATCAAATCTCTTGAAATTGAACCGTCAATTAAAGTATGTGGTTCGAATCCCTGACATTTCATTCACATCCTCTTGCAACATTTTTTCTACATTTCTCACACTTAACCCAGGTGAAGTGTACTATGTAGTAATTCTACAGGATCAAATCTCTTGAAAGTTTATATAGTTATTTACGTAATTACTGTAAGAAGATCTTTTAATTCCTTTTTCCCGAACTTATGATTTAAAAAATGATGGAATGGGAGTATAGACACATCAATGTGAAAGCACAGATGACCTCGAGTAACTTTGTCTTTTGCTAATCTTTAAATCTAACTGAAGAACAGTATCTTGGTCATAGACTAAACTAGATGCAAAAGCTTATAATAAACATCACTTTAATTTTGTAAATGTCCTTGATCAAGAATGCGTACTCATGTATTACATTTCTGCTCTGATGAAATGTTTTCTGTCTTTTTTGGGTGTTTTTATTATAGGGAAATTCTAGTAGAAGAAAGCAACGTACAGAGAGTAGATGCACCAGTCACAGTGTGTGGAGATATCCATGGCCAGTTCTATGACCTCAAAGAATTATTTAAGGTATGAATCAAAGAGCGATGATGATGTAAGAATCCATACAGACAGCTATACATGGGGGTGTTTCCCCAAGATGTTTGTAAGTTATGAACAACTTAACAAATGTCTGGTGATGAGTTCTTGTGATGAATGATTAAGCATGGTCACATGCTTAATGGTGATTGATTAGCATGGTGATAGCAGCCAAGAACATGTTTCAGTTGTTCGCAAAGTCATTTGTAACTTTGTGAAACACCCCCAGGTCTGTTTGCAATGTTATGGGAGGAACAGCTAAGGAGATATATCCTTTGTATGCACAGTGGTAAATTGCAAGTTGGTCTAAACACATGATTTTGACTAATGCCTGATGGTCTCATCCCTCATGGTCTAATTCCATTTCGTCCACTTTGTCTATTTACCACTTTGTCCAATCTACATTTCATCTAATATTTATTTTTTCCAATGTTCACTTGGTCTAACACCACTTGGTCAATTCCTGTAACAAACTGGTAATAGACTAAATATTCATTTGGCAATTAGACCAAATTGGCAAATTAGACCAAGTGAGAATTAGACCAAGGAGATATTAGAACAAATTGGTAATAGACGAAATTTGTTTAGTCCTTGTGATGTTAGACAATCAGAGGATTCAACCAACTGCTCTTAGGCCAAGTGTAGATGAACCTGCACAGTGACTACATCATTCTTGTAAACTGTACAAGAATGTGGACATGCACCACCAGTGACAGTGTACAATTGCATATTTTACCAGTATCAAGGGTACTTGCATATTTTTGAAGAGCTGTCATACATTGTACATGTATGTACCTCTCAGGGGTCAATTTTTAGCTTGTCTTGCTACACTTGAGTACAAATGAACCATTCTGCCCTCAATGTATAATTTGTGAATCATAATATTTAGGTCCTAAACTCTCCTTGATCACAGTTTATTATGATTTATTGTGAAGCATTGGTTCAAGCAAGTATACAATGTTAGTGGAAGATAACAATTATTATCATCCTTTGTTTTGATGATCTTTCAAACTATGCATTGTACCAAGTGTAATGAACTACATGTAGCTCTTGAATGATGATATAGTGTTATATGCTGATTGCCAGTATATATCAAGAAGAATTGTTATTTGTTATGATCATTAAAGATGCAGTTTCCTTCCTTCATAGATTAAATGACAAAAGTCAAGGACTAGGAATTTGTTTTATTCCCTGACATGATGTTTTGAAAATAAAAATCTTTGTGATATGGAGTTCTATTGTGCATTGTGTGTGATACATGTACACAGTCCTCAAAATTTATAGCTTACATCATTATATCAGACGTTCACATTACAAAAAGCTTTGAAGTACATTGTAGGTTTGATCAGGCTAATTTGATGTGGACAGACCATCAGATGATTTATGATTTATTTCGATAGTGAATTACTGGTCACAAGTGTTAGATCTATGTATTAAAGCCTTTTTGTTAACTTTCTGAAGAAGTTTTTTTATGCATAACCTATGTATACATAAACTTTTTCAGAAAGTTAACATAAGTCATCAAGAAAAGTGTGCTGTTTGAAATTTCTTTACAGGTGGGTGGTGATGTTCCTGACACAAATTATCTCTTCATGGGCGACTTTGTGGATAGAGGCTTTTATAGTGTAGAAACATTTCTTCTTCTTTTAGCTCTTAAAGTAAGTTATCAGTATTAATATTTTGTTTTTGGACAAATGTATTCTGAGTTTTGGATGTACGCACATATTTGAGCTTTGTAATTAAGGCATACTGTATTTACTGTTATTTTCGTGCACGGTTAATATTTTTCGCTGAATGTTCATAAGAATGTTCAATACATGCATGAGAAAGCATGCCTATATTTTTGCAAAAATTTAAATTCACTCTTGCTGATCTTTCAACGAAATCTGCTAAAACTAATGTACCGTGAATATTTCCACGTGTACAGTACATGTACATCTGTATAATTTATTGGTACAATTATAGGTATTTATGGTATCAATTATTTATTCATTATGATTAAACACATGGAAGAGGGGAGTGTACATGCTTATTAATGACTTCAGAATAAAGCAAAGTCCATAAATTGCTATGACCATGCTTGGTGGAAATTTTCATGACAGATTGATTTCATGCGTGTACAAATGTATTATGACATTAACCCTAATCAGACTGGGGTGTTTTGGTAGCTGTCAAGACTGGGGGGGGGCCATGATGGCCCCCCCTAAGATCTCGGCCGCCGATCGCGCGACCGCGCCGAAAATTTGCACGATGGTAGTGAGCCATGTAATCTACAAGACTGCGCTGTTAATTTTTCCAAAATAATATGAATTTTTTTTATATGAATTAATTATGCTAATTTATGCATGAAATCATACTTTTTGCTCTAATTGAAAAAATAACGTTCCTAGAATGCTAATTTTGTGTATTATTATTCCTTATAGCATTCCTAACAATTGTACTAGAAAAAAATTCTCGTTTCAAAATTAATTTCTTATGTATTTTATTGTTTTATGAATTTCTTATGTATTTCTTTGTTTTTTCGACCTTTTGTTTTTCTTTTTTTTTTTTACGCAAAAATCATTTAAGAACCATTTTTAAGCATAAATATGCTAAAATAAATTGATTTCAGCCAATGAAAGTGAAAATAATCATATGTTTATGAATTAGGTGAGAAAACTCAATTTGCATTGACTTTGTACACAAAATCATGTTTTTGAGCCATTTTCGGTCTGACGGATATTTTTGAAAATCGTGCAGCGTCGTAACGGTACGACCGATTTTTGCGAAAATGGTTTCAAAAGATGCGCGAGACTTGAAAGTAAAAAGTCAGCAAGTGGCGCGTTCAGAACATTTCGTGCGGCGGAGTGGTCGCGGAAAATGTCGAGGGGGGGGCCATGATGATTAGGGTTAAGCCTTGGTATTATTTTGGAGAGACAGATAACCAAGATTTAAATAGTTTCTACATACTTCTTGTGCATTGTAACTTTCCCAAACAAACAGTTACAAAAGTTGATTAATTAGGATCATATTACTATTATATTATTGTTCATCTCTTTTAATTCAATTTCAGGTTAGGTACCCAGACAGAATCACATTAATTCGGGGGAACCATGAAAGCAGGCAAATCACACAGGTCTATGGTTTCTACGATGAGTGTCTAAGAAAGTATGGTTCTATCACAGTGTGGAGGTACTGTACAGAGATCTTTGATTATCTTAGCCTGTCAGCTATTATTGATGGAAAGGTGAGCATTATATCATACAATAAAGCAATCAAATGCATTATTTGTAGTTGTTATATTGGGGTCATTCCATGCCAATTCACCCAATGGGTTACACCCTACCGTCTCAGAATTTGCTCAGATTTGGTACACATAAAGTTTAACATTACCTCCCCATGAAACAAAAAAAATTAGCGTAAACGGTCCATCGGTTTCCGAGCTATGGCCCGCCCTTTTTGATTCGTTTTGGCAAAAATGGGTGTGACCTTCTATTTCAACGGCACAATGCGCCTGAACTGGTTGACCAATTTTTGTGAAACTGGTACCATTCAAAAGGAAATTCAAAGAGGAATTCAAAAATGGTATCAAAAATATTATTTTAGCAATTTAAAGTGCTATGACCTTTGACCTTTCCTTTAACCTTGATTTTGACCCCCAGACGAATAATATTTTTACTTGAGTTTTATGTATGTTAATTGTCAGTATAATATTAACATAACATGTAAATATCTAGGATGATATTTTATTTCTTCACCTTTAAATACTCTTTTTAATGTAATTTACAAAGTTACTGTTACCCCCACATACTGATATTTGTGTTAGTAATGTGTGTACAAGTCTCCATTATAGGCTTACTTGAATACTTCCAAACTGAAGTTAAATTACATTCAATTAAAACAGGAAACTAAACATTTCAGGTAATAAAGGAAACATTAAACACAATGATAATGTATACATGTACGTAGACTCCATTTGCTTATGAATAGAGACATTTGTTTAGCCCTTTTGATTGGGGTGCAATAGGTATACATACAAATCATCAGAAATCTGCGGTTTTGACAGAAACAAAATGCTTCCTACATGTAGTCAGCTCTACTGTCCCAAACTGGATACATCCTTGAGATCTTTGAAGCATCAGCAACAGATATGGAACACATTATGGCATTTGATTGTAATGTTACTTCAGTTTGAAAGTATTCATGTATAATGGAGTCTTGTACACACATTACCAACACAAATATCAGTATGTGGGGGTAACAGTAACTTTGTAAATTACATTAAAAAGAGTTTTTAAAGGTGAAGAAATAAAATATCATCCTAGATATTTACATGTTATGTTAATATTATACTGACAATTAACATACATAAAAATCAAGTAAAAATATTATTCGTCTGGGGGTCAAAATCAAGGTTAAAGGAAAGGTCAAAGGTCATAGCACTTTAAATTGCTTTAATAATATTTTTGTTACCATTTTTGAATTCCTCTTTGAATTTCCTTTTGAATGGTACCAGTTTCACAAAAATTGGTCAACCAGTTCAGGCGCATTGTGCCGTTGAAATGGAAGGTCACACCCATTTTTGCCAAAACGAATCAAAAAGGGCGGGCCATAGCTCGGAAACCGACGGACCGTTTACGCTAATTTTTTTTGTTTCATGGGAAGGTAATGTTAAACTTTATGTGTACCAAATTTGAGCAAATTCTGAGACGGAAGGGTGCAAAATTGCACTTTTATTGGGTGAATTGGCATGGAATGACCCATTGGTGTTCGAGACAAAAATAGCACCTTTGAGGCTAAAATGAAATTGTGGAATTTACTCTTATTTTATTAAGAAATTAAGTGTTTTTTTGTTTGTTTTTTTGTTTTTTTTTAAATACCGGTAGTGTGTCTTTTAGAATAAAAAGCAACAACATAAAATTGAAATATAAAATGTTAAGCAAAGTTTTATACATATTTGTATGAGCAGTACTAAGTAATATGACAAAAATAACTCTGAAAATCAGAGATGTTTTGAGTAGCTAAGTCCTTGTGGCTGCCCCGCAGAAAGGCGCAAACCGAAATTGAGGCAAATTTTTGGAGTCTTTTAAATTTGTATATAAGGTTATGACATAATATGAGAAAGATACTCTATATTTCCATATCTTTAAAAACTTAAAATGCCAATAATTGGACAAAATATGTGTACTCACCCTTCTCCTGGCCATGTACATGTACACAACAAAGCAGTTTGAAACTAGTTTCATCATACCTTTTTTGCCACCCATTTATTTTGCCACATGTTATGTTACTTCTTGCCACTTTTCAATTTTACAAATTGAATATGAAGAAGTTAACGTTCTCCCAGGTATATCATGAGAAATAACTTCTTTGAAGTGGAATTACCTCAGTCTGTATTAAAACAAAAGAAAACAAATTAGAAAAGAAAAGAAACTTCTGTGGAAAGAAAATAAAGAAAGTTGTGAATTGATAAGATTTTATATTAAAGGGATTGAATTACTTTGTTGAGGATTGCAAAAGTTTGAGCTGTGGGGGCCCTACATGTGGTCAGTGCTTGAAATAATGTGTTCAGAAGAAATGATCAAGTCTCACAATAAGTAAAAAAAAAAAAGAAAAGAAAAATTTATTAGGCACCATTTCTCTGCCATGACATTCAAAGGCGCCTGGCTCCTTTCACTGCCATAAACTGCAGTGTATACTTAAGCAAAACCCAGGTATACTATATGACTATGGTGATATTCCGTCATAAATATCTTGGCAGTTAAACAACCGATTAGCTTCAAACTCTCAGGCAATATCTGTCTGACCCAAAGGTTTGGAATTGTGATTACAGCATTAGCTTGAAGAGAAATTGATTTTAGATCCTGAATGAAGTTAAAGATAATCTAGAGTAGTAGTCATGATGAAATAAATCAAAACATTCTTGTTCATACCAGAATCTCAAGCATAGGAAATAAATACTACACACCAAAGGAATTTACAGAAAATTGCGTATTTGCTGAGAAAAGAGCAAAATAAGTATAATTTCTGTATCTGGACGGCCCGTCCAAGCACATGCGTGATTAACACGGCCACGTGGAAAGTCTACGGGTATATCATGTGCACGCGATTCGCACCGGATCTGTGTGTGTATGTTGTCCCGTGACTTGTGGCGATATAGCGGTCTACTCCAAGTCTCAATTTGACGGACTGTTTCGATATTTTTTTAACATTTCTTCTGAAATCATTATCGAAACATGAATATAATCTTGTTTAGGCATATTTATATGTTAATGGAACAATGTGAGGACAAATTTTAGAGATTTGTCTCAAATTATTTTGGCTGTAAGAACTCAAGCTTGGCTTTAAGCAAACCCTTTAAATACTACAAGGGTATATTTTTGGCATTCTTCTCATTCACATATTTCTTTCTCTCTCTCTCTGTTGTATCAGATCTTCTGTGTCCACGGAGGCCTATCACCGTCCATCACAACGCTAGATCAGATCAGAATGATTGACAGAAAACAAGAAGTACCTCATGATGGTCCCATGTGTGATCTACTCTGGTCGGACCCAGAAGGTAATTCATTTTATGATCTATAAGCTGCAATTTCCATAAGGGTTTCATTTCCGCCAATCTATTAGTGTAAGTAAGGCTCCCTGGTTGGCTTCGAGAACTACTGAATAGAATCTACTTTCTTCCATCTTTCCTCCTCTGCTGACCAAATACATATAAATACGGATGGGGTGTTGTCCCTTTTGGTCATCGCAATATTTCAAGAACCACTTGAGATATGAACTTCAAACTTTAGTATGTATCACTATAGTAAGACAATCTGTAAAGATTTTGGAGAACATAGGTCAAAGGTTGAGGGTCACAGAAATCACCTTGTAAAATTCCATGTATTGAGCTCGTTATCGCGATATATCAAGAACTACTTAAGATATGAACTTCAAACCTGAGGATAGTATTTTCTCTTCATAGGAAGATGATCTGATTAGGTCTTGGAGTATGTGGTCAAGGGTCACAGAGGTCAACTTGTGAAATTCCATGCATTGAATTTGTTATCAATCATGATATCTCAGGAACCACTGGAGATATGAACTTCAAACTTGGGGATAGTATGTATCACCATAGGAAGATGATCTCATTAGATTTTGGAATACATAGGTCAAAGGTCAATGGCCACAGAGGTCACCTTTTGGAATTCTTTGCTTCAAGGTAGGAGGTGTACACGAGACTCAATCGCATTTGTCCAGTTTTCCATCTTTCAACATCCTTTGACCATACAGTCTGTGTTTAAAAAAATGGTACAGTCGGGGAAAAATATTTTAGGTGTGAAATCTTTTCAAATAATGTGTGTATGTGATACCAAATTAAAGCCAAAAGATTTTCCTTGCTGATGCACTTTGTTCTGTATAATTTGCTTTGGTAAAACAAAAGTTATGCTAAATTTTGTTTTGCTAAAATTATGCCGTTCTATTGTTCTGGAGCGCTGAATTCATGGCCATTATGCGAAACCTACACAAAGGCACGGGACGTCGTGCGAAAAATGGATTTTTATGCCTCCGCCACCGAAGGTGGTGCCGGAGGCATTATGTTTTCGGGTTGTCCGTCCGTCCGTCCGTACGTCCGTCCCGTTTCGTTCTCGCCGATAAGTAAAGAACCGTTGACGGATCACTTTCAAACTTGGATCATGTATGCATATGGTAGGGACAATATCTGAGTAGACTTTGGGTCATTAGGTCAAAGGTCACAGAGGTCATTGTATGCATGAAAATGGCTCGTTCTCGCCATAACTTAAAACCGTTTGACGGGTCACTTCAAAACTTGGGTAATGTGTGCCTATGGGAGGGGCAATAAACTGATTAGATTTTAGGTATGAGGTCAAAGGTCAAAGGTCACAGATGTCATTGTATACATGAAAATGGTCGTTCTCGCAATAACTTAAGAACTGTGTGACGGGTCAAACTTCAAACTTGAGTAATGTGTGCATATGGGAGGGGCAATGAACTGATTAGATTTTGGGTCAAAGGTCAAAGGTCACAGAGGTCTTGTATACATAAAAATAGTTTGTTCTCGTGGTAACTTAAGAACTGTGTAACGGATCATCTTCAAACTTGGAGTAATATGTGCATATGGGTCGGACAATAAACTGATTAGAATTTAGAAGTCAATGAGGTCAAAGTTCAAAAGCCACAGAGGACATTGTGTATGTGAAAATGGCTTTTCTTGCGATAACTTTTAGAACAGTTTGATGGATGAACATCAAACTTGGGTCATGTGTGCATATGGTACGGGACAATGAATTTATTATATTTTGAAGTCATGAAGTCAAAGGCAAGGTCACAGCGTCATTGTATACATGAAAATGGCACGTTCTTGCTGTAACTTCTGAACCGTTTTATGGGATCAACTTCAAACTTGGGTCATGTTGGAGGAAAGATGAACTGATTAGAATTTTGAGTCAGGACATCAAAGGTCACTGGTTATTTATGTAAATGACTCTGTTTGTGCCAATTTCTGAAGGACCTTTGACAGATCAACTTAACATGTTTATCCTTTTATTTACATCAGTACCATCCTTCCTGAGTTTGAAATAATTCTGATGATACAACTTAATAGATGTGGGGCAATATCTCAAAGATGCTCATGGTTAATGGATGAAAATACTCAACATGCGCATGCCTTTTTTTTCCGATGTGGCAATACGGAGGCATGCCTTCCGACCGTACGCGGTCGAAGATTCATCTAGTTCTTGATTATAGAAAAATGGTCATATCTAAAAAATTACATCTCCAAATGTGATTTTAAAAAATGCAGAAGAAAGTATGATTTTCCTGCTTTATGAAAATACCAAACAATAACAGGTTGTGATTAATCTTCATACTATAAAAAAATGTTTTCTACTTGTACCATTTTATTTGACACAGACTGTATAAGCAAAAATGGGGCATAAGGTCAAGGGAGCTTGGGTTCTCTCTTAGATTATGCTCATCATTATTCCTCTATCAATTTCATCTTTTAATGGTTCGATTATATTAACACATAATATCTCGATTGACCTTTTCTACCATCTTTCATCCGTTGAGCAGATACACAAGGATGGGGCGTGAGTCCAAGGGGAGCGGGCTATCTCTTTGGTAGCGACGTGGTGAGTCAGTTCAACGCAGCTAATAACATAGACATGATCTGCAGGGCTCATCAGTTGGTGATAGAAGGATACAAGTGGCATTTCAATGAAACCGTTCTAACCGTCTGGTCTGCCCCTAACTACTGCTACAGGTCAGTTAAGCTATATTCATCCTTGTCCCAATCGGAACTCTTTTCTAGATTATACAAGATGATGACTACAGTCTATTACTGTTATAATTAACATGGATACAATGAGGCGATTTTCCTGATCTTAATTTTAAACATGTACACATGTGTCTGTGGCTACATAACAATAATACCAATGATAATAATAATACATTGGATTTCTATAGCGTCAATTTCCATTTAGTAGGAAATGTATGTACAAAATTCAATGATAATGGGGTAGGTGGCATTGTCCAGATCACCTAGTTATAACAGGAGTGCACGGTGACATATTTTTTTGTGTGTGCAAAATTTCAAGTGACCTATGGGGATGGCTCACTATTTTTCATGCGTAGTGCTCTCCTTGTTTCAACCTCTTGTTCTTTGATGTTTTCTTTATTTACTCTTTGCCTGCCAAGTTCGACTATAGTCACAATTGTACTTATTAACTATACAATCGTAATAATTCCTTTTCTCTGTAATGGCTGGGCCAAAAGATCTGAAAATCACTGATAATGCTAGGACCGGGTCTGCGGCATAATTTCTCGTAGTTCATACTAAGCAAATATTGTTATACTATTTTTAATAATTAAAGAGAAAAGTCTTCTTTTTTATGCTTAAAATTGATGTGGCGGGCAAAGAGTTAAAGAAACACTAGACAATACATATTAGCCACCCCACCTCTTGCTTACTGAATATTAACCCTCTTTATTCTCAGATGCGGAAATGTGGCCGCCATCTTGGAATTAGATGAACATCTCCAGAGAGACTTTACGATATTTGAAGCTGCACCTCAGGTGAGATAACCGTTCTGATCATATTTTATTCCTGTTCATATTGCGTGATTGAGACTCTTCTGTTCTTTTGAACATTTTAACTAAGTGAGTGCATGATGAAATGTTTCAATATATCTCTGTTCAAAACTTAAATCGAAATACATGTAAAAAGGTTGAATGAGTTGAAACGTAGCTCTCATTGATTCCTTTACAAGCTTTTGGCTGACAGGCCAACAACAAACATGCTACTTTTCAGGAAACTTCCTGAATTCAGGAAATTCATTATTAAAAATTACTATATTGTTATGTATTGTCAACCCCCTTTTTAGCCCACATACTTGGGCTTTTTCAAGAGTTTTTGATTTATATACTGAGTGGCATCTCTGCAATGAACTGAAGGCCTACTAAAGGAGAGCTTCTCATCGCATCATTTAGCCTTTTTATTTTGACTTCTCATATGTTTTTCATTCAAGCTGTCTCACATCATTGTCCAATCTGTTCTAACCTTCCGTAGGAGGTTTGAGGGATACCCGCCAAATATAACGAAAGTGTGCCCTTTTTCAAATGTGTTTCCCAGTGACTCATTGTATAGTCGAATTAAATGGCTGAATTTTTATATATATTTGCTTTTCATTGAAGCTTTCTCATTGTTGGTTCAAAATTTTCTATTTTACTGCAGGAGGTTCGAGGGATACCCGCCAAAAAGCCTCAGCCAGATTACTTCCTCTGATCGACGTCATCTCAATATTTTTTATACGAGTTTTATCTTCTGCGTGACGAGAAATCAATATTTTTCCAACTCTGGTCCACCACCTCGAGCAGGGCCTTGACCCTTCATCCAAACATTGTCAGATAATCTTTAGATCCGTTTCTTTTGCAAACACTACTGTACATGTGTAAGAGATTTTCATCCATTTACATGTAGGCTTTCTTTGAGGACATCGGCCATTGTACGTGAATAACTAGTTTCACCTCTTGTTCGCTAGCGCTGTAATTGACTTAGACTTGCACTTTTATGATATATATTTATAAAATAGAGTCATGAAGACAGGTTGTTGGATGAGCAATTTGTTAAATTCACCAATACCATCATCGTTGCTTGTTTAGCCAGAACATTTACTGTTGTATAGGCTTTGTATGCAGTTTGGGGTGATGTTGAAGTACAAGGTGTTTTAATAAACTTGGAGGATAATTTGTGATGTTGAATTTGTATGTGTTTTAAAGTTTATGAAACTGATTCATTTCATGAGCTCCATCTTTGAGTAGAAACATCTAGAGTACCTACGCTATAATTGCAATTATTGCCTTCTGTCTCTGCAATTGAAAAGACTTTCTGTCTTTGAAGAAGATGCTTCGAATCTGACACATGGCCCTTAGTGCTGATACATGCTCTTGTAGTCAGATGGTTGATGACAAGTTAAATGTTTTAAGATGTTCATCACAGGTAGTTTCTTTTGCACCTACTGCTAAATAACTGCTGAATGTTGAAATCTCATTAAGCAGTGGTTAGAATATCCACATTGTTGCAGCTTGTGACCTAGTGTCTAATTCAGGGGGCAACATGTTCTCACGGTATATGTGCCAGTTGTAGTCTATGGGGAAGGTTGCAGCAGTAATTATATGCTCATGACCTAGTTTCTAATTAAGGGAGCAATAGTTTCTAATTACGGGTGGCAATATGTTTTCTTGAAGTCTGTTGGGATGGTCTATCACCCCGATTTGTGAATTCAGACCAAAATGAGCAGCCCCTGGATGAGACAGTACGAAAGGCCACAAACGAAACCTCTTACTTTCGATTTTTAGCTTTTTATTTCTGCATGTCAAGTCATAGCTTTTGTATGCTTCATATAAACTGGGACAAGTAATATTGCTTGTTACTTACAAATGACTCAGAAAAACACCAGTGATCTGTAAACCTCTGTTAAATATGAGGTGCAAATGAATGGGCATTTGTTTGTTGATGATCGATATCTTGTCCGATTTACTGTTCTCTAATATTATCACTGCAAAGCTGCAAAATAATATACCGGTATATACAATTTTGATCCATCCTGTTTTATTTATGTTCTGTGCATGTATGGGATATGTGTAAGAATTATTTTGATGTTTTGAATAATTTTGATGTCTGAAGCAAGTGTCTAGATCGTCATTATGCTTTTTAGATTTTTTATAGAAAGTATGACATGAACTCATTTGTTTCATCAGGTCTTGTGTACTGGGCTACTATCTCATTGATGCAAACATTATTGTGCTTTTTGTTAGTTACATCACAATGTATTTACCATGAATTACAAATGCTACATTTAAAGTCTACTGTAAATTGAAATAGATTGTATCCCCACTCTTTGATCATTTCATTTGCTTGATAAGTCAAATTTTGATGACAATTATTTTTAATACAAAATTATATATATTATATGTCACCTTGAACGTGTAATCTGTCATCACATTTTCATAACTGAAGATTAGAATCAAACAGATCTTCGTCATCTTCACAATATTATTGTCATCATTATTAATCTTGAACTATATTTTCATCATAAGGGAATCTCCCTTTCTTATGAAGTTGGTCGAGTTGGAAGCAGAGAAATCATAGAAACTGATTCTTAGTAAAGTTTTGAGCAAGTCAAGATCACATGTGGTACTGGTATTGATGTCATAAAGGGAGAACTCTGTTACCCCAAAATGTGTTGAATCATTCATATGGAAAGAAACAGATATTGTAAAAACGTTATTTGTACAACTAGGGAAAATTGTTCGTCTTTTATGACCAAATTGAGATTCCCATTTGATAACATCTGTACCGAGATACCAGTTTTCAGGCCTTGGGGCACGATCCCATGTCATGCGTTATGTCACAAACTTTGGGCTTTTTCAGACCCAATGGATAAAACCAACCGACATCTCGGTACATTACATCTGCATCTTTCAATGCTTGGTTATGTGTGATCAGATTTTTCTAAAACTTGTACTGTACTTTTCTTACGATTTCTCAGTTTCTAAATTGGCAACACCAACATTGTTTTTATCATCATCATCGTCGTCATCATTGTTGTGGTCGTGGACTGTGTCTGATGTATCAAACTTGATGTACATGTTATGGTTTGATCTTTGATATAGGTTTTCCCGGCCAATTTCATACATTTATCATCCATTTTCATTTAATATGTTTTCAATTTCGTCTGTTTGATGCGACATACTGACTTTTGTCAAACAATTTCGTGTTCATGCTCTCAAATTCGCTTTTAGGCACACAAAGTAATGGTTGCCAAGTTCAAATTCGTATAGAGTCATTTCATTTAATTCTTCGTGCATTAAAATTAGTGCGAATTTGAGTATACGGAATGAAATGTCGACAGGATGAAAACGAAATTGAATAGTTATTGCCGAATGAATATGCTTATTGTGTGAACCAGAATGCGCAAATACAAAATCAATCACAGTAATCGTTAATTTTGATGATTGAAATGCGATTTGGACTGGCAACATTTCGATGCATCAGCGTTTTTTCCGAAAATGAATGGCTCTATTATGCAATTAATTGACAAAACAATGAAATTGGCCGGGAAGACCTATAATATAATATCCAAATGAGATGTACTGCAGTGCAACTGTTCATATGAGGTGGATCCATTTATGTATTTTTCCATCATTCTCCTTTTGATGAGCAATCTCTGTTGGTCTTGATGCAGTGTTGAACAATGGGTTTACTCATAGCATGTACACTGAAGCATTCAATCTTTCAGGTTGCCAAAGGGGGTTCCTCATGTAGCGAACGTTCGCAAAACTTTTCTTTTACTGATTTCGACTGTTTAGGCTCGCAAAGAAATTTTAAACGTCAAAAAATCCTTTGTACAAGTTTGCACATGAAATGAAAATGGAATGTTTTGAAAACAAAATGAAATGTTTTGGAATGTTTATGATTCGAGAACAAGTATAGTTGCCTTGGTCCTGAACACCTCATTCTAATTGGAGTAGACTGTGTTTTGAGACATTGCAGAAGATGATTTGGAACATAATGATATAATTATCAACCCATGTAGCATATGAAGCATATGTCACAGTATTACTTGTATAAAAGGCCATGTTGAAACAGATTTATTGCCTATTATTTCTCCATATTGCCAGCTTATTAATTTTTTGTTCTCTTAAAAATTATAAACAGCTATTGATTTTGCCCTACATATGAAATCACACATGACAAGACAAATTTTGTTTTAACTTTATTTGATCCCTTTGAATTATTCTGGTAAACATGTCATACATAATGTGTATTGTAACAGGAATGAATTTGTTTTTATAAAATGCCTAAGATGTAGAAATGTGTGGTAATTTGATCCTCTTACCGAGTTGCCAGCAAATCTCTAAATTATTTAGGGTGTATATGTTGCACCTACACTCCTGCTTATTCCTATGAATGAATTATTTTTTATTTAATGCCACAAAAATTGGGTTGCTTGATCACCTTTCAACTTGCCCACAATTGTGAAAAAAATGTAAATATGTGTATTATGATTTGTTTTTTTAAATAATGAAATGTCCAAATGGTTCTTCTTCCTACACTTCAGTGAATTAAGATGTTGCCTTTGTAAATTACCTGTAAATTTCTAGAAGGAAGCCCACTCGGAATTTTATTAAAAACCCAATGGTACTAATTTCTTCCCAGAATTTTGTTTCGTGTCCATTATTGATCATCTTAACTGTAATCACTTGAGGGTATCCATTTGTCTCGCAATCCACTATGGTCAACAAAAAGTGTTCGCTAGCTTTTCCTTGTTGACCATAGTAGATTGCGAGGCAAATAAATATACCCTCTAGCAAATATTTTCAATCCACAGTAATAAAGCTATTTAATCTTAAATCTATTTCTATGGCCACAAATGTTCGTACGAACGGTGCATTTTTCTGAATCTTTTGGAGTTCCGGAGTTTGTAAAGCTTATTATCTTACGGCTTTTTTACAACATTAGTACAATGATCTTATGAAAGGAGGATTTGTACAATGTTGAATACAATTTTGGACAAGACCATCGACCAATCTTTAAAATTCCGAACGATCTGTGTACGGCCTTCTTACGAAATACTCTGGAAACTGTTTGCATGACATCCGTAACTGTTTGGAATGGCATTTGTAGCCAAAGCTTTGGGGACTGGAGGCTCCAGGCAGTGAGACATATTTTTGGTATTACGGATCACAGTCCACTCCCATTATAATAAACATGTAATCCCGAATTTTAGAGTATGAGGTGGAAAAAAAGACTGAGGGGGGAAATGAAGTAGCAAGGAATAATAAAAAAAAAAGGTGACAAAAAGGTTAAGAATGATGAGAATAGAAAGAGAAGTTGTGAGTGGAGCTTTTGGGGACATACTGATGACCCAAGAAAAAAGTGAGAAGACAAAGTAAAAAAAAGTTGAGGCAACGATTGGCAAAGGAAAAAAAAAATGTCATGATGAAATGTAGAGACTTCATGAAGAAATAAACAAGCTTAGCTCTTTGAATTGTAGTATTCAAATGTCTCGTGACTTTATTGGGAGATTCTTCAACTAAACATGTACCACTTGTATTGCCTTTAACCAATCAAGATTTAAAGGGAAGGTTTGGACCCAAAATAAGTTGCTTTTAAAAACAGAAAAATTAGAAAAACAATAAAAAAGTTTGAAGAAAATCGGACTAATGATAAGAAAGTTATGAATATCTTTATGATGCACAAAAAATTGATCGCTATACCAAATTGGCAACACCTGTGATGTCACAGGGGCACAACTTTCCATGCATTTTCTATATTATTTTATGATAAATTTTCACTTTATTTGTTAAGAAACTGTTTTCCTCTTAACTTTGACCAAGATATATTGATGACAATATGTTATTGCATCTATGTATTTTCATAAAGTGAGAATTATAATAACATTTCAAAAGAAAAGTGATATTTTTCATGAAATTCAACATTCATAAAATCTTTTTTCTATACTGAAAACCTACTTAAAATATTTGTTTTTTGTATTTCTAGATGGGGTGCTGATTTTACAATATATGTATAGATGCAATAGAATATTGCCATCAATATATCTTGGCCAGAGTTATGAGGAAAACAGTTTCTTAACAAATAAAGTGAAAATTTATCATAAAACCATATAGAAAATGCATGGAAAGTTGTGCCCCTGTGACATCACAGCTTTGTGGCAGTGTTGCCAATTGGGTATAGCGATCAATTTTTTGTGCATCGTAAAGATACTCATAACTTTCTTACTATTAGTCCGATTTTCTTCAAACTTTTTTTCTATTCTGTTTTTCTATTTTTTCTGCTTTTTATTTTGGGTCCAGACCTTCCCTTTAAGTTTTAACCATCAACTCAATACTGTATGCATAAATGTGATTTGCCTTGGTTGTCATGCTCTACCACATGTTTTACCATGAACTATTAAAAACGAGTCTTGTCCGCAGAAATGAGAAAGTACATGTATGGTATAGGGCCATTGATAACTGACAGGCAAGATTGGATTTTCTTTACCGGAAGAGAGTTATGTAAGAGTGAAAGAAATTGGTAATTGTAGCCAATTTGCAGAACCAAAACTGCTTTACTCGGCTAGGCTATCAAGAAAACCTTGTACCTTATTACAGGCTTACACACACAAATGATATCGATTTCAGAGTCGGGTCATGAGTCATCTTCATTGGTAACCATTTCTTGTTGCGCTTCCTGAACTAACTCCTCATGAACTTCGGCAGTAACCAATTCTTGATGAATATCATCCGTAACTAATTCCTGTTGGACTTCATTCAAAACTAATTGCTGTCCCACTTCACCCGTACCAATTTCATGATGAACCTCGGCCGTAACTTGACGAACCTCGGCCGTTACTAATTCTTGATGGACTTCGCCCGCAACTAGTTCTTGGTGAACCTCACTCGTAACCATTTCCTGATTAAGGGTCTCTTGATTTCGGTAGACGATCTCCACCGCTTCAACGAACATGTCCAAGAAAATCGGCTCCTGCCCAACCTCGATATTCCCCGTCTTCACGCTGTCCGTTTCCACTCTCCTCCTTTTCATAGTACCCCCTTCAAAACCTTCCACAACCATGTGATTCTGTGCCCCCTCTTCTGGTTCCTGCACCCCTCCCTCCTCCTCTTCCAGCTCTTGATGTTCCTGTGTTTGCTCCTCTCCCTGCTCCTCCGGTATCCCCTGAGCACTGGCTGAGACGAGACTTGCATATTTCTCCTCGGCAGAGTCCAGGCATGCTGCTAGATGGACAAGGTCTTGGTGGTTGGTTGTGTCTTGCTGGGCAACGTCAGTGAGTCTTTGTAAGGTCTGGAGACAGCGCTCCCGTAGGGTGGTTGTGAGAGCTATGTCTGAAATGTCTTCTTCTTCTGCATTGTTGTCTAGAGGATCTTCCGGAAGTTTGTCTTCTGAGGGTGGTGAAGATGAGGATGGTTGGGGGAAGAAGGCTTGGGCCCACATCTGTGTGAAGATAATACAAGTATACGCATTACAGTCTGCTCCAATCATAAAGAGCAGAGATGCAACCAGGTTTCATAACGAGGCATTTCCCATTTACCCTGTAACATCAAAAGTTAAGATTTCACTGTCAGACTTTCATGCACGAAGCGCTAACTCAGCCCATATTCTGTAGTCGAGTACAAAGTTAAATTTAATTCTGTTATAAACTTGGTACTTCAGTTTCCACATATTCTCAATGGAGAGTAAGTGAAGCTTGTGCTGCAGTTTAAGAGTTTGTTAGAGTTTAACTTTGTACTGGATAACAGAATACGGGCCATCCTATTGCTGAAACCTGGTCCCAATTTCAATCATATGAAAACCAAAACCCTTTATCAGTGAGTTTGGCTTCTCGGTTTCAGTTTTGTTACAATATGGCATGTGGCATCTTTCTCGAAACATCAAGATCTAAGACAAACACCCCTTGCAAACCACCCTCTTGGACACCTACCTCCTATGACAGTACTCTCAGGACAAGTACTCCCTAGGACAACTAGCCCCTAACCCTAACCCTGGGGATGATGAATGTCCAGGGGATGTCCTAAGGGGTAGGTGTCAAGGAACAACATCAGCTGACACACAAAAACAAACTTACCATGCAACAAGGCAGCCACTTGCTACCAAACCATGTCTGTAACCTCTCATCCTCCGTCCAGTAACTGCTACTCTGGAGACGATTCAGCAGCTTATCATATCCCTCTTTTGTGCTGCCATTGGATAAGGCTTCAAGGATTGACAAGAGGGCACCCTTGGTCCCTTTTATGCCGTTCTGTGCTTCTGATACCCACTTGTTCCATGCAGATACCCGGTGGTAGTCGCAAAGGAGAATAGGTACTCCTAGATCGGGTCAATAAACAGAATGAAGTTTAGGAATCATCATTAGGGGCAGTTTCCCACCAGCTGCAATCAACTTGATGCCACTCCCCTCCCCCCCTCCCCCCCGCTTTGAAGTTTTAATACATATACATCCCAACGCCGCCTCCCCCTCCCCCTAAAAATACATGTAATACCAAATTTTTGCATCTTGTCAACTCTGCAAAAAGGCTAACACCAGGGAGCAAGTGACAACAGGGACATTTCCTGTAAAAGAGCAAAAATGTGTCCATCATTTACACTGATGTCAAAGTCATAACATTTATTTTATGCAGCTGGGTAAACGTCTACACAGTGCGTTCTAGAAAAAGCAGAACCCAAATAATTAATCATTTTTCTCAGTAAAAGCAAGCAATTAATGAAATTTTAAGTTCATAATATTTCAAAAGTTGTGTTTTCTGCTTTCATTCGACACCTAATACAATAACAAAAATCCACACATGGATGAACAAGAAGTCAAAACCGATTTGCGCAAATCGAAGCAATAGAAATCGCACAGCTGAGCTATTGTGACGTATTTGATGTTGACCAGATGAATGAGAAAGACAAAAAAAGCACTTTATAACTTGTGTAAAAAAAATTGCCTCAATCAGGTGATAATGTCTTTTATTCACCTTGAAATGCCTGCTTGATCCCCTTTATATCCTCTTCTTCAAATTCAGTGGTGAAGCTGAGAGGTTTCCAGGTTGGGTTCCAAGACTTGAAGACTTCCATTGCCTCTTGGATCAGGCTGGAAGACTTCTTCTGCAGAATGGCTGATCCTACTATGCGATGAATGCCATTGGCCTGGACAGAGATCAAAACTAGAGGAAGGGCTTGTCTGTTGATGAAAAAGAAAAAAGTTCAAGAATTGAATTAAGATAAAAGAAAATACTACATGTATGTCTTTCCAAGACTTGAACACTTCCCATGCTTCTTAAATCAGGTTAGTAGACTTCTTCTGCAGAATGACTGATGCTACTATGTGATGGATGCCATCAGCCTGGACAGAGATCAAAACTAAAGGAAGGGCTTGTCTGTTGATGATAAAAAAGAAAAATGTTATGAATCGGATTAAAAATAGAGCAGAGTGAAATATGTCTCAGTGAACAGAGAATGGGTTTGTCTTTGGTGGAAGAAAAATCCAACTGAAGAAATCAATTTAAAAGTTTTATTTTTGTTTTACAATCAATTTCTATTACTCTCGTGATGCCATCGATTTCAGCCAGATTCAAACTAAAGGAAGCTTGTCTGAGAAGAAAAGGAAGGGGAAAAGATTAATTGTAGAAATTCATTACAGAGGGAAAAAGAATAGCTTTTTCATAGCTGATTTCATAATCTGTTGAGGAGTTCCTTTATACAAATGAATTGCCACAATTAATGAGTTAGAAACAGGTCCCCTCTTCAATCTGATTACCTATATTATGATAAGTCCTGTAAACAAACTCTTCACTAAGTCATGGGCCCTGTTGCATAATGAGTTACTTTAAAAGTAACTTTGCCACCAATGGTAAAATAATAATAATAATAATAATAATAACGCATTTGTATAGCGCCATCTGTCTAGTTAGACTATTCCGAGGCGCATTGTAAAACAAGATAAAAGTGTTGAACAACATACATCATTCATGTAGTTACAAACACATTCTCTTAATAAAAACAGATAAGAGGGACAGCCTGTGAGGCGCACACTCCAAATCTGCCATGTCAAAGTCAAAGAGGAAAGGATTGTCAATGCCAAACACACAGACAGTAAACAACAATATATATTTTGATAATTATATAAAGAACTACAATTTACAATATAATACAACATTAATATTCAAGTTAGTATGCCTTCACAAAAAGAAATGTTTTGAGATTAAACGTTTCTAATGTCTCCAAAGAACGAATCTGTGTTGGTAATGCATTCCATAAAGCTGGAGCAGCTGAAGACAATGACCGATCTCCGTACATTGATACATTTCTTTTTGTAACAAGCAAGTTTTTTCCAGAGGAGCGTAGATTACGACTAGGAACATATTCTGTAAGAAGATTGAATATATATGCAGGCGCACAGCCATGCATTGCCTTCCAAGTAATAAGCAGAATTTTGTATTCAATACGTTCCTTTACTGGTAGCCAATGTAGCCCTTTCAAGACGGGAAATATGATCCCTTTTGCGGGTTCTTGACAAAACCCGAGCAGCAGAGTTTTGTGCACGTTGTAGTTTAGCTAATTGAAATGATGGCATATTATATAACAAAGAATTGCAGTAGTCAAGGCGTGAAATTACAAAAGAATGAATAATGATGGCAAGAGTTTTATTTGACAAAATCTTGCGAATTTTGCAAATGTTTCGTAATTGAAAATACGTGGCCTGACCACGGTAACGTTGCTCAACAACCAATCAAAATGCAGTATTTTATCAAACTTACCCCTGATAGCAAAGTCACTATAATACATGTAGTAACTCTTAATGCAAAAAGGTTCTGATCTTTATGATGATATGGCACACACTACGATAATAATCTAAAATCACTTACTTGGTTGTTGTACATGTAGAATCCCAAAAGTATCTTTCGTTAGGATATCTTGCTATGGTTTGTTGCTGTTCTGTTGTTTGATGTACCAAAAGTAACGATTTCTGGAAATACAAAGCAAAAGAAAATCTAACAAGGACTTATATTACAGGAAGGAAGGGAGGGGGTGAGAAAAAAATATTTTTGTTTGATTTTTACAAGATTTATGTTTATAAAAACAGTTTTTGTCATCCGATTCCACAGATCAATAATAATATACAAGCAGTATGAGTGCATTGTAAAATCATTATTAGTTCAAAATATATTCCGCATTGGAAACATACGATTACATTGTGTAATCAGAATGGTTGGATCATGAATGTATCAGGGGGGCATTTCATCAAAGGACTTGTCGGACGTTTTATCCGACAAATTTGCTGTCAGCCAATCAGATGCAAGCATTTCAGTAGCTTATAACAGTTTGTCGGATAAAACGTCCGACAAGTCCTTTGATGAAACGCCCACCTGATTATCAAACCCAGGTTCAAATCCCAGTCACATCTTTCGGTTAGTAACATTAAAGGGACGTATAATTGATAAAACATGGGGAAAGCACCTTATCTCGGATGAAATAATAACATTCCAATCAGAGCCTGAGGCATGTTGCGTAATCTTTAGCGACAATGCGTCTGGAGTTAATCCTTCATGGCTAGACTAACTAACCAGAATTCCGAAGTAAATCTAACCTATGTTTTGTTTTTGAAATGGAGCATTATACAAGTCCTCTCTTTGAATTTATACGAAGAGACCCGTTGAGAGTCTATAAACTAAGAATTGTTGAGGACTCGAGAATCCGAAGCTACTGACCCTATTTACTGACTGAATTCGGTCAACTGCGTCATGTTCGTGCTGTCCGAAAGTTAATCCCCAGTAGTCCGACACATGCGTAAGCCACTTTCGATTGTGTACGAGTCAATGGAGCTCAGGAAAAACACACAATCCCCACGATCTGCGAGTTTCAGGGGCCTTTAAAGGTTGGTCCCATACGTAAATAATATAATCTGATTGATACGCACCTGTCAAAATATCCACTAAACCAACCAACGGTTCAAGCTATGGTCACAATAGTTTGCACGTACTATGTCTTCTGGAGTTCTTGAATTTGTACATGATTCATACGGGGAGCTTACTTTCTTACGTTTGTACGATCGTCTTATGAAAGGGGGATATCGTATGAAGCTGAATACAATCTTGGATATAACAGTCTGCAAACAATGGTTTCGTACAGCCTTCTCAACAATTTCTCATGAAGTTCTTATGAAATAGTCTAGAAATCGTTAGCATGTCATCCTTAACCGTTCACAATCGCATTTGTAAGCAAAGCTTTACATACCCCAGCAGACTGCTTTCTAAAGACGATGTACGGATCTTCATATATTAGCCTCAGCTGAGCTACATGATCCTCCAGCTCCTCTGGTTGTAGCTTGGAGTATGTATGGATCACCTGGGCGGCCTGTATATGGTACCTTCAAAGAAAATGTATGTATTCAAATTGCTATGTTACATTTTTAATTTTTTATCAGAATTTTCTCGTAATTAGTGTTCGATAAAAGAGGGCGGGGGGAAGTCCAATCACTTGATAACACAGTCGAGTTCTGCCATTACAACAAGTACAGATACAAGATTTTGAATAGTCCTGATTTTATATGTGCACATATGTCAATTTTTTAATGTGCTTCGTATAACAGGATTCGTTACAATGGTGTCGAATATCTCGTATAACGAGAATAGACTGCATTGTCAAATTTCTTCCTGTATGTTGACATTTACACAACTAAAAACTGATTGAGATATAAGATACTTGCTGGAACAAAAATGTTGACACAAAGTAAAATAAATACCCTAGGAGCCAAGGGCCTTTAATCAGATTTTTTGCTGGGGAAGGTTTGAAGGTCCTATCTAGAGTAAAATTTTGCGCTGATTCCAAAAATGCCACTCTTATCGACCGCAGGGGCGACACTTTGGCCAATTTGGCCAATTTTTGACCAAAAATGACCATTTTGGTGACTTGTGGTCAAGCGGATTTTATTTTCATAATTTTTGCCGATAAATGGAATTTTAAAGACCTATCTGATGTAAAAATATGCGCTGATTCTAGAAAAACTGGTTTTATTGACTCTGTGTGTCATTCAAGGGGTCATTTTGGTCAATTTTGGCCAAAAAATTGAATTTTTATCATTTTTGGGCCAAAATCAGACCAAAATGACCATCAGAGTTATCCAAACGATAGTTTTCTTACCTCAAAACCATTTAAAAAAACTTCCTTGGGTCTCAAACAATAATTCCATACCATTTTCCTTATAAATTTGGACAGCAATGGTCATTTGGACCAGTTTGACCGAAAGTGACCATTTTGCAGTTTTGCGGGATTTTGATATACACCTATGTATTATAGTGTACAGACTACATGTGTACACATGTAGGCCTACTGTATAAATGATCCTTTTGTTCAAATTCATTTCATGAAGGAGTCGAGTTAACTTGTGGTGGAGAAGTGGGAAAGATTTATCCCTTGTAAAATTTGATGCAGATTTCAGAAAAACAGGTCTTATTTAACTTACCGTTAGGTTCTGGTCACTTATTGGTCACTTATTGGCCGAAGGTTGACCATTAGCCCAAATGAAATAAAATACTATTTACAATTTAAAAAGTGCCTAAAACTTAGTTAGACTGTGTCTCTAAGCACTTTACAGACAATGTTATGACCCAGGTCGTCAAATTTGGATGTACCTGCACACAATGTGTGCACATTCTCCACTCCCTACTTTGCATTCCAGCCATGCACTAGGCCTATTAACAAAAAACTGTGTGCGATATTTGTTTTTACAACAAAATTCGTGCACAAATATGACAATTCTGACAATATATCGTATTTCATATGATTTAATAATATTATTGTAATGTCCACTTTGACCCGCACTGACCATTCCTGTATGCGAATGGCAAGTGTGGGTCAAAATAGTAAAAACCGCCAAAGTGGATACAAGTAATATACTATTCAGTCTACAATGCATTACTTGTAATGAGTTCAATGCTTGTTGCGATCTGCGTTAAAACGGATTATTCGTCCCACTCATTAAGTTCTGGTCATCTTGGTTACTTTTTAATTGGAATAAGAAATTTATTCTAAACAGAATAAGATTTCCATCATTAAGCCTATTATGTATAATTGTATACAAAGAATAACAGTCGTATTATCGCCATGATGTTATAAGCAAAACACGAAAAGAGTTAATTCCAAACTGATCATGTTAACCCAAGCTGACCAATTATTGTGTGATTTCCATAGCAACATGAAATCTATATAGTGACTTAAATTATGTTTCATAATGAAGTAACTACATGTATGTCCAGGATCCGATGACGATTTAGAATATCGCATCTGAAGAAGAATGTCATGAAAAAGGTATTTCAACGACTTTCAATTATGACTCGACTATTATAGCAAAGCCGGTTTTCATGTTGCTAGACATTTGTCATGAGCGAGTCCAGTGTCCTTAACCAAGGCTCCAGCAATGCTTTCCTCTCTGGAAAGCATTTCAACCAGGCGGAGAGAATACATGTCCTCCTGACAACTAATATACGCTCATCAAACATACTTGATCTCATTTGGTCAAGAACTTGAAGGATGTCCAGTGAGTCATCTCCATCTCCTGAAAGGATGGGAAAAAAGTGTCTACAACTTCTTCATGGTTGTCTTTGATTTTTTTTTCTGCCAGGAGGCCATGGTGGCAAACAAGGTGTCAATTGTGGTAACTTGCATGGACGTGGTTGACATTATTTATTCATTAGAGCCATGAGAATCATAAATGTTGATCTTTTCACATTCTTGATAGGAGAAACAATCAATGTCTTCTTTGATGAGAACTGCCACAATTATGCACACCATTATTTGCCTGTATTTACTACCTCAGTGGATAAATAAAGAGTGGATACCACTCATCCTATAATAAGGGAACAACTTATATGAGATGGCTTATCTGTGTCCTAGCAGTTGTCATCAATTCGTTTGCAAGACAGTTGACCAATCTGTGGACACCACCACTATTACAGTTATCATGGTTATGCATCTCGATGACCAAAATCAGGGATCCGGCTAGAAGCATTATTAGTCAGTCAATCTCTTTAAACTAGCGAAATCCTTCACTTCATTAGCAAGGGTCTTTCTAACCTTGAAGGGGCATTCATATATCCCTGAAGGAATGAGTTTGTACCATTGCCCAAGAGGGAGAGGTTTAGCATGTGATTCTTCACTTCACTAGGTATCTTTTTATCTTCTGCTAGAAAGCACAGTTCAGTATTATTCTTCAAAGACTGGGCAAAAGGAATCATTCTGGTGACAATATCTTGCACTCGTTCAAGTATCCATGAAACTTCTTGGTCTTGGACATACTAAGTTCATGGCTTGGATCGGGACCTGTCATAAAGAGGTGAACGACTAATGGTGCTTAAAGTTGTTCCCTGATTTTGGTGGAAGGATGTAATGATTGTTCGTCGACATGCTGCATTAGAAAAGGTTGTTGTATCCAGATGAATTAATGACCTCACCAGCAGACAACCCATGTATAATTACAGGATGAAGTGTATCCCTGTACAATATCCAAAGATAGTATCGTCTGTTGGGAGCCATAAGGGCGTTATTGCATCTTATAGATGTTCCGTTGAGAGCCAGAAGGGCGCTATTACTGTACAAAGTCAATGGTAATAGCGCCCTTCTGGCTCCAAACGGAACATCCTTGATCTGCAATAGCGCCCTTCTGGCTCCAAGCCGACGGTATATACAAGCACATAATGGCATGCTTAATTGTGGCAGTTTGCTTCAAAGGAGACATTGACTGTTTTCTCTATCAAAGTCAACCATGTTCACTCGTTTCATCCCAACTGGATCTACGCCATGTTCGCCACCCTGGTGTATATTTGCAGAAACGATCAAAAACAACGTACCACAAAGGAGTTATAGACACTTTCTTCCATACTTTCAGGAGATTGAGATGACTGGACATCCTTCAAGATCTTGACCAAATGACTGATTTTCATTTGCCTCTCCATGTTAGAAGAAGAGTTCAATATAATAATGAACGATAAGTTGCCAGGAGGACTTGATTTCTCCCAGCCTAGTTGAAATGCTATCCTCAGAGGAAAGCATTGAGGACTCTCAGGACACATCTAGCAACATGAAAACGGCCTTTGCTATGATGGTTGAGTCATAGATTATATTTTCATGACATTCTTCTTAAATTTTTATATTCCTTGGTTATATTCCAAATCGTTAACAGATCATTCAGATATACTATTATATAGATAATTATATAAAACTTATATTATACCACTATAGATTTCACGTTGCTATGAAAATCATATATTGGTCAGCTTGGGTCAGCATGATCAGCTTAGCATTTACTCTTTCGGTCTTTTGCTTACACCATCATGACGATTATACCATTGTTATATTTTTGCATATAATTGTACAATATAGGCTGAGTGATTGAAATTGTATCTAGATTCTATTTAAAATAAAATAAACATAAAATCATTGCTTAACCTTTGACCAGAGAGTGGCAAAAATGACCAGAACTCAATGAGTGGGACAAATAATCAGTTTTAACGCGGAAGAGCATTAACAAACATTGAACTCAATACAAGTAGTGCATTGTAGACTAAATAGTATTTACTTGTATCCACTTTGGCGGTTATTACCATTTTGACCCACACTGACCATTCGGATATAGGAATGGTCAGTGCGGGTCGAAATGGTAAGAACCGTCAAAGTAGACATTACAAAAACACGATATGAAAATATGGCAGATTGTCAGACTTGTCATATTTGTGCATGCAAACATTGATATCACGCACATTTTTTTTTTTTAGTATAGTGCATGTCCAGAATGCTAAGTAGGGAGTGGAGAATGTGCACACATTGTGTGCAGGTACATCGAAATTTGACGACCTGGGTCATTACATTGTCTGTAAAGTGCTTAGAGACACAGTCTAACTAAGTTTTAGGCACTTTTTAAATTGTAAATAGTATTTTATTTCATTTGGGCTAATGGTCAACCTTCGGCCAATAAGTGACCAATAAGTGACCAGAACCTAATGGTAAGTTAAATAAGACCTGTATTTCTGAAATCTGCATCATATTTTACAAGGGATAAATCTTTCCCACTTCTCCACCACAAGTTAACTCGACTCCTTCATGAAATGAGTTTGAACAAAAGGATAATTTATACAGTACATGTGTACACATGTAGTCTGTACACTATAATACATAGGTGTATAGCAAAATCCCGCAAAACTGCAAAATGGTCACTTTCGGTCAAACTGGTCCAAATGACCATGTCTGTCCAAATTTATAAGGAAAATGGTATGGAATTATTGTTTGAGACCCAAGGAAGTTTTTTAAAATGGTTTTGAGGTAAGAAAACTATCGTTTGGATAACTCTGATGGTCATTTTGGTCTGATTTTGGCCCAAAAATGATAAAAAATTCCATTTTTTGGCCAAAATTGAC
This sequence comes from Paracentrotus lividus, assembly GCA_940671915.1. Lineage (NCBI taxonomy): Eukaryota > Metazoa > Echinodermata > Echinoidea > Camarodonta > Echinidae > Paracentrotus > Paracentrotus lividus. Next base: position 32,685,832 of record CALNVZ010003434.1, on the reverse strand, counting down.
CAAAATGACCCCTTTAATGTCACACAGAGTCAATAAAACCAGTTTTTCTAGAATCAGCGCATATTTTTACATCTGATAGGTCTTTAAAATTCCATTTATCGGCAAAAATTATGAAAATAAAATCCGCTTGACCACAAGTGACCAAAATGGTCATTTTTGGTCAAAACTTGGCCAAAATGGCCAAAGTGTCGCCCCTGCGGTCGATAAGAGTGGCATTTTTGGAATCAGCGCAAAATTTTACTCTGGATAGGACCTTCAAACCTTCCCCAGCAAAAATTCTGATTAAAGGCCCTTGGCTCCTAGGGTAAAAGTCTACTTAAATTCACGCTTCCCACTTGCCACTTGACTCTTTGTGCGCCATGGGTGCCTACTTGCACATTCATGGACATATCAAACAATAAACACCTGTACATTACAATATTTTTAAAGAAAAACCCCTTTTCCTGTTTCAGATTGGCTACATGTAAATCATTTTCAGTCTCAGGACAAGCACCGGAGGCTGCAAGGTTCTTATGGAAAATAGGGGTACAACGAGGACGGACAAACTGTGTGTGAGTGTGGGGAAGTGCAGACTATGGAACACCTGCTGGAATGCCCCTACCTACTTGACCCATGTACATGTACCCTTGAAGATCTGGAAGGATTTAACCCCAGAGCAAAGTCCTGTGTCCAACACAGGACTGGTGTAATATCATATAATGTAGTGACCCGAAAAGAAGAAGAAGAAGAAAAGTAGATGGTAGTTTTTTTACTGGGAATTTTAAATAATCTGATAATGACAAGTCTATGTAAAACAAAGTGTTGTTGAAATGATTTGCAATAAAGGTTTTAGGGATAAAATTGAATTTGAAAATTTAAAGACTTACTTAATATCTCCCTCCTCTGGACAGGCCAGCTTGGCATGAGAGTCTGTGCTTCCTTCCACGGCGGCTGCATCCTGAACACACAGACTGATCTGATGGCTGATCTCTTCAGCCAAGGTGACCCCCTCCTCTACAAGGTGGTCTATTAGACAAAGAACCCTGCCATCTACATGCTGCTTGGTGGCACATACCTAGAATAATTCAGAGGTCAAAGTTCATAGGTCATAAACTAATATGTTGACTGATCTATTTGTCCAACGTGACCCCCACCTCAACTAGATGGTCTATCAGACATAGCACCCTGCCATCTACATGTTGCTTGGTGGCACATACCTAGAATAATTTAGAGGTCAAAGTTCAAAGGTCAGAAATGAATATGTTTAAAGGAGGAGTCCGGGCTGAAATGAAAAAGTTTTGTAAAATTAAGTAAAATTCATCAAGCACAACACAGAAAATTTCATCAAAGTCGGATGAAAAATAACAAAGTTATGCATTTTTTTAGGTCTTGATTTTTCTTGTAAAACAGTTCTTGGCAATTGTCTCATTGTCTCATTTGAATATCTGAATATTCAAATGAGCAAACTGATGATGTCACAGTCCCCCTACTTCTTGTGTATTTTATGATATGAAATGCTATTATCTCATTTTTTCATATATTGCGTATACAGAAAATCTGTCCCTCATACTGAAATAGGTAAAAGCACTTGTGACCTTGAACATTCCACAAGATTAATCCGTGTTTTTATGTCCTTGTGGGCAGAAAATCTTGATAATTGGTATTTCATACAATAAAATACAAAGAAAGTAGGGGGACTGAGACATCATCAGTTTGCCAATTTGAAGAACTGTTTCCTAAAAAATTCAAAACCTAAGAAAATTCATAACTTTGCTAATTCTTATCCCGATTTTGATGAAATTTTCAGTGTTGTGCTTTTTCGATTTTACTTTATTTTTCTTATAATGCAAACTCCAGCCCGGATGAGTCCTTTAATGATATCATCTCAGTCAATGTGAACCCCTCCACCACCAGATGGTCTATCAGACAAGGACTCTACCATCTTCGTAGCACATTACTAGAACAATTCAGAGGTCAAAGTTCAAAGGTCAGAAACTAAACTGATCTCATCTGTGTCATCGTGACCCCATCCTCTTCCAAATGTTCTATAACACAAGGGACTCTGCCATCTACATGCTGCTTGGTGGCACATACCTAGATTAATTCAGAGGTCAAGGTTCAAAGGTCATAAACTAGATATTGATCTCTTCTGCCAACATCACCCCCTCCTCTACCAGATGGTCTATTAGACAATGAACCGTGCCATCTACATGCTGCTTGGTGGCACATACCTAGATTAATTCAGAGGTCAAGGTTCAAAGGTCATAAACAAGAGATTGATCTCTTCTGCCAACATCACCCCTCCTCTACCAGATGGTCTATTAGACAAAGAACCCTGCCATCTACATGCTGCCTGGTGGCACATACCTAGATTAATTCAGAGGTCAAAGTTCAAATGTCATAATCTCGTATCTTGACACATTTCACCAGGAGAGGTCATCCTTCCTCGACCATATAGGATACTCCATTCAACATACTGCTTGAGGCACACACCTACATCCAGAAGTCAAAGTGAAATTCTGTTGACTGATATTCCTCAATAGGAAATCGCTACTGAAATTGAATTAAGCTACATAACCATAACGATTGCCCTTTAATTGCATATGATTATAAACATATGAGTATGTCTTTTTCACTGTTCTCCATTAATTTACAAATTTAACAATGAGTTCAGCCTTTGTTAATTAGCTGAAATTAAACCTTTGACGACTACTGTAAACCAGAAACAAGCACAACATGAAACTTTTGCAAATTGGAGCCAAGGGCCATTTCTGTGGAATAAAGCTTTTGCGAATTGCAGACAATTGTCTTACTCGTACAGTGTATAGTATTGTACTAATATTCAATGCATTCTGTACAATTTTGCTGGCATTTTACTTCCGCGAATCTTGCCTCCTCGTCAATACCACAAAAAAAATCATGCTTTAAAAAATTTCCGGTTTTACAGTATTTGCAAGCAGTCTTTGAGCCCTGCAGACTGTGAATCCTTCAGGTCTATTTGACCATTTGGTATATATACCCAGCGGTCAATTCGAATGACCCTGCTATGTGATCCTCACCTGGCTTCGGAGTTCATGACCTTTATGCTCACAGTCCGAAGGAAAGTAGATGTAGATTCTCCTCTCGCCTCTTACAGCTCCCTTGCCGATGGCCATGTTTAGATTCTCAGCTCCTTTGTTCCTATTGTAACGGGTGTCTGGGTCGATCTGATGGAAAATGGGGAAAATTAAAATTGCACAATCATAGAGTTTGTGAAAGAGAGAATGCGATTCAAAGACAGGGAAATCATTAAATTTTAAGAGTTTGAATTCACTCTTACAGCTTCCTTGGCGATGACTATGTTCAGATTCTGTATTTCAAACTCGTTACTCTAAGCTATCAAAAACATGCATAAGTTGATTCAACCGGGAAGGCAAATTCATTTTCAACTTAAATTTGTTGATAATATTTAAAAAAATTATCAATTTAGCGCTACTTCTAAAACTCTTTGAAGTATTGATATAATTCTTCTTATATGAACTTATCTGGGTACCTTGAAATCTGGAAATTTCATGATTTCTTTCATGCGGATCTTGGCTGGGCAGTTTCTTTTCTTTCCCATATCAGCCTCTGCTCCCTGCTTCTTCTTTGTGTTGATTTCCACATCATTCTAGTTCCATCAGAAATATATATGAATTAGAGATTGTAAGCCTTTGAAAAAAAAATTATAGTTATTCTGATATATATGTACCGTATTAAATTATGAACAACATACAAAATTTGTATTTTTGGTATTTTCATTAATTACGATTTTAATTCCTGATCAAGGGGTGGCCCCTGACAATTTGGAGGGAGTAAAATAATACTGGCAATCAATGCATTAAATGTATTACATTGTTGTCATAATGAATTGATATATTATTCAAAGTGAGTTAAGGTCAAAAACATTCTTCGGGTTTTTATAAACAACAACATTGTAACCTACAAAATGTAGCTAAGCCCTGATACTGTCCAAGGGTTAGTTGTAACCATGGTGGATAGAGGGCTGAACACTTGTCTAGTTGATGGATTTCATATTCATCCTCTCACATAATCAAATTCAAATGGTTGCTTTTTGAACATATTTAAATTACATCATATGAATTATCAACTCTTTGTCGTAGATTTATTACTCTAGTTTAGTAAAGCAAATTGTTTAATTTGCAAGTGGAACACTGGTGAGCTCCTAATCACCATCTACAGTCTATTTTTTTTTTAAATGGTACAGTCAGGAAAAAATGATTTAGGTATGAAATCTTCTAAAATTTAAAGTCTAAAGATTCCTCTCGCTGATGCACTTTGTTTTGTATAATTTACTTTTGTAAAACAAAACTTATGCTAAATTTTGTGCGGCGATGAGCTAATAGAAATTACACACATTTATTGTCTCAGTGCGCTGAATTAATGGCTATTATGTGCGAAACCCATAGAGAAGCATGCGCAAAGTACATTTTTTCTTGATTATAGAAAACTGGTCATATCTCAAGATCTACAGCACCAAATGGGATGAAAAAAAAAATTGCAGAAGAAAGCCTGATTTTCCTACTTTATGGAAAAATCAAACACTTTAAGAATGTGATTAATTTTCATACTTAAAAAAAGGTTGTCCAACTTGACCATTTTATTTCACACAGACTGTAGTTTTCTACAACAAAAAAATGATCATCGGGCATGAATATTTTCTTACCTTTTGATTCTTAGTGTGTCCTCTCCGGGCTTTTCTCTTGAGTTTATGATCCACCCCGTATTCACACTCATAGATGTTCTTATCCAAGATTATGAAAGGTATTCCATCATAGGGTATAGCACCACCAGACACATACTCATCAGCTTCAGCCCATTTGTACTTCTTCTTCTTTCCTTGTAGAATATCTATTATTGTAGAATGGGTATTAAGAAATAGCATCATCAGTTAGCTAATGTGTTTCGTACAGCATCGTTTTGGCATAATGAGCATCCATTCAAAGTGTGTTTCTTTATCATTGTTGTGTACTTTATTTATGGAAGATTCTTTGTGAATAAATGCATATAAATCATATTTCTATTTCTAAAATAATAATTAGGCTATATGCAAAAGCACACACAAACGCATTTTCGACCTTGAGAAAATGAGCCCCAACCCTCCACCTCTATAATTGAAAAAGAATTGGGAGATTATTAGAACATTACCAGAATGTCTTTTATTTGCGTTCTATTATTACCGAGTGAGACCGGTACCCACTCATGAAACCACCCTCCCTTTCAGCAAAACCATGATCTGATTCTATCCAAAGAAAAAAAATCAAACAAACAAACAAACATAAACAAATATGTATCCATAAGTAATCTTATTCCATTTAAAAACATTATGTAAAACAACAATTCCCCAAAATTAACAACATCCCATGGGTATGATATGTACCTGTTTTTCCAAAGGTTGTTGAGGTCCTCAAAGCAGGGAAGCGAAGTGCTTTGCGGATTTCAAAGAACTCTTTCATGGCTTTAGCATCCTCCCAAGTTCCAACGTACCCATAGTTGGGATTAAGCTCGGCACCAAAATGAGGGAAAGTTGGATTCTCCTTAACATCTTCAGACATGGCAGAGCTAGTGGATCAAATCAACTGTCAAGCCAACAGAAATAATTTTATTATCAATTTTGCATAATAATAACAGATCAATAGTTAAAAACTTACAATTTCACCGCAATATTATTCAGGATAACAAAGATTTGTCTTCTTTGGCTCATCTTCCTAATCGTCCAAAAGAAGAACCTTGAAGAAATACTCTTCCAAATGCTGCCTTATATACATTATACTTATCTGGAGTGGGACTGCCGCATCAATGATCAGAGTATGTGCTAAGGCCACCGCACACCTTACGGCTTCGGTCGCACGATTGACCGACTTTGGATCTGAAATATCTAAGCGCGTATATTTTGCACGTACCCTTTTTTATTTCGGATCAAAATCTGATAGTCGTAGGACTAAAAATCATATAGTTTCCTGTGGCCTTTAAGCAGTTCAGATGACCTCCAAATTCAAGCAAACAGATGAGAAGAGAGAGAGTGAGAAAAATAGGGTTTTGACGACAGCAATAGAGGGTGGAGGAAAGTGCATTGGTGTTGATAAGATAGGTAAGGTAAGGTAAGGTGAGCCACATAAAATAAACATCCTTTCAGAGAAATCCTCTCCTTGGCCTGGGCTTGGCATAAAAACTTTTTTTTTTGGAGCAGCAACCGGTATGTGGGACTATTGCAAATGTTGCCTACATCGCTAGCAGTGAAATACGATTTTTTTTTTTCATGAGAAATATCTATTTTTACGTACCAATTATCCTTCCTTGTTGGCTAAAAATTTTTTTAATCATGTCTCCAGTCGATGTCATCAGGAAGGTTTTGAGTTGGATAGAAATGAAATAAATTGCTGTTCCTGCAGATCATGAGATAGGAATTGAAGCCTTGTATTTGTAGAACTCACGTCGTATGAGGGCGCTACGCGATATTAATTCGTGGAGTAGTCGAGTAAGATTACTTCCGCCCAGCTCACTACCAATCTCTCCTATGAATCGAGCGTGACTTAGCTTTTCTCTACATCTGAGGGATTTATAGGCCTATAGAACTCACATCGGCGATAGGCCTAGTCAGTAATGTTGAGCATGCACTATTTATTAGTTAATAGCCCCCTAAAAAAAAAGGGTCACATTATTTTCTTTCAAAGTTGAAATAATTAATAAGGGGGAAAAAAATAGATATATAGTCTAGGCCTAAATATACACACACACACACACATATATATATATATATATATATAAAGAAATGATTTCTGCGTCGGTTTTATGTTAAACTAAAAAGAAGTACAATTTGAATGAAAAACCGTAGAGACAAAATATTTTATTTCTTTTTATATATATATATATATATATATATATGTCCGATATCCCCCTCCCCCCCAAAAAAAATTAAAAATTGGCGCCATAGGAAAAAAAATATCGGCCCCAAATTTATTTTGTGCCCCATTTCTATTTTTTTCTTTGACTTTTCAACACCCTTCCCCCCCCCCCCCAAAAAAAAAAAAAAAATGGGGCCAAACAAAATTGGGGGCCGATTTGTTTCATTATTGAAATTTAAAAAAAAAAAAAACAAAAACAAATGAGGGGCGCAACAAATTTGGGCTTTTTTTGTTGAAAAGTAAAAAAAATAAAGAAAAAAGAAACGTCAGCCCCCCCCCCCCAAAAAAAACAACAAACAAACAAACAAAAATAAAATTGGCCCTCCCAAAAGGCCCCCACTTAAAAAAAAATAGCTCCCACTAAAAAAAACGGACAGCCCCAGACATGACCCCATCCATGGGGAAAATAAGGCCTGCTGTAAGTACTATAGTGTAAACAGCTGCACAAAAGACTGATAGTCCAAACCAGATGTCATCGATGTATTACCAAAAGATTCTCTTCATTGATCTCCCCTCAACTAAAACGATGTCAACATGTACTAGTCTTTCAGTTTTTTTACCCAGTGGTCGATTCAGTAAAAGAACGAGGATATGATGTGGGTCAACTCACACTATACAACGTAAGTATGGTGTGGTACGAGTTTGTTTTGAAACGATGCCGATTTTTCGTATGGGTGAAGTTGATTTGCGACTCTTAACAATAGCGCCATAGCTACACGTATTGGAGGCGCTTCGGAAGTACTCAGTCCCTGTATCAAGACCAGCGGTGAGTTTCTCTTATTTTTCTCACTTTGAATACATAAAATTTTTTTTTAAATTATAGATTTAAAGAACATACATATGATTAATCTAAATGATTGTATGTTTTTCATAAATGTCCTTCACAATAAACCAATATTTATCAAAATGTTTTTTCCTATAACCAAAAGTCCCTTATTCAATACGAGGTCAATATACTACAGTATATTGATCTCGTACATATGAGTGCTCTAGATCTACAATACAACATTCTGAAATTTTATTGATGTCTCCGACTCCGATATCCCCCCCCAGAACCACTGTAATCCGGGCGGCGGTGGGGGGAGGGTCACCCTCAAACAAAAAATGCTACCCATGCATGTCCCTGCACCCTGAAAATGGACCCTAAACGTCTCATTGCATGAAGTCAAATTTGCACCCCTTTTCAACATTAGACTGGAAAAACATACCCTAAATGGCGTAAACCCTGTGAAATTTTGACCCCAAAACAGCGATTTCCGCTGAAAACACCCCTATTTTTAAGAAAATGGCGGTTGAAATTAAAAAACACCCCTATTTTAAGGAAAGCGTCGACGCCGCCGAAGAGCTGAAAACAGACCATTTTCTACGCTTTTTGGGGACATGCTAAACCGACCAGCCCCCGTCGCGAAGCGACGGGAACTGACAAGCCAGTAGACATATTTGGTGAAGGTTTGAAAATATGTATACATGACCACAAATTTCGTGGTCAAAAATACCTTATTTGAACTCATACTCACATTGAATCAAATCTTTGAAGTTTTTCCTCGAATTGGTGACATCTGCGAATGTTTCACATGAAGTAATCAAGTAATAATGAAGAAAAATACAGGAAAATTGAGTCCATCCACGTATATTTCTCCGTGCGTACGCTGTCTTCGTCACAGAGTTAAATACGTCTTCACACAGTAAAATGACATCATAGAAAATGGCAGCGATGGCACCAACACTATGAGAAGAGACAAGGCCAACGGAAAATTCATTTTGGCAAGTCAAAAAGCTCTTATATAATTTAGTTTTTCAACGGCCGTATCTTGAAATATCATACATGCCGTTAAAAAAGTACATTTTAACATTAGATTCATCATATTAAGCAGTATAATCACCTGATCGCTCATCATCGCTGGAAGTTTCGCTGTAAATGGGGGTGGTGGAAGTACAGCCCCGTCGCCTTCGGCAACGGGGCGGTGTATAGTTAGGGACATGCTTACTACAACTAGCCCGCACACGAAGTGTGCGGGCTACGCTTTATTGACATTTAACGGCGATGTGAAGTCCGTTTTCCGGAGCTTTTCCGGACAATAACTTAAATCCTTGTCATTAAAATACCGTATACTTACAAATCAGGCCGGAACACTATCGTCTTTGTTGATGCTTTGTATCTTATGATATTTGGGGGTCAAAATCTCCAGACTTCTCCAGTATAACAATTCGTGTTGAAGTTTTTGTCTTTGTAATACGCATGCGTCATGGATATTGCCATCGTTAGCCTTTAGACAAGTCATTACAAAAATAATTATGTTTTTATTCCATTAAGTGGTAATTAACCAAAACAAATGAGATTACTTACATGAATAGTCATGAATTATTTGTTATTTTAGTTTTTGAGCACATTTTTTTGCATCAGCCTCTTTTTCGAAATGGAATTTAAAAACTATACAAAATGAACTTCTTGATCAAAGGCTACGCACGATACTACTTAATGTAGAAGAAGAGAGAAGGCTGGAGTTGGAGGCGTCGCGCGTTGCGTCGCTGCTGTTGCGTTTATTTTGAATTATTTTGATTTATCTATTGGATATTGGATATATTGGATATATTGGATATTAGCTGTTGGAATCATGTACGCGGAATAGTGGCAGCCACTGAGGTAAGCGACATTTTGGGTTTTTCACTGCCTTCTAACACCATTTCCTATAGTCATATATCACTCAATCTCTGTATTTCCGCGCAAAACTTGGCACTGGGACCATCTCGGACGATGGAATCCCCCGATTATCGTATACCTTTTTGATTGGGGATTCCGAATCGGCTCCAAGATAAAGAGGTGAATTATGCACACTGTAATTCCATACCGGAAACGTCTTAGTAAAACGAAAGCTACTGTAGCGAAGGAAATTCGTGTTCATAGAAACTCTGTGGCATGGACGATATCGTCCTCTTGAAAGTGTACATGAGATTGACCAATTCAGTGTTTAAAAACGCCAAATGAAGGCAAACCTCATAGACTGAAACATTGTTTTTTTTTTTTAAATTTATTTGTCTCATGTGATCGAGAAAAGTCCTACAAAATGTCAGTCTTTATTGTAGATATCTAAGGCATACATACATGTTTGTGGGGGGCTCCCAGAGTTCATAAAGTCAACCAGTGACGGGAATCCTCATCAAATGTAAAAACACTCAAATCAGCTATCATAGATTGGGTGATAAGATCAAATTTGGCATATAGCCAGTTAAGATTAATAAGAAACCGAAATCAAACTAAGGGTGTAGTAATACAGGATGCCAACTGAAATGACTGAGTGAACTTCAGGAAGAACTGAAAAAACACAGAGAGTTGTTGGAGTTTACTCGATATCATGGAGAAAAAATAAACAAAAATCAACAATCTGAAAATGATAAGAGAAGCACAGATTTTCGACTCCCAACAGGAGCGTAAATCCTTTTCTTTTTGACTCCAAATCTCTTCCCAACTAAATAACACTGTGCTATCAAAAATGCTTTGTTAAGCCATACATACCAAAATAAGAGGTGTTCAATTGCCAAAGGATTTGGACATACTATAAAAATAACTCGATTTGTAGAGAAGCAGAGATTGTAAGGTGCGGGGGTGAACACCGGCTTTAAGTTGTATAGACACGCCTAAGTGCATAAATTGTGGTGGGTGAACACTCGAGCTGCTTTCTTTTGGCTGTGGAGTTGCAAAGAAAGCGAAGGAAGTTCAAAAAAATAAAGATTGACAACAAATTGAGTTATGCTCGGCAGTTGAAAAAGTAAAAGAAAACAATCAAAACATCAGGAGTTCACTCATGCCCCACGTGCCGACTCAACTCCCCAAATTAGAGGTGCAGGAACCTAAAACTCTAAGTGACGGTACAATTGCCAAATACATGCAAATCCATTGACACATCATAATGAACCTAAACCTGCCCAAACAACCTGCCCCAATATTTCAACTAAATGACATTCCTGTCACAGAACCAATTTTCTAAACGTCACGAGAAATTTTTAACAACAGCCTCTAATGAAGAACTCAGTACTTTTTTGTCAAAACTTCTTATCAAACTTTGTAAAAA
>CALNVZ010003434.1:32650377-32664207 GCA_940671915.1 Paracentrotus lividus | reverse complement strand
AGCACACAGCAATCTTTGAAGACAAGACGTTCATTTCTTAAAAAAAAAATGCCATTATTTTTTAAATAGCATTTTAGTTAAAAACTTCTACATTAAAAAATGAAAAAAATGAATAATCATCATAAAAACAGATGACAGCCCTGCTTAGCAAGCTTCTGTGAATATTTTATTTATTACTCGATAATTGGCAAAAATTATTGTGTTATTATATGTGTTCATTAAATACCCTTGCGGGATTTCGTTGCGAACCAATTTTATATTTATTCTAATGAGTTATTAAAGTTTTGAAACTATGTTGAACTACATGAAAACAATTAAAATACGAACGCAGAATTCCCTAATGTCATTCTAAAATTAATTTGCACTACAATTAAAGTAGTAAACCCACACAGCTTGTTCTTATCGCATTTTACACATATCATCATATCCACAATCATCTCCAGAAATCCTACACAACAACATGTGACACGCCTTGATAAGAATTGATTTAATAACATATACTCAAATCATGGTATATATGCGATGAACAATTAGCTGAGTGCGGCTAAAGGAGAAATGGTTACAAGTTTGTCTTTATAAACAACTGAAGCATAATACCCGAAAATACCTATATTTTCTAAAGATTTAGAGATAACACGAGAGCAATAGTTTATTCAAAACGCGGAATTCATTCATGAAGTCAACAATGGGTGAAAAAGTGTTTAGTAAATCAATGCCGTTCCACATCATGTGTTACTGCCCAAGTGACCACTTATTGAAAGGTTACCCTTGAATGATAACACACAACACTGACATTCGTTAGTATCTATTAAAAGAAATCCTTTTCAGATTTGGAGTATTTATATCACTCGGGAACGTCTGGGTGTTCTGTCTAGTGTAAGCATTCAAGTTTGGCAATTTAACAGCTAGATAAACAAATCACATTTCTCGTATACTTTTCTTTGCTGGTATTCAGTAAATGTTTTGTTTGACGGCACCTGTTTTATTGTCTTGGTGGAACTTAATTTCCTGCGACCATATAAATCAGAAGAAACAATCATAATTTTTGAGAGATATGGTGTGATTCTGGGTCACTTTCTGACTTTTGAAGCTCTGTGGGCATGGTAGCGGTGTACCCGCACGGCTTCAGGCAAAAGAAAGACAATACACCCCTGTCTATCCGGAAGCCTCTCTCCTCCCCTCCACTCTTTCTAAACCTCCGCTAGGTATAATTTTTCAGTTTGTCTACGTTATATACTGCCAGTAGCTGCATATCACAATTGTTTCAACTAGTATACATAGAGAGAAGAAGAATTGGGTAGCCATTAGAGATATGGAACACAAGGACAGGAAAATAGTACTATAATGTATTGGTATAATATTCTGTACTTTCATATATCTGAAATGAAAACCACAACATAAACGGATATTAACTAACACCCTTCTTTCGGAATCTTTGGTAAAACCGTTTAACGATACACACAAGCAGTTTCCCGGAGATGCTTCTCTCTCACTCCATTCCCACTACAATACTCGCAGCCTATCTTCAGCAGGATGTCCATAACGAATAATAGATTTGTACATTCCACGAATAAATATAAACTTATCTCCATTTAACCTAAAGAGCAGCATTATATTTAACTTTACGCATTAATGTAGTCCACCAGATAAACAGAGATACCTAGCACACAACTTTGACATATTCTTGCAGTATATCCTTGATCGAGACGCTAGAAATCAATAAGTGTAATGTCTTAAAAAGAGGAAGTATGAATTTCAGGGATAACGGATACTTCGACTTGGCGATGATCTAGTAAACTTTAAACGAGATTAGCGAATTGACTGCATTTGGCATGAGAATTGGATCTGATAACGTTGACTTAGAAGCTAAACGTGTACTATCCTACCACATACCAATGTTAAATCACCATGGATCAGATATAGCTCAGTTCATCAACAATGCAAATAATTGTCGATATTACATTCTATCATTACTTTTGTTCGAAATGTTGAAGAATGAACCATAAAGACGCTTATAAGTTTATATCGTGTATCTTATTCGATAAGACTGCATGATAAGCCTGCCTTCATATAAATGTTGATTTTTACTTATTATAATAACTCCCACCCTGTCTACATACCATTTCCATACCTCTTTGGTTATCCTTTTAGAACATAAAAGTCTTAAACAGGTTTGTCGGAACAATCACTATTGAAAGACCTCGCGACACGGCGAACCCAAACCACGCAGCAAAGAGCTTGCATCAAGTATATACGGTATTAGAATATGATACTTATCAGATTAGAAGAAATTGACCACGAGAATGATTCTTAGAGAGATAGATCAATACTCAGTTAACAATAAAACAGTCTCTTTGAATTCAGCGAGAAGAACAACATTATCTCCAAGTCAAATCAATCGTATAGTACTCATTTAACCACAAAATGTGCAATAATAGTAATAGGCCAATATACTGATGAATATGATTTATAGCAGTTCGTCTACGTAGACAAGATGGGCATGGTTTGTCATGTTGCATAAAATGACATCCGTGTTCTCCACCTTATAACACTATCCTAGTCTCACCGGATCTCACTCACCTGTCTTTACGTGTCTGTGATTAGAAGGGTTGATTGAGTTATAAGAGTCAAAACACAGGAGACGAGGTCCTCTTTGTTGTTCCATTACCACAATGTTTTTACCGTATGCAATTTAAGGAACAAGGAACAATAACGTCATCTGTAGTATACGATGAATATCGTGTATCTATTCAATTAATTTAGGTTATGGAATAGTCTCGAGTCGCCCATTACAAATATTGATAACTTTCGTGTTCTATAAAGGCCTTTATAGTGGACAAAGGGACAAGCAGACGTATCTTTTGGATCCTGTTATGATTTCAAACGGAGATCGGTATTGTTCAAAGATGATGGAATACGTAATGGATCAATAGGCATCTAAAATCACAGGCATTACCACATACATTATATTTGACCAGTTTGATAGCTATTGTTAATTGGAAAGAGCGAGGCCGGGGGTTGCTTGCTCTTTCGGTGATGTTATATATCCACTTATAACGAATCATGAATTACATTGGCTTGATTATATACTAAAGCGCATTCTACTATCTGGTTTCATAAGATCGATAGTTAAATTTGTGCTCCATTAATAACCCAATAGCAACCGAACCACAGTACTAGTTGATTACCATGCCATCAGATTTGTTTTAATTGATGACAAGTGATTAAATCTTATTACGGTTTTATTAGATACCTCATAATTGCCTGCGAATTCACAAAGATACGTTACAAAGGAATGGGCACCATAATGTGTCAAATTAAAGTGAAAGTGGACAATGTGTTTTCGAGAGAAGTATTGAGTGTTCCACGCAAAATAGAGAACGAAATATTAATTTAATTAAAACTATCATGAACTTTGTAAATTAGATTTTTATTCATGAGAGTACATAAAGAAGCTAATAAGGTTGGTGTGAGTAAATCATACTTTGGTCTTACATGAAATAAACGTATGAATCGATATTTTAACAACGACTCAAGAGGTACAGACATCTTTTAATTTGCCTTTGTCCTCCTGTTTCACTTACTCACATCTCCTTTACAGATATCACGTTAATACGGACGCTCATTTGTCAATGACTCATTCTATCAGCAATATCATCTCTTGCTCTACTGTTGCAGTGTCCATTTTAAGTTAAGCAAGCCAAACTCTATTTGACGCTAGGTTTTATTCATAGGGTGACTCGATCGACGAGTGATCAATAAGCAGCACGTCGCGGATAAATGAAAAGAGTCAGATGATAATAGACGCGTAGGCTATTCTCAGCTCAGGTTTGCTCTCGAGCATTCATTGTCAATAAATGGAATTGTCCGAGATACAGTACGCGACTCCATGAAATACATATCTAATCTATTACGTGACTATCAGTCTCTTTATTTCCCTACTGCCTCATTTGTAGTTGGTTACACTTATTAAGTCTATATTTCGGAGTGACGCATGCAATACTTAAGTATTAATACTAAAGTCCTATGCATTGTAAACTCAATTTTCAAACTCCCAAGAATACAATGTGTGGTAATATTTACCATCATTCACCACTCCCGACTTGGAACAAACGTCAAATAAAACTAGAGACATGGTCCACGACTAAGGCATATCAATAGAATATCTCTAGGCAAATCGATGAAAAAGCAACAACCAATAAGACAACAATACGCATAAGCATTCCCTATCTAGTTTCTCTATTGAGGACAAATGCATACAATACATTACGCTCATCTTCCTTATGTATTAATGATTCGCTCGCACAGAAAATTTACTATTACATAGTCTAGTATATTCGAGACTAAGCTTACTATTCGCTCAGAATATAAATTATAGACAGAAGCCCAACAGCACTATGGGCCGCATCAGATGCAAAATCTTTCTCATTTCAACATCATTAATATTGATAAATATGATGAGAGCTTATGCTATCAAATAGCAGTCAAATGTGAAGGAAAAGACAACGGAAATGGAAGCCATAATGCGAATACATGAGTAATATCAGGCATGATAATAAAGTTACCACTTGACATGCACCTGATAGCAAAAAAGGGATATATTAAAGAGGTGAATACCATCAATGGTGAAGGAATGTATATTGAATGCAAACGTGATCGTGGCTACTGATACAAAGCAACCAGAGAACGAGAAAGTGTGAGGGGAGGAGATAGGGAAGAGGAGAGATCCGTGGTGCTATTAAACTTCCAAAATGGAGTGGGGATAAGATAGAAGGGATACCGGAGGACATTTGTGGAAAAGAGGGAGATGTACTTGTGCGAAATAGTCATGATGTTCGAGTAAGGTAACGATTTCATTTGGATAACGTTAAAGTTCTGATGTTGGTCTCGCTCTCTCACTCGCTCTCACCGAATTAGAGCTTAGATGTGAATGCGGAGCAAAGATTAGTCATTAGGGTGCCATAGTGATTTGAAGCGTCTGTGTGGTTTAGGTGCGAATGGTGGAAGCGTGTTATGCATCTGATCGGTGCCCTAGTTAGACTGCTTGCTACGGTGGCATTAGGGTGCTTACGTCGAGGGTCGCAGTTGGACTTGAGTTGGGAGATGGGATAAGTCGGTATTGTCTCACACAATAAATATGAGAAGATCACAAGTGAGCGGGATAGATTAAGAGTTATAAACTGAGTAGGCTAAAGACTTTTTGCTTACTATGTTGTCAATTGAGGTTGTGTTTGCTTCTGGTATCAATATTGTTTTGCTGGTTTCTTATATTGCCCATTTAACATTACACATGGATCTATGAACTGCTCAGCTTCTCGGACCATATCATACATTTTGTAACTTATCGTATTTATGTAATACTCCAATCTTTATGTTACTTGATTTTGGACCTGGGAAATTAATTATCACTATTTTGTACTTTGTTAGAATTCAATTGATCAATTTATCACTATTTTTAAACCTTATGGCCCTTAGTATACATCAACTAGTAGCGTAAATATACGAATTACAACACTGTTACATTTAATCTAAAAAAAACCTAGCAGAAATTACGTTCTAGGGGGATCAATGCGGTAGCACGTTTAGGAGTTACATTTTTGGCATGTTACCAGGCTAACATTAGAGGCACAATGTGTATCATATGGGAGACAATACTAATCGGGTTATGAAATGACCGATGATCATGTTAACCCTGAGTTGTCAAATAGCTAACACAGCATCTAAACACAAACTTTTACAAAATTGAAACGGAAAACAGGAGTCATCCAATAAAATGACCCTTTATCATTCTCTCGCGCATCGTGATTGCAGAGCTTCTCGAATCGATGTACACGAGTAAACCTGTCGCATATTGGATCTGCCTATGGGTGCATATCGCAAGTGAGCACTCTGCCGGAATGTGGTTCATTAAACAGTACCGTGGTCTAGAATCAAAATCTCTTTAAAGGGAAGAAGGAACAGGAAGGTGCTCCACTTAAAATGCGATACAAAATGCTCCTATGAGATAGTTAAAACTTATATTGATGGGTCGGAGTCTCAATTCGGAGTCGTAAATTATCCAAATGTAACGGGGGACATTAAAAGATTGACATTAAACCTTCAATAAAGCCTCCAACATAACTATATTTATTGTATAGCAAAAATGAAGGGGCCCCTTACTCACACCATGAAATATAAATACACATATCAATGGGGGGTCATGTAGTTTTAGAGTTCAATCAGTTTTTTCTGGTTTGTTCTATATGCAGTTGTTGGCATGCACACTCTCCCATAATCATTTAGTCTCACATAACTGTAGCTTTCCGGTTCAGAATTCATTGCCCGTCATCATTCTGTAGCATTTGGTTGAACTCGCAGCAGGATATAGTGGTGGGCCTAAGCTCCAGACCCTCTTCTGTAATGTTATAATTTTCAGTCCACAGATTTATTTTCATATGCAACAGGACGTAAATCCGCTTTACCCGCCTGCCTCAGTCAAATTTGCAAGAGGAACGAAGTTTGAGTGTGACCAGCTGACTGACTAGGGTTTTCACATGGAATAATTTGTTTCTGTTATGGCTTTGTACTATAGTGATTTTTAATCCAGCAAACAAAAAATCATTTAGGTACATGTCGTCATAACTGAAAGAGCGACAAGCTCATAGTAAATTATAACTATCCCAATGTTAATAATACTGCGGTTTCGCGAATCGTAAAGAACTGAAACAACAAGCGCGAGAGAAGGTTTCGTTCTCGCCAGCCTCCTCTTCCAATTAACAATATCGCTAAGAGGTCTGAGCAATCATTCAAATATAGCATCACTGATATGTTCGTACAAGGGTGCTGGAGGAGGAGATAGTGGGTTGGTTCATTTTTGGTTAACTTTTTTATTCATAGCATGCATTAACTGGAAACCGACTGCGGACGCCGGTTCTTGTCTGACCGCTTGGCCGTGAAAGTTCTCCCCGAGAGTGCTGGGTGCTGGCAACAAATTCTTTAGTTATTCTTGAACAATTGAATTGGTGATCTGAGTGTCAACAATTTAGTTTGGATGTAGTCTTTCACTTTTAATTGAATTATTTATTGTTCAAAGTAAGTCTGTTATTAAATACGTGTGATTTCGTTTATTTGATCTACAACTCGACCAGATCAACAGTCGATTAGTTTTTCAAGAAAGTAGTGAGCGGGTTCTGAATTGTAATTAGTTCGAGTGCATCGGTTATTATAGTGTATTAAATATACTATACATTTTATATATATTGGTAATATATATATGTATAATATATTATACGTATGTATCTGTATTATTTTTGCATAATTTTATATTTCAGTATATAGTCCGTCCTATATTTGATAACCCATCATTGCATAATAATAAATATTATGTGTGAATTTATATTATAGTTATGTATCTATTGACCCATTTGGTTTAATATGCCAGAAGTGTCAATATGATTAAATGGGACAATTATATCCACTTTTGTAAAAAGTAGTAGGACAAATATAAAGATATAGTAATATTATGATTGTAAACACGAAATTATATGTTTCAGACTATTATAGGAGCCTTTTAAAGAGTACGTGAACTCTGCAGGACCAGTAGTAGCGGAAAAAAACCCAAAATTTCGCCTTTAGCCTCTTAAGATAATTTTCCATTTATATTACATTGCTTATATGCATTTCGGAAGATAGTGATTAATAACATAAAAACATGCATCCGGTCGCTGACTAATTAGGAGGGCCTAAGTTGAATTCACAATGCGAGAAGTCAAATGTACTATGTAGAGCCGGACGGCCAGAAAATACATTGAAAAGGCAGTGACTTTGAGTGCGACAGCTTGTTTTATTATCCCTTAATTGCTAACAAATCTAAAATCACGATTCCAAAATTTTCACTATACAACCCAAATAAAAAATATAAATAAAAAATTAAAAACAATAAAACATTGGCGTGAATATTCAAAATTGAATGACATGCGCCGTTAAAACTAAACAAACAACAACAACAACATAATACTACCAGCTTAATCAACATGATCGGACAAATTTCTGGGCATGACGGAAATCCAAAGGAAATCCATCTTATTCTGGGTGCTAATGTGTGTTATTTACTTCAACTTTTGCCAGCATGTATGCTTAGGTAAGTGTCGTTCGTGGCGGCGTCCCGGGGCTAGGGACATGCATGAGTAGCACATCACACGTAGAAATGTTTACTCCATAATTTAATAATTTATGCACGACGTTCGAATGATCACGTTTAGCATATGAAATACACTACCATTGTGCCTTCCAATGAACAATAGTCACGATAAAATTTAGATTCGTCATTTATTTTTTTGGTAGGCCCAAGTCCTCATTTCTTTATACGTTTTCAAATGTTGGGCGTAGTCCGACAGTGGATTCGTTGAAGTTCCTTTTTATATTTCTCTTCTTTATTCTAAAAAATATTGAAAGAGTGGGTCTACGCTTAACCTTTTGTGAAGTCGAGTCTTGCAGTTTTTCTTGCGTAATGGGTCCACTTTGGTTATGATTGACAGCGCGCACAACAAAGCGGTCTTTATCGGGAACAGCTGAATCGCGTTGTTCAGTTACGGTCAACGCAATTCAGTCATCGCAACCAGGTGGCGGAGCTCCTCGCGATAGCTACCGGTAGCTAATCAGAGCGCTCAACAATCAGAATGCATTGTTCTCTATTTCTGTAAAAGCGGAATGGTAGACTTTACTCCGTGCATCATTTGGTGAGTGACCCCCCCCCCCCTCCCAGGGGCTGTAATCTCGACTCCTCCCTTAATCTTGCACAGTTCACATTATAACAAAATCACAGACACAACATTCAACAATAACAATTACATTCAGTATGGTTTAACTAATATTTCTGTAAATTCTAAATTCGCACGGTATACCAATTCGCACACACAAAAATAAACGAATGGGACCAAGGTAATTCAGCATACTGATATTATGTCAATAATGTACGCTTTTCATGAAATATTCAAGTATAAAATAAAGTCTAAATGATAAGTAATATCTAGTCATAGAAGAAGTACAAGAAAAAATATAATTAATGCAACTTAACGATACTTTTTATCAATAGTTTGAACCTTCAAAGTTGTCTCGATTTCTTCTTCTTTTTTGGAAGGTGTCGACAATAAGACAAATAAAGGGTAGGAGGAAAAAGGGAAAACCGGGGGGGGGGGGGGGGGGGTGAAAACAAATTAACGCAACCCTCAAAAAAAAAATATATAGGTAATAATAAGTAATGAATAAATAAAATTTAATTAATATACAAATATAAAAAAATAACTAAAAAACAAATAGTAATAATAAGACTCTGTAATACAATAAAACTCCCCTATTGAATTTTATTTCAAATCCAGGGCGTATGGAAGGGGACACGAGCGGGGATGTGCCCCAGCACCGAAATAGAAAATACAACAGTGTTCCACAACATCCTTTCCCCTTATGATGGCTTTTACTTTCGCATTTTGTTTTAACCCGCGTGACCACCCACCCCCTCAAACTGAAACAAACCTTTGTGCATTTGGAAGTTTTTATTTTCTTTCGTTTTTTTTTTCTTTTTTTTTTTTCTTTCAAATAGTAGAAGTTGCTCGAGAGTCTTCGGACTTATAAAATTAATATGAGAGTTTGATAAAATAGGTCTCACGGGTTTAGCAGAAAATCATACCTAAACTAAAAAAGAACTTTGAAAAATCGCAAGGGCAGATTTATGATTGATTAAGCTGTGATTATGGCATGGCTGCTCGAAGGGTTTATATCTTTTTGGGAAAAATAAACAAGACCGGGGTTTTCTTTTCTTTCCTTTGGTATGGTGTGTGTGTGTGTGTGTGGTGTGTGTTGTGTGTGTGCGTGTGTTGTGTGTTGTGTGGTGCGTGTGTTGTGGTGTGTGTGTGTGTTGTGTGTGGGGAGAGAGAGAGAGAGAGAGAGGAGAGAGAGAGAGGAGAGAGAAAAAAAATAGAAGAGAGGGGGAATGTAGTGTCTGTGGGTGGATGGAGGTTGAAAAGTCTACAACTTGTAAAAAATAAAAATATATATATGTTTTTACAGCAAATCTGCTGTCAGCAGAGTCGCCATAAAAGTATTCAAAAACAGTTTTGTTGTAAAGTTTCTCCTGCAATAATTACGTGAGAAATACAAAATATCATTCCAGGGAGTAACACATTTTGGTTCGTTTTAAACCAAATACGTATGCTTATACAAACTCTATTGATATTTTCCTTTCTTTTCATCATTTAGGGAGATAATTTAGCAGAAAATGAAATTTTAAATTACATTTTTGTATGGGCGATCTCGCGACATCACTTTGAGTATTTTTTCGCCGTATGTTTTTTCTTATCTTACAGTGTAGGATATGATAAAAAAGAATATGATCGGAAGAGAATAAATCCTCTGGACGGAGATATGTTATCTTTTGTTTTGGTGTGATAATATAATAGAGGCCAATAACTTCATATATACTTCAAACGCAGATATATGCAGCTATTGGAACAAATGTATATAGATCTGATATATACAGCATGATGGATGGAAGGTGAAGAAATAGGGTGAGGTACCGAATAGCCAAAGAGAATATGAAGGGATAGTAAAATATAAAAGAGTATATAAGAAAGAGAGAGAGAGAGGTATTAAAAAAATTTAAGAAAAAGGCAGGGCGGGAGATAGACAGAGGAGGGCTGACTAATTGTAAGCACAATTTCTTCGTATAACCCGGAAAGAAATGTGTAGAGGGTTACGGAAAAGAGAGAGATAAAAATGATAGCAAAAAAAATTGTCTGTTGTCCTCGACCGGTGACCGACACCTATGAAAACAGCCGCCCCACACGCTTCCTTTTTTTTTTTTTTTTTTTTTTTTTTTTCAACCCAACGCCGAAAATACATCAGCTCATGATTTATTTTGTATATATTGTTTCAAAAACAGTATTATCAGTTGGGCTTTCGGACCGGGGATCGGGGGGCTATGGGCCCCCCAACAATATTGGGGGGGCTGAGATATCGTTGAGCCCCCATATTTGATACCCGTACAATAACGGCGATCGCCCTATAGATAAAATATAATTTGACTCAGATGATTTGTAATCATTATTCTTTTTTTTTATTTGTGAGAGGGACTCAGACCTCGTTAAGTCCCCTCACCGATAATTTAACTGAGGATTCATAGGAGCTCCCCCGTATCTCCCTTGTTACCAATCTTTTTAGAGTAAAAAGTTTTAATATGTTCAGGGTTTCTCTGCACAAAATTTTTACGCTCGCGCTGCCGCGCTCGCTACATTTTTAAAAAAGTAATAATTTTTTTTATACGGACCCAATAACTCTATCTAGGTTGGAGTCAGCCACGAGCCCCCCCTGTGTTTGAGGGGCTTTGATATGTTTGACCCCCCCCCACCTTCTGCTCACAATATCGTTTTGAAATGTCACATTTCAAATTTTTGACAAATTTTTAGCTCATTCTGCTCGATCTCAGATCGGATTGCATGTCTTGTCTTTTGGACCCTTTTTTTTTCATAAGACAAGGGGTTCCCTATAAATTGGAGTTGGAGCTCAAAACCTAATAGCGCTTAGAACACTTTTTCAGGTTGATAATCAACAATTTCAGCTCGTGCTTTTGCACTCAGCATTGTTATGAGATAAATCATCAATCTATAAGCATAGCAACACAGAAGCGCTAGAATGTCAGCTTTTCAGGTTGCTAAATAAAATAATGTTCAGCTCGCCTTCCGCGCTGCATTGTTTATATGAGAATCATACTTCTTTGTAACATAGCGAAAAAATATTTTAAATGCCCTGTTTTCAGGTTGATATTCAAATATTTAGCTCGGCTTCGCGCTCGCATTATAAATGAGATAAATAATCTTCTGTATAAAGCAGACACGAACCGCTTACCAATCACACTTTTAAGTTGCTATATTCAAATTTCAGCTCGCGCTTCGCACGTCGCATTGTTTAAAGTGAGATAAACATTTTTTTGTGTAAACATTAAAAAAAATTTAATGCTGGTTATCAGGTTGATATAGTTTCAAGAATTTAGTCCGGCTTCCGCCGGCTCAGTATGCATAGAAAACAGTGGGCTTCTTTTAGCAAATCACAGATTTTCACGCACCGATGTCAATGATAGGAATCCCGAAAAACGTTGGGATTTTTGTTGAACTAGTAGCTGGAATAAAAAATCGAGAAGATCATTTACTTATTAACAGCCAGGTTTTCTGAGTGTTAATGTTATAAAACACGATAAAACCTTGGAATGAATATTTTTACCCCTCGAACGCCTCAGGTATTTGAGCTTTAAATCTCCCATTTTAGTCATTTTTGGTTCGTTTTTGTTGTGAGAATGATTTTTGGTCAAACAGCGAGCTCACTAAAGCTTTCTGTTAAAAGGACAGCCCCAGCCGCTAGTCGAATTTCCTAGTTGACGCTGAATGTGAAGTATTCATATTAAGAAGTATCTCTTCCGCAATGATTTAACTTCTTTTAGTGATTGGTTTCAATTTTTTCCCGAGCCGCGTCTTTGGATATCAAAAAAAAAATATCATGAATACTTCGATCCGACTGCCAGCTTGCATCTCCTTTTACAACGGTCTTTATAGGCAGTTGTATCTGCGATAATCGAACGTCCAGACGTACGAGAGAGTCTATACCGCAATACAGTCATACATTCACGTAAGATTCTTCGTGGTCGTAGTGCACCTGTAGTGGAACTCGTGCGCTGTTTGGTATATGAAATAACATGTCTTTTTGATTGTTCACGTTTTCATATGTCTCTATACGAGTAATATCTCCTGTTTAACCATAATACAAGAAGCGATTAGAATGCTTTTAAGGGTTGCTATACCTCAAAAAACTTTCTTTGTAAAATGAGCGGAAAAAACGCTTAAACTGCAACCTGTTTTAGGTTGAAAAAAATTCGCTCGCGCTTGCGCTCGCATCGTTGTGATCGAAATAAGCATTTTTTTATGTTCTGGTACAAAAACGATGTCCTTTAGTTTGATATATCAAAGTTCGTCAACACACTCCAGAGATCAAGAGATTGTTAATTTTTAGAATTTAATAATCTCCTGTAAAGTGGAAGTATTCCTCCTTGTTTTTTTTATTAAAAAACACAAAAAAAGATAAAAGACTTCCGGCCATTTCCAACACTTAGTGAAACGTAAGTTGGGGGGGGGGGGTTATTAAAAAAAATTCCCAAAATAGTTGTGAAAAATTGCGCCGCCCATCTGAAATCTTCCGAAGCCTATGTTTATAAAACAACTGTTATTTTCCCCATGCAAGTCCATTACTTAACTCAATAAAACGTAAAAGTGATCTCAAAATGGGAAGTTAATCGTTTTTCTTGTTTTTCTTTTTTTTTCAATGGGAGGGAAGAAAAACGCCGACCGAAACGACCCGATTTTTGAAAACAGGCCATTCTTTGGACAGGCAACAAGCTTTTTTTTTTTTTGCCTAACAGTAGGTATTTCAATCGAGCAATTGGGAAGGAATTGTTTTTTTATGAGTTGGCCAATTCATTGATTTTACAATATTTGAAATTATATTTCTCTCTCGTATCACAATTGCTGGTCACATCAAGAACTTTTTATGAACTGTTTAGTTTTATGATGATGGATAGAAGAAATTTGTCAGTACTTTTTCAAAAAAATCTATCGTCCTTTTACGTAAGATATAAAGAACAAATCACCTAGAATGGATATAAAGAATGCCTAAAATAAAAAAACGCATCACTGGAATACTATAATCGCAGGTGTATTTTACACGGGACTATTCAAACAATTGCATACATTCTATTAATGAAATTAAAATACCAGAATTAAGTATATGAGATGTAGTGTTCTGCAGCTACTA
>CALNVZ010003434.1:32620872-32648610 GCA_940671915.1 Paracentrotus lividus | reverse complement strand
AATATTATTTGACTCAGATGATTTGTATCATTATTCTTTTTTTTTTATTTGTGAAGGGGACTCAGACATCGTTAAGCCCCTCACATAATCTTACTGAGGATATCATAGGGCTCCCCAGTATCTCCCCACCAATCTTTTTAGATAAAAAGTTTATATTTCAGGGTTCTCTTGACAAAATTTTTAGCTCGCGCTGCGCGCTCGCATATCATTTTTTAAAAAAGTATATAATTTTTTTTATAGGACCACAATAACTACTATCTAGGTTGGAGCTCAGCCACTGAGCCCCCCCCCCTGGTGTTTGAGAGGGGCTTTGATATGTTTGAGCCCCCCCCCCCCCACCCTTCTGCTCACAATTTGTTTTGAAATGCTCACATTTCAAATTTCTTTTGACAAAATTTTTAGCTCATTCTGCTCGATCTCAGGATCGGATTGCATGTCTTTCTGTTTGACCTTTTTTTTTTCATAATGACAAGGGGTCCCTAATAATATTGGTTGGGGCTCAAACAATTAGCGCTTAGAATGCACTTTTCAGGTTGATATATCAACAATTTTCAGCTCGCGCTTTGCACTCGCATTGTTTAATGAGATAAATATCATCTCTATAAGCATAGCACAAGAAGCGCTTAGAATGTACACTTTTCAGGTTGCTATATCAAAAATGTTCAGCTCGCGCTTCGCGCTGGCATTGTTTAATGAGATAATATCTTCTTTGTAACATAGCGAAAAAAATATTTAAATGCACTGTTTTCAGGTTGATATATTCAAAATTTTCAGCTCGCGCTTCGCGCTCGCATTATTAAATGAGATAAATATCTTCTGTATAAGCATAGCACAAGAACCGCTTACAATGCACACTTTTAAGGTTGCTATATCAAAAATTTTCAGCTCGCGCTTCGCACTCGCATTGTTTAATGAGATAAACATTTTTTTTTGTAAACAAAAAAATAATTAAATGCACTGTTTTCAGGTTGATATATTCAAAATTTTCAGCTCGCGCTTCGCGCTCGTATTGCATATGAAAACGTTGGGGCTTCTTTCTAGGAAACCATTTTCACGCACCGATTGTCAATGGAAGGAATGCCCGAAAAACGGGAGTTTTGTTGAATATACTGGAATAAAAAAAAAATCGAGAAGATCATTTACTTAGTTACACAGGTTTTATGAGTGTTAATGTATATAAAACAAGATAAAAACCTTGGAAGAATATTTTTACCCCTAACCCTCGCGTTTTGAGCTTTAAAATCTCCCATTTTAGTCATTTTTGGGTCGTTTTTCTGTGTGAAAAATGATATTTTGGTCAAACAGCAGTCACTAAAAGCTTTCTGTAAAATTCAGCAGCGCATCGATTTCCTAGTTACGCGCTGAGTGAAGTAAAATATTAATTTCTCTTTCCAATGATTTTAACTTCTTTGTGATTGTCAATATTTTCCCCCGCGTTTTGATATCAATAAAAAAAAATATCATGATAAAATACTTCGATCCTGACGCACAGCTTGCACTCTCCTTTTACAACGGTCTTTATTCAGGGCATTGTTATCGCGATATCGACGGTCAGACGTAGAGAGAGTCTATACCCAGTACACACATTTCCCGTAAGATTCTTTCTGGTCGTTAGTGCACTGTAGTGGAACTGTGCGTGTTTGGTATAAAATAACACTGTCCTTTTTGATTTGTCACGTTTTCATATGTTTAACGAGATAAATATCTCCTTTTTAACCATATCACAAGAAGCGCTTAGAATGCTTTTAGGTTGCTATATCAAAATATCTTCTTTGTAAACAATAGCTGGAAAAAAACGCTTAAATGCACTGTTTTTAGGTTGAAAAAAATTTGGCTCGCGCTTTGCGCTCGCATCGTTTGGATGAAATAAGCATTTTTTTTTATGTTCTGGTACAAAAACGCATTGTCTTTAGTTTGATATATCAAAAAGTTTTTCAACACATCCAAGAGATCAAGAGATTTTTTTTTAGAATTTAATAATAACCCTCTTAAAGTGGAATAGTATTTCTTTTTTTTATTAAAAAAAAAAAAAAAAGAAAAGACTTCGGCATTTCCAACAACTCAGTAAACGTAAGTTGGGGGGGGGGGGGGTTATTAAAAAAAATTCCAAAATAGTTGTTGAAAAATTGAGCCCCCCCAATCCGAAAATCTTCCGAAGCCTATGTTATAACATGTGTTATTTTTCCATTGCAGTCCCATTTTACATAAACTCAATAAAAACGTAAAAGTGATCTCAAAAATGGAAGTTATTCGTTTCTTTGTTTTTTCTTTGTTTTTCAATGGGAGGAAAAAAAAAAACCCGACCGACCGACCGATTTTTTGAAAAAAAGGCATTCATTGGACAACCAAACAATTTTTTTTTTTTTGCTAAAAGGGTTGTCAACGAATGGGAAAGGATTGTTTTACTTATGAGTTGGCAAATTCATTTCGATTTTACAATATGAATATTACTATTTCTCTCTCGTATCACAATTGCTGTCAAATCAAGAACTTTATGAACTGTTTCAGCTCTTTTATGATTGATTGGATAGAAAGAAATTGTCAAAGTATCTTTTTAAAATTGTATCGTCTTAGTTAAGATTTATAGAAAATACCAAATGATAAAAGAATAAAAAATTTCGCACATGTACACGCGTTATTTTACCAATGGACTATCAAACAATTGCATATTCTTAATGAAAATAAAAACAAAAGATATGGAGATATGTTGCTCTATTATGGAGTGATTGAAGAGGCGATTTAGTTAAAACCAGTCCGAGTATGAAACTGCGAATTAACTCATTTCGTCTGTACAAAATTTAATTAACATGCGGATCTCTAATGAACAATAAATGCCAGGGGCGTAATCCCGGGACTTAGAATGATGTCAAACAATTAAAAATATGAAATAAATGTGTTGAAAATAACACATCTCCATAGAGGTTATTGAATCATCAATCATTCCAATTCGATTCTAAAGTTTAGTTCATGTAATTGATTTCATAACCCTATTTTGTCTGTTCTGTTTTAAATGTTACATTATTGAAATCAAAGTTAGCGTTTTGATTTTAGCTTGTTTAAAGAAGGTGATATTTTATTGGTTTTAAAAATGTATTGTTTTGTCATTGTTGGATAACAGATTTCTTTTAATGTTTTTTTTTTGTAATAACTGAAACTCACAGAACACTATCGTGACATCGCATTAGCGAATATGCACAGGAATTAAATGTCTTTTGTTTTTAAAAAATGTCTTGTTGTGTAGTGCCTTTTACATATCAAAATGAATTTGATATTAGACTACCTATAAAGCTATCGTTTTTAACACACTAAATCAGTGTTACGTGTACTTTTGTAGCATTTATTCATATTTTCAATAATTCATATGGGATATTTTTTGTTCGAAAGAATTTTTTATTTCAATAAATATTTCATTCCTCGTTCGGGTCAGTCATTTGGCAACTTGCTACTCTTACAGAGCAGATAAAAATTTTCTGTTCTCAGACCGTAAGACGACTAGATTTGTCCGTAACATTCACAAGTACTTTGTTCAAAGTCGGACTTTTTAGAATGTAAAAGGAGCAATGATTTCTTTAAGAGTTTTCGTCATCTGTGCAGCGGTGATTATTCCTTTTCTGATTCGTCAAAATCAACCAAGGGGAAAGGTGAGTTATATTCTAACAAATCCTCTTTGCCTTTTTCTTTGTTCAATTGGTTTATCTTTGATTTGTTGGTTGTACACATTATTGATGACGCTTTCAATGTGTTTTCCTAAAATAATTTACACCAAACTGATTCGAAACCGCTTTTTTTTTTTTTTTTTTGTAATTTCTTTATATAAGTGATTTTTCAATAAATTGAAATTGTGCCTTTATTTACTGACGTTTATGAAAACATTTTGTACATAATTATACATAAACTTTGAATTTTATCATTTTTTTATTCTTTTTTACTTCAGGGACATGTCTTTCATCTCATGGGTTATTAGGCACTCTTCTTACCAAAATGAGTTATAGTTCCTATACAAAAAGAGGACGAGGGGAAGAAGAAAACAAAAATTTGAATTTTAGGGAGCAGTTACAGGGTTTAGTCCAGTCAATATAGTGAAATTAAAAGGGGATAATCCACATATAATTACAATAGTAGAAACTTCACACCACTATGTTTTCGTTATAATCCTTAATGATAAACAAAGCTATTTTACATGTTTTATCGAAAAATTCAAATTCATAATTTTTTATTTTTCATCAGATTTTGGTGAAATTTTCAGTGTTGTTTTTACATTTAATATTCCCTTTTCCCCAAAAGATATCTAAATTTCAGCCTTAAGTTCTGCTTTAAGGTCAACTGGTGTGGCTTGGGGTGTCTTTGAATACAGTGTTCTTCATAAAGGTGGAATATTCTTTTTTGCTCCAATAACATCATCCTTCTCTGGCCTTCATTTAGTCAATGTGCCTATTCCAACTTTTACACCAAAGAGTCCAGGGCCCCGTAGCACAAAGGTTTGCGATCAATCGCAAATTTGAAAGAACCATTTTAATTGGTCACTGACCAGTTATTTGTACATAAACGCATGCAACAATGATTCCCTCAACCCTTCCCGGAGTCAATACTAAAGAAATTTGAAATGATTGACTACCCCGGCCCTATATGCCCTTTAAAAAAAAATTAAATACCCCTTTCGGGCCCCTTTTTGTCCCTCCAATCCTAACTCCAAGAAACGAGTCTGGGATGTAAAGTTGTGATTGCTCAATATGTTTTATTTGGGTTTATTGATGTAGGATTGTCTATGGAAAGGGTTGAAGTATACAAGAGTGATTCGTTTAGAAATTGAAATATTTGATTGTTCATTTATTGTTAATGAAGAAATAAGTCAAAGAAACCCCAAATCTTAGTTATTATCTTCACCTTTATTTTGTTTTAGCCCTTATGATAATGTTGTAAATGATAAAATAAATGTAGTTTGTTTTGACATTTTCCATAAAGCATAAAAAACAGGCATTGTTATGTAATTTTTATCATCTTATTTAGTACTGTAAATTTTGAGATACATTGTTGCTCATGGATAGCCTACTATTTTTTGTGCTCCAGCCGTATCATTTTGCTATGGGTTTAATTTCTAGAATTTGTTTGTCCTCTCTTTAACTTTTCAAGACCATGGTTATCTTGGGCGTTCCCCCAGCCATTCCCTATGACCTATGACTTCTCATTTGCATATTAATTACCATTATGTGAACAACTGTGTGGTCCATAATTACCCCACGGGTTGGGGTATTTATGACCCTATTGTCATGACTGTATGAATTAAAAGATATTATGCTAATTAATTATGGTAATGTATAATAAATGTTGTTGGGTATTCCTAATACACTTATCAATCACCAACAATGATTTAATCAATGATTGGTTCAGCCAAAATGTCGAAATTTTGCAGTCATAGCAATACATATATTTATGTACAAAATCATACAAGTTAATGTCCCCATCTGTGCTTATACACTGTTTATGCATTGGGGCCATAATTCATTACCCCAAGTGACATTTTCAATTTGATCCCTCTTTACAGCTCTACTATTGAAGATATTCAGATGGAAATTTTTCTGTTGTATTTGTTAGTTCCTATTGTTTCTGTTTCAATCAAAATTTCATCTTAAATGATTTTAATTAATGATATCACACCCCAAATAAAAAAGCAGACTTTCTACTTTCCATCGAATAGAATTGTGATTGCCGTACATTTTAGGCTCCCCTAAGCACAAAATTTGAAGTAAATGGCTTATTTTTCTCATGATAGTAGGAAGAGTTTCGCTAGGCATGTGTAAAAATTTAATTATCAATGTGTAATGCAGCAAGGAATTATGAGCTCTCAAAGACAAAGGGGCCATAATAATATAGAAATTCTTATATAGCGCATTACACTGAAAACCTAACCTCGTCCGTCAATTGACGGACTAGCTTTAAAGCTAGTCGGTCAAGACGGACTATAGTTTTAAAGCTAGTCCGTCATGTTAGTCCGTCTCGACGGACTAGATTATAACTGAATCTAAATCTCTCAATCTGACGGACTAGCTTTAAAGCTCGTCCGTCAAGCTTGAAACTCGTCTGTCGAGTTGACGGACGAGCTCACTTAAAAAGAAATACCTGTAAAAAATTTCACCGTTTTTTAACAGGAAAGTTTCCTGGCAGTCGGGACGCCAGAGTGCCCGTTTTTGCACAGCTTCCAGTAGTTATTTTACAGATAATGTAAATTTACAGGTTCCCGTTATTGACCACCTTGTAAATTTCAGTCTTTTCCTGTTTTTATCATGTAATAGTATTTTGAAACAAAAAGAACATTATCCAACATTATACGGGATTGACCATTCATGCCTAATCATGTCCTTAATCCTAAATATTAATCCTAAATCCTACACCTAAATCCTAATCCTAAATCCTACACCTAATCTTTGCAACTTCGATGAAAGTTGTTAGCCTTATATACCCAACCCTATGTAAGATGACATTTCCATGGTTAGTGCAACGATCCACGTTTGAAGCACTTCCAGTCATATTAATGAATATTCATGATCCACATAATGAACTACAAATAAGATAAAGGTTGTAAATTAACAGAAACATCATTGCAGGATACAAGAAAACTGATTTGTAGTAGTTATGTTCTTCTTCTTTGTTGAACAAAGAAAATTGTCTTTTTGACAGAAAAACTCTCGTAATGATTTCAAAAATATACAAGTCTATGAACAAGGAAGCTCGTTGATATACGAGAAACTTGTTTATTAACAATAATATTTGTTTTTAGAAAGAACTTGCTGTTTTTGACAAGAAAGTTGTTATGGAAACTGAAATTAAGGGAATAATTCGTAAACGAGCAGGAAAGTTGTATGAATATGCATTCCTGTTATTGACAGTGTCATGAGCTAGTAACTGTAAAATCAAGACGACTTCCTGGAAACTACAATTTTCCTGCCATTTTACGAAGAAAAATATCGTAAAATTTAAAAAACGACCAAAAGCTGTATTTTTACAAGCCAAAGAACATGTTAATTTACAGTTATTTTTTACAGTGTAGACGGACGAGGTTTACATATAAAGTTAACGGACTAGCTTTTGATATACATATACACATTTGCAATGTCGTTTTCAATTATTCATGAAAATTATTCCAAGGTTACTGAAGGAGTGATATATAATGCAAACGGTGTACCTATATCAAGCCAAACTGCCAAAGTATTTATAACGAAAGTTTGACAATAAATTTGATATGAAATTTCTTAAAATCCCTCTTTAATATTTACTAGTACTGTGAGTACCGCCAACAATTCGTCGCTGTTTTTACGAACCGTCATAAACCGAATTTTTGGTCAAATTTTCGAAATTGAGTTTTTTCAATATTCTTAAAGCCTGTATTCAACTCTATCGAATGACCAAATTTCAGGTCGAAATCTTAATTATTTTAAAAATAAGAGAAGATTCAAATTTCGTTCAAAACGTCACATCGCTTCCAGTGATTTTACGAAGCGTCCTAAACCATTGTTTCTACAATATAGCAGTCTCCAGAATGGCGCGCAACCCGACCTACATATGGGCGAGCTGTGCGCGTATGCATTGAATGATTTTACGAACCGTTCTATCTCGTGGTTTAGGACGCTAAAAAACATGCGCGTGATACGCATGATTTTACGAAGTGACCTTAACCCCCTCTTTGTCGTAAAAATAATCAGTTTCTAAAATACTACCTTCCATTTTATTCTAAATATTTCAAATTCAAACCCCGATTGCAAATAATTT
This sequence comes from Paracentrotus lividus, assembly GCA_940671915.1. NCBI lineage: Eukaryota > Metazoa > Echinodermata > Echinoidea > Camarodonta > Echinidae > Paracentrotus > Paracentrotus lividus. Next base: position 32,640,846 of record CALNVZ010003434.1, on the reverse strand, counting down.
CTTTGATATTGTAGAATTATAGAATTTATGCTGTACATTGATATAATTAATTGCCATGGTTTCCTTCAAAGCGCGAAGTTATGAGCGTCAGAAGAACATCCAAACTTTGAACGCGATTATCTCAAAAGCTGGTTTTGGGAACTCGGTGAGGTGTAGGACGGTTCGTAAAATCACTGGCGAATTATTGGTCGCGTTTTTTCTCTTTTGTGTAGCCTATTATTTAGAGCAGATCCATTATCGTCTGTATTGTAAATTAGGTGCGTGTGAATGCACGCACTTACTCCATTTATTCTGTTTCCGAACAGGATCAATGTGTATTATTGGCTTGACAATCTGAAAGTTTATTCCTACATAACAACAAGTAAATCTATAGGCACGAGTAGGCCTATAGATTGTTAATATTGTCGTTCATTATTTAATTACAGGCTATAACTGAATATCTCGTACCCAAGAATCTCGTCCAGGCGCGGATCTAGAGACGGTTTTTAACGGGGTGCAAAAAGGTAGCTAAAAAATTTTCCACGTCACGTTGGCAGGCTGATTAGCGGGTATAGGGGTAGGGTCAGGTCAGCGTTCCGTCACGAACAACTTCCAAGCAAAAAAAAAAAAAAAAAGTTATTGACCATTTTTACGGGTGCTTTAAAAAAAAAATCTATGTATAATATGTATGCTGATTTCCCATCGTACGGGTGCGCTACAACCTTTAGCCCCCCCCCCCCCGGATCCGCGCCTGTCGTCTATTCTTATAGATTGCTGACGATTGTCGTTCATTATTTAATTACAGGCTATAATGTTGAATACCTCGAACCCAAGAATTTCGTCTATTCTTATAGATTGCTGATGAAAAAAAAAACAAAAAAACAACAGTGAATGATTCATTTTCATTCACTGTTGTTGCTAAGCTGGGCATTCGTAGCCACCTTTCATTCACATTAACAGCTGTTGCTAAGCCGGGCATTCATCGGCAATCTATAAGAGTAGAGTCCATCCACTGAATAAGATGCGCATTGCGAAAAGGACATGATCTATTATAAGCATTATCTGATTGCGAATTCGATTTTACGTGTAAACCGAAAAGATACAGATTCGATATACATCGTGTTACAGTCCCGCCGTGTAGAATAGTAGATTTTGATCATGGTGACGGTTTCCTTCATGTGAGTACTCGTTTTTGATTCCTAATTAAGTTAGCCAATTATTTGCACATAGATTAATGTTGTATAACACGCGAAACAAATTTTGTATTGCCAAATTAATGAATAAGTGACTGTGTGCTTTAAAGTGATAATAACAATCTCATTCAATTATGAAAATTGAATTCTAAACCTAATTATAAATTTTTGTGTCACTTTTCTTTTAGATTAATTGTATCTGGATGAACTGTCTTATAGAATTTCAGATTTGACGTCTCTGACAAGCCTGTGAAGCCATATTAAGCTTATCTGTCATGCCAGTCGGTCAAGACAGAAGCAAAACCATCGATCGCGACTGACTAGTTTTTACTCCTTGACGGACTAGCTGTAAAGCTAGTCCTGCTCAAAAGCTCGTCAGTCTGGGCATCACTACGACTAGCTTTAATGCTAGTCCGTCAAACTAGTCGGTCACGACGGACTAGCTTTAAAACTAGTCCGTTGTGACCGACTAGCATTAAAACTAGTCCGTCGTGACGGACTAGCTAGTCCGTAGAGACGGACGAGCTTTAAAGCTCGTCCGTAATAGACGGGTTGTGTTGAATGAAAACTAGTCCGTCGTGACTGACTAGCTTTAAAGCTAGTCAGTCTGGGCATCACTACGACTAGCTTTAAAGCTAGTCGGTCTACCCGTTTAGGTTTTCAGTGTATACCTTTAATAAAGGTCTCAATGCGCGTTCATGAAAAAGAGGAAGAGACAAAGAGAGAAAAAAACCAGAAAGGATCAAAAACCATGTCTAACAATTAAAAAGATAAGTCTTCAGAGAAGATATGAATTTTTCCTGTTTCCTCATTCCTAACATTTTCTGGAATATTATATACCCCGGTTGTTGTTGTTGTTTGGTTGGTTTTAACGGCGCACGTCATTCATAATTACCCTAGTCTCCCCTACAAGTTCGAGCAAGTGACTATTTATTTTGGTTTAAACACTATTTATTGTGATGCTAACCTTGGAAAGATAATCAACAAAAAACAAACAAACAAACAAACAAAACACCGAAATTATTTCACAGTGTACATGAATATGGCATCAAAAGAAGCACGTGATAATTATCTCTATAGCACACTGTCCGTCATAAAGGTGGAATATTTTTTTGCCGCTCTAGCAACATGATTTTGCTCCGGCTTTGATTTCTTGAATATGTTTGTCCCTGCTTTTTCTTCTCGGGACCCTGGCTATATCTTGAACATTCTTCCTGTCCACGGGGATTTTTTGTTTTGTTTTGTTTTGTCAACCCCTATGATGCCCATTTTTGTCATTTCCCCCTCATTTTGGGGCCCCTTTTTGTTTACCCAGCCGATCAAGCCCCCTCAGTCCTACCCCGGAAAACGCATCTGAGATGTATTGTTTATAATGTTCTTTAAGGTAAATTTATTTTATTCCACCTTTATGCTAAAAACAAAATAAATAAAAAACAACCTTCAACCCCTAACTGTTATCATTTTCTCCTAATTCTTTTTTGTTTTGTTTAACCTTTATGACAGGTTGTAAATGGTGACTATAGATAATATTTTATATTGATTCATGTTAAGCTGAGATTTTACAATACAATTTTGGGAAGATACATGTAGAAATTTTCATTGTGTAAAAATGAATAAAGTCAATGTTGAACCCCAATCAAAATAAATTTTTACCCCTCCCCTAGACAAAAGAGTTTAGCCTGTAACCATAAAACACGATTTAACTTAAAGAACAATAACAACTCTCTACCTCAGACGTGTTTCCTTGGGGTAGGACTGACGGGGACTTAGTTGGTCGCGTAAACAAAAAGGGGCCCCCAAAATAAGAAAAAATGACAAAAAATGGCCATCTTGGGAAGTGACAAACTTTTTTGGAAGAAAAATCCCCAAGAAGGGTTGAGGGAACGTCCAAGATATAGCCACGATCCCGAAGATTGAAAGCGGTGACGAACACATTCAAGAATCTAAAGCCAGAGCAACATAATGCCGCTGGAGCCAAAAAAACTATTCCACCTTTATGATGAATAGTGTAAAAGAGAACGTTTATTTTTTCCGTAATTCATTTCGAACAGTGGTGTATCCTTATTTCTGACTTATCTTGTGTTGTAATTATGATGACCATCATCATAAATCGTTCTTCCTCTATTCAGAGTCAGATACCGGTGTTTGTGAAAATCCTTCTTTTGCATCGGTGGTTCATGGAAAGAGTAGACAGGTATTACAAAAAACACTTTTATTTAGTATATTTTATTTTATTTAGTATACATGTCCTTCTTCTAACTAGCTTTTTTTTTTTTTTTTTAATATTGTACAAAAATAATAATTACCCCCTAAATTGTAACTAGTGGGTTTCTCACTCTCTAAGTCGAATAAAAAATACTTCATAGTTATAAATAATTTGATATAATGAAATTCATTCTGAAAATGGAACCATCTTTTTTAATTTCTGCTAGATAGTTACAACTACCGAGTGAGTAAAAAAAAAAACTTCACACCTAGAGAAATGTCAATAAAAAGAAAACCAATTTATAAACCCCAATTATTTTATATAATCTGAAAGAGTAACTCCTCCTGCATTTTCTGGTACCATTTTTGTATAGTATGTCTTTACGCTTAGGTGAACACGACGCATTGTTTGCGAACATGTCAATTTCGAATTGCGCAAGAATGGCAGGTGCCGCGGAGCGTTTTTGAAAGTGGAGGGGCTGTGCCGAAAGTGGGGAGGGGGGGTGGGGGGGGGGCTGAACAGGCTAAAAACACAAATATAATCATTTTTGCGTTTTTGTACACGTTGGCTGAAAAAAGTGGGGGACTATATAGCCCCCAAACAGCCCCCCCCCCCCCCGGCTCCGGAGCCCCTGAACATGCTGAATGGGAGTTAAATCAAAACAACAAAAAGCTAGAAAAAAGCAACTTCATCCTGATTAAAATAGCATAACTTTTTAACGAAAATGTCTCCCAATTAACAACTTGGCAGGGGTGTTGTTACCCATATTGACTACGTTTTGCATGAAAATTAGATCGACTCGTCAAGTAATGCACGAATGAGTACATATCAAAGAGTAAATTGCCACTGACAGACCTAAAGAGGCCTCCTATATAATACTTTTGAAAAGTAATTATTTTGTCTCTGACGTGTGCTCACTCATGCCTGACTCTACAAAACTATCTAATTTTCATACAAAATGTAGTCACTATGTGTAACAACACTCCTGCCAAGTTATTAAGCAGAAGACATTTTCGTTAAAAAGTTATGCTATTTCAATCAGGATGAAGTTGCTTTTTTATAACTTTTTGTTGTTTTGATTTTACTCCCATTCTGGCACAATTTGAAATTGACAGGTTCGCAAACAATGCGTCGCGTTCATCCAAACGTAAGGATATAACACACAAAATTGGTACCAAAAGATGCGGGAGGAGTTACCTTTTCAGAATATGTATAAGAATTTGGGATTTATAAATTGGTTTTCTTTTTATTGACATTTTTCTAGGTGTACAGTTTTTTCTGACTCATTCGGTATAGCATGAAACATTAATTTCTTTTTATTATATCATAGTAATTTGTTTATGCTTTTTTAAATCAAATTATTGTTTAGTTCATCTATTTGAATGTAATATATACAGTGGTGGCCAAAATTATTAGAACACCAAGCATATTTAAATTATTTCAATAATTTTCATTCAGTTGACCATTTAAATACCTATAAAATGGTTGGAATGTCCCCGAATATCATCATTATGCTTTAAAAACTAAATAACATAGCCATACGTTGGGAACTCGCCCCAGGTCGCCCTTTTTTATGTTACACCACCAATTGAAAAATTTAAAAATCTTGCCCCTTTCAGGATCAAAGTGTCATAACGTTAAACATTGTAAGCCTCTCCCTACAAAAGTATATATATTCTGAAAGGAAATTTCCCGAGGATGTCAAAAATGGCATTCACATCAACACAGGGTGAAGTAGTTACATCTTATGTGGGGATATTTAAATTATTTTTGAAGGGCCCCAAATTTTTAATTCAGTGCCCCTATTTAGGTCCATTGTTCAAATGAACCTTAATATTTCAACATATTTGAATTGCTCATGAAATTTCCTTTTTAAAAATTTATATTTAGAAGGAGTGTCTTCATTGAATTAAATAAAATAGTCTTAACCTTCAATGGGCATGGTTATTTTGGTCATTATTATTGAATAATCTTATGGGAATTGTATTGCAAATTAATTTGGCAATAGGCATTACACTTATATTGAATGTCTCCAAAAAAAGAAAGAAGAAAGTTGACACTTTGTAAAGAATTTTTTGGAATAATGTACCATTTTCGAGATTTGTTTTTTATGCATAAATAATGGCTGATGGTCTCTTCTGTCACATAGGCCAAACACCAAAACGTTTGCAATGTTTGAAGTTTAAGCGAGCACTAGCCAATATTATTATTGTGCAGAAGGATATCACCCTTTTTTGATTTTTTTTGACAAGTTGATTGATTATTTTGATTGATTGGCGTATACATTAGTAGGTTGTGATGGTTCATTGATTAAGTGGTACATTTGTCAATTGTCTTGAGAATGTTGACGGCATAAATCTAATCATCATGATCATATTAAAGCAACCATAAATTTATTAGAATTTCAAGCATTCTTAATTGCAGGGGTTAGTGGGATAAAGAATATGGGAAACACAATTTTTTCTGGTTTACGACTACACAATGATATCATTGACAGGGATAGATCATGATAGATAATGATAATGACTTTTCGTGAATTCATGGGATCGTCGGCGCTTTCTAAAGGTGCTTATCTCACTTTCCAAGAGTTTGCGACTGTGAAACTCTGGGGTCGCGAAGACGACTCGAAGACGTCTCCTCAGTCTCCGTTTCGCGACGTCTCATGAGTCGCGGAGGCATCTCCGAGATGTCTCTGCGACGTCTGAGACTGCCTGAGACTGCTGAGACTGTGCGATTGATCCGTCGTGGAAATTTCGGAGATGACTTATCTCATTAGTGAAACTGAGCGACCATTATGCTTAAGCTAGCCCCTTCTTAAAAAAAAAAAAAAAAAAGAAAGAAGAAGAAAAGAGAAAAAAAAAGCAGCCCGGTAGAAGCTTGAACTTTTTCAGTCCGTGCTCAAGCTATGTTTTTTTTTTTTTTTTTTGTTTTGTTTTTACACAGGGGCCAGTGCTAACACAACATTAAATGGACTTTTTGTTGTCATGTGATAATATAGACCTTAACAACATTCACGTTATGTAATTTCATACCTTCCCATTTATATTAATTTTTACATCTTTCTTTTTGCAGAAAAGAATACGACTCGTAGAGGTAAGTCACATTATATCCTTCAGATTATTTGCTAATTGCAAATATATTTAGAGATATATAGAGATTTAACACATTTATTCTCCTAAAAAGACAAACAAAAAGAAGAAGGTGAATAGAGATCTACTTTAGGTACGCACATCAGCTACATTCTAACGCCTTATCACATCGCAAATTCCTTAAATTATTTATTAGTTTATTTTTGTTATTTCATTTTTTTTAATTTTGGTTACATCGTAGAAATAGGAAATAAAAAACTTGAGATCGCACAGGTTCATAATAGCAGGACTCAAAGGCCCATATTCTACTAAGGAGTTTCGAGTTGTACGACAATAAACAATAGGATCAACAATAGCACCGTACAAGAAAAAGCTCCCAGCACGAAAAAAAACTTCCAAACTTGTACAATTACGTACGGCTGGAAGTTTCTAGTGCACTGTAACACACAAGATTAAACCGGAAATCCATTGAAACAATGACGCAACAATCTTTTATTTGTAACCGCTTTACAATTTGCTATCCATTGACTACGAGTTTGTTGTATGTTCAAAGCGCCTTGACATGCAGTTTTAAAATCACGTCCTATTGATTCAGTGGGCCTGGTAACAATTAAAAGCCTGAAAATTTTCAGCTGAAAAAGGACAATAGTTTTTTCCCTTGAATAAATTATTTACTTTAATTGCCTGAATGAACTACTAGTATATAGTAGTTGAATCCAATTTGCATTTCTTGTTGTTATATGATAATATCAAGATAACATGTATTATTACATTGCTCTTGTATTGTCACACTCATGTTAATCATGAACCTTATGCAATATGATATCATTATGTACCTCAACCAAACTATTAAATTTTCTATCAAATATGCTCATTGGACAGAATATATACCTCTTATTGTATTTACCATATTTTGACGTATGTGATAGAATTTTCAACAAATTTGTTGAAGGGACCTTATATGACCTGTAGTGTTAACGTTTGTGTATATTTTACGCTGCACATGTATGTTGTATGTGTTCATTGTAAGATGAGTGTAAATCTGATAACAATTTAGTAGATATCTTCCCATTCACTCTATTTCGAATACTGATTACAGCATGAGCTGAATTATGAACTCCAAATTCCATAGCATCTGATATTAATGTACTGAATTCTGAATGGCCTCTAGATCTGTCTGATAATCATGAATCTGTTCTAATGATGTTACGACTCCGGAATGAATTTTTTTTAGGTATCCACCCAACTGTAAATATTGGTGTAGCTCAAGATTTCAATAAATCTTTCAATGACTGTAATACATGTAATGCATTTAACCTTTCACTTTAATCTTCAGGAGTTTAAACAAAAACCAAAATGCTCATATTTACATTTTTAGATCAATTAAAGTTGAAATTTTCAATTATGGCTTTACTGAAACCTGTGATTCATAGTAACACCCCCTATTATTGATACTGATGGCTATACCTTCTACCACACAGATAGAAAAAAAGTCGAGGTGGAGGGGTAGGTATACTTATACTGGATTCCTTTGAAATGTTCATTCCATCTGATATCTCTCCCTCCCCCCCGACCTCTGTGAATCCTGTTTATAGAAATCCAGATTCCTAAGAATAAAACATTGTAGTTGTGTCATTTATAGAGACCCTAAACAGCCATATAATAAATTTAATGAATGTTTTAATGATTGCCTGGAAAGATACAGAGAGAAAACAAAAATGTTTATATAATGGGTGATATGAACATAAATATACTCCATCAATCATCTTTAAAATGCATTAATGATTTTGTCAATGTTGTATTATAACAATTCGTTCCAACCAATGATTGATAAACCAACTCGAATCTCAAATCATCCATTACCTTAATTGATAATATTTTCACTAATGTATTGTCTACTGAATTTCAACCTGGCAATTTATAGTGACTAACTGATCATACCTATTTTCTCATGACAACAAATTCAAAATCCAAAATAAATAATGATCTTACTGTTAATTCAGATGTGTATTTTAGAAATATTAATGATAATACAATCAATGCTTTAAAACAAGATTTATCAGTCACTGATTGGAACGAAATACTGTTATATCTATGGTTGATAATGCATATGTACTTTTCTTTCAAATTAAAAAAAACTGTTATTGATAAACATCTTTGTTTACAAAAAAAGAAATAAGAAGAATATTTCGAGAAAACCCTGGATAACTAGATCATTATTGAAATGTATTCATTTCATTAAAAAAAAAGACTTAGAACATCGTTATAAAAAGTATAGAAACAGTTTGAACAGAATTTTGAGAAATGCCCGTCGCCAATATTATATTGATTTATTTGAAACAAACAAAAGTAATATGATAAAGATATGGCAAATAATAAACGACTTACTAAGAAAGAAAGGTCCATCATATTTTTTAAAACATGGAAGCAAAATTTCAAATCCTCAAACCATTGCAGAAGAATTTAATATTTATTTTACTAACATTGCTATCAACCTCCAAGAAAAAAATACAACAGAACCCTCTTCTAAGCATTTCTCTTCCTATCTACCTGATCAATGCACTCACTCAGTCTATTTTAATCCAACTAATGAAAATGAACTGATAAACATAGTTAAAAATCTGAAAAATAGCACCAGTGTCGGTATTGATGACATCAGCTCTAAAGTTATCAAAAAAAATAATCCATTTAATTGCCATGCCTTTGTCATATCTTTAATTTATCTCTCACCACAGGTAATGTCCCAACAAATCTTAAAGTTAGTAAAATCATACCTATTTTTAAGAAAGGAGACCCTCATCTTATTTCCAACTATAGGCCCATATCTTTATTGCCATGTTTTTCTAAAATATTAGAAGGAATCATTTACACAAGACTTTTTAACCACCTCAATCAATATTCTTTATTAAATAATTGTCAATATGGTTTCAGACCACACTATTCAGTGGCGGATCTACGGGGGGGTTTTGGGGGTTCAAACCCCCCCCCCGCCCCCCCCTTGGGATGCAAAAAAAAAAAAAAAAAAGAAGGAGAAAGGGAGAAAGAAGGAAAGAGGGAGAAGAGAAGCAAGAGGGAGAGAAAGGAAGAAAAAGAAAGAAAGAGAAGGCAGTGGGGATCTACGGGGGGGGGGGGGGGCTGCCTAGTAAAAAAAAATTATGTGCATAGGAAAATGCCATCATAATGTCCAGACTCACATATGATGTCCCTAAGAAGCATCCTGTCTCAGCAAAAGCATTTGGACAATATCGGTTCTAGGACATTCTCCCCGGAGGACAACTCCCCCGGGGACAATTCCCGGAGACAGCTCCCCCGGAGGACAACTCCCCGCGAGGACAACCCTAACCCAACCCTAACCCTAACCTAACCCTAACCCTATGTCCTCCGGGAGCTGTCCTCCCGGAATTGTCCCCGGGGGAGTTGTCCTCCGGGGAGATGTCCTGATACGGAAAATATCATATATGGTCAACCCCCCCTCCAGCGCTATCCTAATCATGTTCTCATCTAGTCTAGTTGGATGCAGCAATCTTAACTCATAGACGTTCACAGGGATTACCGAGTAGTGCAGTAATCAATACCCCCCAAAAAAAAATCCGGGGACCATTTTTTTTTTTTTTTAATCTTATCTTTTTTTTAACTTGTAATTTTTTATTAATTTAATTATGATTTATTTTATTTATTATTATCTCATCATATATATTTATTTCTTTTTTTGGGGGGAGGAGAGGAGGTGGGCGAACAAATAGAAAGTACTAGAAAGTGCCTGTTTATTAATTCCATATATCTTTTAAACCCAATATTTTTCGGCTCGCGCTTTCGCGCTCGCGGATACTAAATTATAATGCACAAATAACTCAAAATTTTGAGCTCAAAAATTTTTCGGCTCGCGCTTCGCGCTCGCAGATACTTAATAGGTCTACAATACACAAATCAAAAAAAAATTTATTAATACTAGAAAGTGCCCCTTTATTTATTCCCTATATCTTTTAAACCCAATATTTTTCGGCTCGCGCTTCGCGCTCGCTGATACTAAAATCAAATGCACAAATAACTTCAAATTGAGCCTCAAAATTTTCAGGCTCGCGCTTCGCAGCTCGCAGATACTTATAGGGTCTACAATACACAATTAATCTTTTGAAAAATTAATTAATACTAAAAAAGTGCCCCTTTATTTATTCCATATATCTTTTAAAACCCAAAATTTCGGCTCGCGCTTCGCGCTCGCTCCTATCATAATGCACAAAATAACTCCAACTCTAAAATTGTTTAAATAATTCCTCGTTTTAGGTCAGTATAGGCCTATAAATCGGGGATTGTCTAAACTCGCGCTCTCCGCTCGCAAGAATTTTTTTTCATCCCCTCAACCCCCCCCCCCCCTTGGAAAAAACCTAGATCCGCCCCTGCTATTCATTGATATCGCAGTTATTGACTTACATGACCGATTAATGATAAAGATTAATAACGGTCTGCATACTTTTGGAATATTTTTAGATCTGTCAAAAGCATTTGAAATCTTTTGTATAAATTAAACAGTATTGGTATTAAGGGTAATCCATTACAAGGTTCCGCAGTTATCTCACCAAAAGACGCAATGATACCTCATTGTAACAATCACACTTCCACCTTTTTAGATATAACATCAGGAATTCCTCAAGGTTCGATCATAGGTCCATTAATTTTCTATTATAAATTAATGATGTTAATGTGTAATGTATCAAAAACTTTTCAAATGATATTAATTTGCTGACGACACCACTATTATAGCTTCTGATCCAAATATTCATGATTTGATAGATACTGCTCAACAAACAACGAACTTCGAAAAATCAAGTGACTGGTTTAGAGCAAATAAATTAATTGTCAACTTTGAGAAAACAAATATTGTATATTTTGACAAAAAGAATGATTTGCATGATCAAACTGATTCAAAAATATTAATGAATGGTAACCAACTTAAGTTTTCAAAACATGTAAATTTCTTGGTATTATTTTTGACGATCAAATCAACTTTAGCAAATATAGAGAAGAAATTTGTAACAAAATATCCAAATGTATGAATTTTAGTCAAACTGCGACCAGTTTTACCTGAAAAACAATTATTCATGTTATACAATCATGATTTACCGTACCTTCAATATTGCAATACGACCTGGGCTTGTACTGGTTCAACCAAATTAGAACCGGGTCATACCCGCATAGTCCGCGGGTCCTATAGTCCGCGGGTCCGATAGTCCGCGGCGTCCGATAGTCCGCGGGTCCTATAGTCGCCGGTCCGATAGTCCGCGGGTCCGTTAGTCCGCGGGTTCGATGTCCGCGCGCGGGGGGGGGGGGAGGGTGTGTTTGTTACTCTGAAGGTTCGTTATTCCGAAAATAGTAAAAGGTTCGTTATTCCGAAAATGGATAAGTCCAAAAATAGAAACGGTTCTTTAGTCCGAAAATGGAAAAAAAAGGTTCGTTAGTCCGAAAATGGAAAAAAAGGTTCGTTAGTCCGAAAATAGAAAAAAGGTTCGTTAGTCCGAAAATGGAAAAAAGGTTCGTTAGTCCAAAAATAGAAAAGGTTCGTTAGTCCGAAAATGGAAAAAGGTTTGTTAGTCCGAAAATAGAAAAAGGTTCGTCATTCTGAAAATAGAAAAAGGTTCGTTATTCCGAAAATAAAATGAGATTCGTTATTCCGAAAATGAATAAGGTTCGTTATTCTGGAAATAGAAAAAAGCTCGTTATTCCGAAAATTGAGCTATTACTGCCTGAGCGAATGGATTAAGAATGAATAACCTCCAGATAAGAGGGAATTTTTTTGGGGGGAGGGGTGTCATTATTTAACAGCATCTGCGGTTAAATTTTGATTTTCGGAGAATTTATTTTACATGATTAGCAACAGCGACTTCTGCTGAAGTTTCGCATCTAAAATCAGGCCGTTTAACAGTCCATATTAAACTAAATAATTTATTCCGCAATTGCTTTCGTTCCGTCTTTATTTAATGAAGAACTAATCTCCCAACGTTATCGACAGCGACTTCTTCCGAAAAAGAATAATTTTTCGCTACTTAAATCGGGCCGTTCTCACGCCATAACTGAATAATTATTTCGGCAACTATTTTTTTCATAAAGAAATTATTTCGAAACATCATCAGCGGCGACTTCTTCCGGTAAAGAATAAGTTTCGTTTCTAAAATTGGGCCGTTATCACTCAATAACTAAATAATTAATTCCACAGTTGTATCCATTCCGTATTCATTTATGAAATAAATTATTTAAAAACATTATCAGCGAAACTTATTCTTTATCGGAAGAACACGCCGCCGATACTTTTTTCGACATAACTTCTTAATGAAATAAAGACGGGGTGGATATTATTGCGGAATCAATTATTTAGTTGCCCTTTCGGTTTTCCCGGCTTCGCCACAGATTACTAGTATATTTCAGTTTCGGATTAACGAACCTTATCTCATTTTCGAAATAACAGATCTTCGGAATAACGAACTTTATTCTATTTTCGGAATAACGAACCTTTTTCTATTTTCGGAATAACGAACCTTTTTCTATTTTCGGAACTAACGACCTTTTTTCCATTTTCGGACTAACGAACCTTTTTCCATATTCGGACTAACGTACCTTTTACTATTTTCGGAATAACGAACCTTCAGAGTATCAAACATACCCCCTCCCCCCGCGACTATCGAACCCGCGGACTAACGGACCCGCGGACTATCGGACCCGCGGACTATCGGACCCGCGGACTATCGGACCCGCGGACTATCGGACCTGCGGACTAACGGACCCGCGGACTATCGGGCTGTAACCATTAGAACCAATATTTAAACTTCAGAAAAAAGCCTTAAGAATTTGTACATCTTCACACTTTCTGGCACACTCTTAAACATTCTTTTTTAGACTAAAGACTCTCAACGTATTTGATATAAATGTTTACCAAATTGCTATTATAATGTTTAAAAATAGAAGTGCAATATTACCCACTAATATTTCTTCGCTTTTCAAATTTAATATGCAGATTCATTGTTATGCCACTCGTTCTAGTTTTAAACTTCATTACCCTAAAGTTAAAAACGAAAGATCTTTAAAACTAATTAGACATCAATGACTTCGAATATGGAATTCTTTAAGTGTTAATATTTCCTCGTGCAATAATCTCAACTCATTCAAATACAAGATGAAATCTAACCTGCTTTCAAGCTATTCTCTTGAAATATCTACAGTGTATTTTTACCCCCCCCCCCCCTATTCCCCCTATCGCTGCCTTCATAGGATTATGTATTTTGTATAATTTGTATTTCGCACTATGATTTGTATTTAAGTAACCAGTAATTTACGTTATAACTTTGTATCTTGTATGTTGCTGTTTTGTATACCGGCATATATTTATTTGTGCACATTGTCCATATTTAATTGTATTATTGTACATGAAGGGAACTTCGTTATTTACAAGCTTTGCTTTCTGTAAGTTTCCTTTTTCCTTTTCAATGAATCTTAATGATTATGGATTTTTTATATATTATACATGTATGCTTTATGTATTTTTTAACGATTTGGAAATAAAACATCTTTGAATTGAATTGAATTGAGTAATTATGTCTGACAAACACGTTTCTTATCTGACATAGCAACACACTAATATATGCATAAAAGGAAATCGGGTAGCCATATTTTTTATCAAGTGCCATTAATAATTCAGTAGTCTTGGAGCAAAACGTGATCTTACATTTTAAGTTGAAAAGGACAATGGTGTTTTTCTCCTCTGAAGTAATTAAGGGTGGTATCTGACATTGCGGAAACGTTTCTGTGACTCGAACACTCGGAGGCATCCCCGACAATTTTTGTCTGTCTCAGATATGTCTCAGAGACCACTTTGAGATTTCCGCCCGACTAGTAGTATCAAAACCGTATCAAACCCGTCCCAAAGTAGTCTCAAATCCGTCTCATGACAAGTACCTTGAGATAACACCATATAGAGATGGTATCTCACTTCGCGGCGACGTCTCCGTAACTCGGACACTCCAGGACGTCCCCGATAATTTTTTTTTTCTGTCGCGAAAATATCTCGGAGACGTCTGCGCGAGGAAAAACATTCATGTGATTTAAACATGTTCTATTTTTGTCATGAGACGTCGCGGAAACTCAGCTCATGAGACTGTCAGACGTCTTTTTGACGTCCCCACCGCTAGTTTCAAAATCATTTCAAACCCGTCTCAAATTAGTCTCAAATTAGTTCCAAATCCGTCTTATCCCGTCTCATGACAAGACTTGCCACTAATAGTTTATCATTGGTTTTCGCGTCAGTTGTCCTTTTGAATATAATGTTAGGCCAAACCAACACGTCAACCGTGTCGGAAAATGTCATTTTTGATGATATACATGCAATCAATTGAATCGTTGAGGATAATTCAATAATGCACCTCATTTTAAAACAAATTTTTAACAACCTTTAGCTTGAAGTTAACGAGAAAATAGATAAATTAGCTTCCTCCGACATAAAACTCGCAAAGCCATATCAAATACTACACCTCCTATATCCCTGGTTTAAAATTCTTTACAGATGTCTGTACAGATCTGGTCATTATTAATTGAAGTCAACACAACAATGTCTTTCGTCCGTAATTCAGTAGTCTGGGGACAAATCATGGGCCTACATTTTCAAAGGATAGTGATATTAATTGTTCTTCCCTCAATTAATTATGGAATTAGTTTCCCATCGGCTATTCTCGGCAGTTGCAGTTGTCATTGTGAATGAACTGACTCGTAAATCATGTGAAAATGTCAGTTACGTTTATCATGTTTATATACATGTAATCGTTATGAAATATTCAACAATGCCCCTCAATTTTAACAAAGTTTGGATGACCTTTTAGCTTCAAAGTAACGAGAAAAGAGACAAATGAGATACCTCTGACATAACTTCCCATATCGAATTCTAAACTTCCCATACCCCTATTTTAGGATTCTGTACAAATTACAGTACAAACAGTATTTAACTCTGTGGTACAAACTCAGTCCGCGGTCTTCGTTGAACCTCAACCGCAGACTGAGTTTACAATTCGACTGTGATTGAGACTCACGCTTCAGTAACTCTTCATAGAGAATGCGTGCTGTACATTCAAATTCATGTTGCCTTTTAGAAGCCAGAATTAGTGCAAGCCTATCCCGAAGTGCAATTTTAGACCTCGGTTCTGAATACGGGGGGGGGGGGGGGGGGGGGGGGTTATAAATGCAGCGTAAAACAATTGTAAAAAACAAAATGACTAGACTCGGATTTGAAACCAGGGTCCGGTGTATTTCAGTGTACTAACTTGTTCTTGCTACTGTTAGCTGGATTTAGTCAGGCAGCTATATACCAGTTTTTTGATCAAACGAACGAGGTACCAGTATCCGCCAACATAATGTGAGGAACCCCACATTTGCCAAACTAAACATCTGGCAGTGCATCGTTGCTGCATGCGGTTCCTATACAGGCGGGAGCGCCTTAATAAAGGCCCATTTTAACAAACAAAATCTTATTTTGAAGCAAAAAAGCATATCTAAGCCTATCTAAACGTACTAACTGAATTGATGCCACACTGAAAACCTAAACGGGTAGACCGACTAGCTTTAAAGCTAGTCGTAGTGATGCCCAGACTGACTAGCTTTAAAGCTAGTCGGTCACGACGGACTAGTTTTCCTTCAACACAACCCGGTTATTACGGACTAGCTTTAAAACTCGTCCGTCTCTACGGACTAGTTTGAAAGCTAGTCCGTTTTTAATGCTCGTCGGTCACGAAGGACTAATTTTAAAGCTCGTCCGTCGTGACCGACTAGTTTGACGGACTAGCCTAAAAGCTAGTCGTAGTGATGCCCAGACTGACGAGCTTTTGAGCAGGACTAGCTTTACAGCTAGTCGGTCATGGTGTAAAAGCTAGTCCGTCGCGCTTTTCTGCCGCGATGTTCTTGCTGCTGTCTTGACAGACTAGCATGACGGACGAGGTTAATATGGCTTCACCACTGGTCAGAGACGTCAAATCTGAAATATTAGAAGACATTATAAAGATACGATTAAAAACATGCATTTTGTCACAAGAATTTTAGCAAAAAAAATAAATTAAAAAAAAAAAAATAAATAAAAATAAACATTTTATTATGATGATATAAATCAGAAGACAGGAATTAATACAGGAGGCACAATAACATTATGGCAATTAACAAATAATGGGGGCACGGGGCCCAGGAGTCGCCGCCATGGCTTGCATCATCATGACTTTTTGTTTTAGGCCTACCTGCTTTTTGCATTTTCGGCGTTTACACTTGTCCTTGAGAGCCACTTCAGAATCCCAAGTCGCGCTTAACTACTACCAATATTCTTTTCTTTCAGATACAAGTAATCTAAAAGAAAAGTGGCGCTATATTTATTATTTGATTAAATTTCATTTTCATAATTTAATGTGATTGTTACTTATCGTTGTAAATACAGACAATTATAAATTGATTTGCAAGAACATATATTTTCGCGTTGGTGATTATAGCATTAATCTATGTGAAAAAATAACGCTATCTGTGAACTGAAACATAAGGAATTAAAAAAGAGTACTCACATTCATGTCACAGGAAGGAGATCGCCATTATAATCAAAATCTTATGCTACAGTCAACACGACACTTACGTATAGATACGTCCGGTTGCGTCAAATATTATTTTCATCTCTATTCTATCATTTCTTATGTTATTTCTTTTTTACTGGATGAAAACGAAATTATCAATATTTCACTGTGACTATGACGGGTAGGCATCAGTGGGGATCGCAGAAAAGAAATAATTTTTTGACGCATCGGGACGTAACTATACGTAAGTGTCTGTGTGAGCTTGTAGATTAAGCTTTACGGGGTATATCCAGTGGGCTTGCAACGATGGTCTGCGTTCGCGGAGGGGGATGGAGCGGGGATGGCGACAATTTCGTGAACACCGGGGGGTTTTTTCTCGAAAGGTGGGTTGAGGGAGGGGAGTCAATTATACGCACCATTGGGAAAAAACGGGGGGGGGGGCTTTTTGCGAAGGCTGTGTTTGTAGTTTCTGAACAGATGTGTTTATAGAAAACTATTCATTAAATATAACAATAAATTAATTGTAATAATATAATTATGATAATGAATGAATATATAATACCAATATTTGTATCCGCCTTTCCAAAATATAATAGGAGAAATAGAGGAGAGCTTGTATTTTTGTTGATTTTGAAGTTTCATATTCTAGAACCCCCAAGCATTATAGAACAATTGAATTAAGAGAAATAACGTGTTTTCTATTCTGAATAAATTCACATTTGCATAGAAGTTTAAATGCTCCGTCCAACAATATTTAACCAGCCTTAAATAGAAAAGTATCATTTTTGTTGATTTTTTAGCCGTGAGGCACGGACGCTTGTAGTTGGACACAGACACACATACTGGCCTACGACCCCTTTTTTATATTTTGATAACCGAGTGGTCAGTATCAAAAATCATAGACGAATGTGACCGGAGGAGACTCGGGGGCGCGCCACCTCCACTGGCCCCTCCACTCAAGTCTCATGCAAAGTCTTACGTGCAATCTGGCAATAGAAGGGAACCAAACAAAGTCCAAACAATCGTCGAAGAATGGAGGGGTGGGAGTAGGGGAAAACACTGCTTCTCGAACGAAGTCCTTGATGAGAATGATTTTATTAATTCAGACACAATTCTTCCGCAGATCAGATGCAAGTTTTAAGTTTACTCGTGGAAAAGTGTGTTGCGCTTTGATGTTGAAGAACAGAAGACACCGCGTTTCTATGATAATTGCCGACATGCGCGCGTATGACGACATATATATGTAGATTACGCGGCGCTAGCCTTTGATTAGTCGGCAAATTTGTAAACATGTTCTCTATTTAAATGCATTCTGCCACGATTGGCTCAGGTATACAATTTGACGCAAGGGTTGCTATCTTTTTATCCTCAATTCGACATAAAGATAATAGGCCTATATTGCAAGATTTCTAACATGACACCAAGTAATCAAAACATTCATTTACTCAGTCCTCTAATTCTTACTTCTTTCTTTGTAAATTCTTTTTATTTTTCTTCATAATTTAAGATCAAGAGTGGGGCGACTCCGCCATTATATCGACGATATATTTAAGCCTATAGGAGCGGCCGACATTCATGGGCAATTGAGCTGGGGTGGGGGCGGGGGTGGTACAACATGGACCTCGCCACGGTTTTCCAGCTACTTTAATACTCAAAATAATTTGAATAAGAATAAGAATACTAGAAAGTGCCCCGTTATTCATTCAATATATCTTTTAAACCCCCAACTTTTTGGCTCGCGCTTCGCGCTCGTGGATACTACATCATAATGCACAAATAAATCCAACATATGAAAACGTGAACAATCAAAAAGGACAGTGTTATTTTATACCAAACACGCACAGTTCCACTACAGTGCACTAACGACCAGAAAGATTCTACGGGAAATGTGTGTACTGGTATAGGACTCTCTGCTACCTCTGACCGTCGATATTCGCTGGATAACAATGCCCTGAATAAAGACCGTGTAAAAGAGAGAGTCCAAGCTGTGCAGTCAGAGATCGAAGTATTTTATTCATGATATTTTTTTTATGATATAAAAAAAACGCGGGGGGAGGAAAAATATTGACAATCACAAAAGAACGTTAGTTTAAATCATTGGAAACAGAGAATTAATATTTACTTCACTCCAGCGTTAACTAGGAAAATCATGCGCTGCATGAATTTTAAGAAAGCTTTTAGTGACTGCTGTTTGACGCAAACATATCATTTCACACCAGAAAAACGACCCAAAATGACTCCCTAAAAAATGGGGGGAGGCTTTTTAAAGCTCCAAAACGCCGAGGGTTAGGGTTTGTTAAAAAATCGGGTGTAAAAAAAATATTCTTCCCAAGGTATTCTTGTTTATACATTAAACCTATAAAAACCTGTGTAACTAAGTAAATATTTGCTCGATTTTTTTATTCCAGTATATTCAACAAAACTCCCGTTTTCGGGCATTCCTTCCATTGACAATCGCGTGCGTGAAATGGGTTTTCCTTAGAAAGAAGCACCCAACGTTTTCATATGTTTTGAGCTCAAATTTTGTATACCAATCAGAAGGTACTAGAATGCCACAATTAACTCGAATATACAAATCAAATTATACTAAATCATAATGCACATAATAACTCCACATATTACCTTAAAACTTTTCAGCTTCGCGGCTTCGCGCTCGCCGGTATATAACTAATTTAGGGTCTATAATACACACCATTTATCTATCTAATCCCTTCTTTTATACTAGAATATATTGAACCCCTTATGGTCTATATACTCTTTTTAAAAGCTCAAAATTTTTATGGCTCGCGCTATTCGTAGCCCAGATTGCTTATGACAGATATTCAAACTAATGACACACATAAGAATGCAACAAATATTCATTGCACAAGATTTTGAACGCTTCAAAAATCTTCCGGGCCATGCGCCTAATCGCGCTTTTCGCAACG
>CALNVZ010003434.1:32573550-32600193 GCA_940671915.1 Paracentrotus lividus | reverse complement strand
GCTGACGATTTGAACGCCTTCCTTGCAGACTACGCTCAAGATGTTGAGAGACTGAAACTGGAGCGGTTTGCAAAGGACGAGCCAGCAGTCTGCCTTCCATCTCAACACAAAGAAGCCAATCGAAGATGTCTGTTCGTCCACGATGGTAACTTTACCAAACACCCCCATCCAACATCCTTGGAGTGAACTGCAGACAGTTACGTACAGGAATCACTTGAACGCCTGCGAGCAAGCGTTTCAGCAAGGAACAACTTGTGCGTCGCTTGGCTGGTTACATCATGCGGTTTTGCTCACATCTACCCTTCGCACAGGTTGCTCTAGCTCTGGTCTACAGCTTCTGCTGAATTGCTTGCTCAAGCGTGGTGCAGGAGGACACACACCCAAGAAGCTGGACCGTTTCACTAAATGAACCATTTGCGCTCTGATCCGGATTGGGCCTTCGCCAAACACAACTGATTCTCTTTCTTCCAGTCCCGCTGAGATTCGCCCAAGACTACGTCGCGAGCATCTAACCAGACAAGCTGACAACCAAATCCTGGCTGATGATGACCACTTCTGCACAAAATAACGGACAAATTCCCAGGACCTTGGTCGACAACGCCTTCGATACGCCGACTTTTTCTCCGCACGCAGCCGCCCTCAGCAGCTCAGAGTTCAGTCTCATCCAGGAATGGGAAAAAGACTGGAAGAGACGATTCGCCCACGGCATTACTACTCCCTTTGGCATCAAAGCTCCTGCTGGCTCTAATCTTACTCGGAGGGGAGTGACGGTACACTCAACCGGCCTACGACACTGGGGTTTGGCAGATTCTGCCAACATGCACCGATGGAAGCTTCGCGATTCAACCAGCATGCCATCTGCGGTGCAGGATAGCAGCGGCATATCAATATCATACAGCTGCCCTGACTTCAACCACCTGATGGATGACTGACCTTAACCAAGCCCAAATGATGCAAATCAATGGCTTACCCAACTTCAGAAACTAGTCCTGACTTACAAACTACTTACCTCTTACTTACTATAACTCATTCGAACGAAGAAGAAGGGGCCGTCACACGAGGTCGTTCTATTAACGTTCTATACGTTCTTGCCCGTTTTTTAAAAAATTGCTGAACGGGCTTTGGGTCGGGTTGGAACTTCTAACTTTGGAAAATATTTTCTTAATACGATTACTAGCCAGTTCATAAATAGTTCCTCGCTTACGCAATTCGTCTTTATCGCTGTTCCGCAATTACGTTGTATCCAATTAGACCGAGTAAACGGCTCGTTCACTCATATACCGTTTTCGTTCAGCACGTTGCAAACCGTCACTAAAAGTGCCTATGCGCAATGATAAAGTAAGGTACCATGTTGTAGTAGTCCTTCTCGTTCAGGCAGTAAGTCTAACCCGTTTAGAACGTTATCCACTACGTTTAATTATAGAACTATAGCCAGTACGATTTTTTTTTAATGTTAAAAAAAAAATCGGATGGCCTTTCCGTTCTTCCGTTCGGGGCCCGTTCGCTAAGTTCGTAAACAGATTGCTAAACGGTCTTGACTACATTCTAAGAAAGGTCTGTACTACGTTTCGTCCGTGTGTAAAACAGATGGCCGTCCAAGAACTACCTAGAACGCCAGTGAGAACTAGCTCAGTGTGACGGGAATTATGACACGCCCGTTTCTGTTTATAAAATTGAACGTATTGCTATCCAAACCGTGCAATAAAGTCCTCGCGCAGATTGAAATCAGGTCTCAAGTACGTCCACTCCGTGTGTACAGATTAAGCCCGCTTCTTCAATAATTTCAATAAGCATGTAAGAAACTTGTTCCAGTGTGATAGAGTATAAGCGAATTAATTCAGCTTGTTTAATTGCCACATTAATTTTTACAATTTACAGAAATCACAATTTTTTAGATAAATACGAAAAACGGGCTGGTCCAAAAAGAATTGCGTACATTTCACCTAATATTTTCTGGTTAAAGCTGAACCAACGTTCGTATACAGTCCTCAATACGTCCATCCGTCTCTGCCTCGTCTGCAGTCCGTTTGTATCTACACTGTCGTCATTAAAGGTGGAATATTTTTTTCCCTCATACGACGACATATGATTTTGACCTGACTTTAATTTCATGAATATGTTTGTCCCCTGCTTTTACTTTTTTGGAGAACCTGGCTTACCCTTTGGCGCATCCTCCCAACCCTTATACGTGGACCTTTTTCCAAAAAGTTTGTCAACCCCGTGATGCCCATTTTTGTCATTTTTTCTCATCTTTGGGCCCTTTTTGTTTCCCGGCCGACACGCCCCCCTCAGTCGCACCCCCAGGAAGCGCGAATGAGGTGAGTTCTTGTATTTGTCTTTAAGTGTAAATCTATATTTCTGGCGGAGCAGGCTCTAGTTGTCTCTTGTCTAGGGGAGCGGGTGAGTAATAAAAACGAGATTGTCGTGAAAAAAAACTAAACCAACTCGGAATATTTCCATTCTCTTATGCTTGAAAACCAAACAAGAAATTGAAAACCACCTTTAACCCTTAAATATTCATCATTTCCCTTAAATTTTGTTTAGCCTGATGACAAGGCTGTAATAGTCATTATTGGTAATGATTTTATTTTGATTATGTTTGGTGAGATTTTACAATACAATTTAGGGAAGATAGAATTTCCATTGGCAGTAAAAATGAATAAAATGAATGTTGACCCCAATCAAAAATAAATCTTGACCCCTCACCTAGACAAAAGGGTCGAGCCTGTTAACCATAATCTAGAATTAATTTAAAGAACAAATAAACAAATCTAATTCTCAGACGTGTTTTCCTTTGGGGTAGTGACTCGAGGGGGCCTTGTGGGTCGCCGTGAACAAAAGGGCCCCAAAAATAAGAAAAATAGACGAAATGGCCATCTTTTTGGGGGTTGACAAACTTTTTTGAAAGAAAATCCCCGGGAAGGGTATGAGGAACGTCCAAGATTACCCAGGATCCCAGAAAGTGACAGCGTGGACAAACACATTCAAGAAATTAATAAGGAAGCAACATAATGTCTTGAGCAAGAAAAAATATTCACACTTTATGACGAACAGTGTAGTTAAAATCGGTTGAATGACCGTTTCACGAAACAGAGCCCGTCTGAAACAATCAAATCGTCCCCAGTAGTTGCAACCCGTTCTTAACCCTATCAAGACCAAGGGGGGGGGGGGGCACAATGTGCCCCCCCCCCCCTACCAAACTTTTTACGCCATTTCTGTACGGTTGCTCATTTCCCCCCAACTTGTGACTTTCACTAAATTTATTCACGAACATTTTGATACCTATTTTGTGGGGATATGATATTCCGTGTTGCCATTGGCAACCATAATTGACAGCATGTTTATCCAATTTTTGATCATTTTTGATATCATATACATATACATATTTTTGGGTGTTATAATAGGGTTTCTTTATTCAAAATAAATTGATAAACATTCCAAACTGATACCAATCTTTTCTTTTGTTTTGTTTCTTTTTATTTGAAAATGGCGCAAAACAATAAATATAATAGAAAATATTGAAATATCAATTTATTCACATTTTTGATTTTTGTAAATGAGTTTATCCAATGAATATCACAGAATATGACTATTGCTTATTATACATTCACTTTTGCAATGCCTAAATAGTGAAAATGAGTAAAAACAATCATTATTTCATTATTTCAATTAATTACCAAAACGCCCTCTGTTGGTGAAATCGAATTTTTCTTATTAAGAGCATAGAGCCCTCATTTTGGAACCTTGAATATTTCGAATGGCACGAATGAACAATGAATGAATCCTTAAACATATTTGTAACAGTTTCCATCTTACAACCATGATTTTAGGAGTTAAAATGATTTATTCAAATTTCGTGAATTTTTCTATGTATTTCTTTATTTAAGTGAAAATAGCGCCCCATATGATGACCTTGAGAAATTTTTAGTTGTACCAAATTGTAGAGCTTGAGTTGCTCTATCGTCATGCCAAATATGAAAGCGATCGGTTCAAATAAATAAAAATTATGGAGGGGGGCCACAATGTGCCCCCCCCGCCTTGGGTACGATCTCTCTCTTTTGAGATTTTACAATACAATTTAGGGAAGATAGAAATTTCCATGGAGTAAAAATGAATAAAATGAATGTTGAACCCCAATCAAAATAAATCTTGACCCCTCCCCTAGACAAAAGGGTCGAGCCTGTAACCATAAATCTAGAATTAATTTAAAGAACAATAACAAATCTAATCTCAGACGTGTTTCCTTTGGGTAGGACTGAGGGGGCCTTGGTGGGTCGCGTGAACAAAAAAGGGCCCCAAAAATAAGAAAAAATGACGAAAATGGCCATCTTCTGGGGGTGACAAACTTTTTTGAAGAAAAATCCCCGGGAAGGGTTGAGGGAACGTCCAAGATATACCCAGGATCCCAGAAAGTGACAGCGGTGACAAACACATTCAAGAAATTAATAACGGAGCAACATAATGTCAATTGAGCAAGAAAAAAATATTCCACCTTTATGACGAACAGTGTAGTTAAAATCGGTTGAAAATGACCGTTTCCACGAAACAGAGCCCGTCTGAAACAATCCAAATCCGTCCCCAGTTAGTTGCAACCCGTTCTTAACCCTATCAAGACCAAGGGGGGGGGGGGGCACAATGTGCCCCCCCCCCCCTACCAAACTTTATACGCCATTTCTGTACGGTGTCTATTTCCCCCAAACTTGTGACTTTCTCTAAATTTATCACGAACATTTTGAAGCATATTTTGTGGGGATATGATATTCCGTGTTGCCATGGCAACCATAAATTGACAGCCATGTTTATCCAATTTTTGATCATTTTTGATATACATATACATATAAACAATATTTTGGTGTTATAAATAGGGTTTCTTTATTCAAAATAAATTGAATAAACATTCCAAACTGAATACCAATCTTTTTCTTTTGTTTTTGTTTCTTTTTATATTGAAAATGGCGCCAAAACAATAAATATAATAGAAAATATTGAAATATCAATTTATTCACATTTTTTATTTTTGTAAATGAGTTTATCCAATGAAATTCACAGAATATGACTATTGCTTATTATACATTCACTTTGCATGCCTAAATAGTGAAAATGAGTACAAAAACAATCATTATTTCATTATTTCAATTAATTACCAAAAACGCCCTCTGTTGGTGAAATCGAATTTTTCTTATTTAAGAGCATAGAGCGCCCTCATTTGGCAACCTTGAATATTTCGAATGGACGAATGAACAATGAATGAATCCTTAAACATATTTGTAACAGTTTCCATCTACAAACCATGATTTTAGGGAGTTAAAATGATTTAATTCAAATTTCGTGAATTTTTCTATGTATTTCTTTATTTAAGTGAAAATAGCGCCCCCATATGATGACCTTGAGAAATTTTAGTTGTACCAAATTGTAGAGCTTGAGTTGCTCTATCGTCATGCCAAATATGAAAGCGATCGGTCAAATAAAATAAAAATTATGGAGGGGGGCACAATGTGCCCCCCCCCCCCCTTGGGCCTATGAACCATCAAAATACCTTGGTCTTGATAGGGTTAATCAGTTCCAACTCGTTTCCAATGCGTTTCGTCCCGACCCATATCAATTCTAGTTGTAAACTTAAGAGGAAGAGGGCGCTATCACTCTACGCAAAGCGAATGCGTCCATAGACATTTTGTATTTTGCACAGTTTTTTCACTTTGTTTTCTTGATTATGGCGAGCAACTACCTTTAAAGATCGATCAACTTAATAAATACGCTAAGAGTCTGATTTTTTCAAAATAGGATAACTTATTGCAAAGGGGGAAAAAGTCCTGTCACTTGTGTCAATTCGAAATCTAGTCAGATCAAATTTCCTGTACAATATGGCCATTTTTGCTCTCAAAATAGCTCATACGCCGCATAATCATCCTCCTGGATAACGCATATTATATTACAGCTTAATGATCAAGCAGTTTTTAAAAGCTTGATTCTCAGCTTTCCAAAAGTGGTCCATTCATTTCGATTGGTTAAGAAAAAGTCCTGTTCACTTTGAACATTTCACAATAGAATCTTTAGTCGAATGGTCGATATTTCCCGCATATTCACATCATATCGCATGTGGACGGCGTCTTCGAAAGAGGATGACAAGATCACTACTTATTATCAATAATCGTTTGAAACATCAATCTATGTGAAATAAGATTCTGATTACAACTTAGCACAATAATGTTATAACTTGCCCAAATGTGTATTTCCTCCATCTGGTCTGGAGAATCTATTAACTACAACATGATAAAAGTTCATCAATTTCTTTCATCTCCACGTACGTACGAGTAGATTGCTCAACCGAACGGACAATACCATTCCAGCTGCAGGGAAGTCTTTTGTGAGTTTTTGTGAGCTAATTTATTATTGCAGGCCAGCTGTATAGGATTTCTGCGCTTCTTAGCCGTATTTCCAAACGTCACTTCGTTGCGTCTGGCCTCTAATAATGACGCGCCTTGTTTAATTACGATTTAATGCGCGCACATTGGAATACGTAATGCCTTTGGTCCCAAGCCCGCCGTACGTTTTTTTTGGCCGTACGTTTTTTGGGGGCTACGGTCGCTACGTTTTTCTGAAAACGTGGAGGGAAGTGCAAGCGCACGGTGCGAGTACGTCAACGCCCGGACTGCGCAAGGTGTAAGTACGTGGCCGGTAATATCCATGGTATGGTAATGGCGGTTGTGTTGCATCGTACGTTGCGCAACGTTGTAAGTGAGATGTCGTGCTTGTAACGTACGATCTCCGTGCGTTTGAATCGTTATCGTACGAGGCCGTGCTTCAAGTACAACCTCACGTACGGTGTCAGTACTCACGCGCATGGTTGTAAGTGCGTTCAGGTGGCGATGAACGTAAGTTTTTGATCTCAAAATTTGTGGTGGATAATGTATATATTATTTTTATTTATTTATATTATTCATTTAGATTAATTATTATATTATCATATATTGATATCATAATCATTATACATTAAACTGAATATAACCTAACATCACAAGTATTGCATCATAGCTGATATACATGCTTTTTTTTTTTAACAACAATTTATACTTTTGTTTGGTATTTTGAAATGAAAGTTTTGTCTTTTCATGGCATTATAGTAAAAAACGAACCACTCTATAGAGAAGAAATTCTTTTACGCCTGTGGCATAGAAGATGTGATCAATGATTGATGATACAGCAAAACCTAATGAAATTGTATTAAACCTGTTTTTTGCAATATAGGACTCAATTTAAAGCAACGCTAGAAACAAATTTATCTTCTTTGAGTGTTGTTTGTTTTTGTTTTCTTTTACTTTGACAGTTTCCATTGTACATTTTGGCGAGTTTTCATTTTCAAAATGTATACATGGTATAAGCGAAACATGCAAAACAGTTTCCGGAGAAACTGAAGCTTGTATCATGATTTGGTTCACGAATCTATTGAAATAATAGGCTACCCCCAAGGAAAAAAAAACCAAACAAAAACAAGAAAGAAACATTTGGAGATGAATTATCAGTAAAAGTAATAATAATCGTAAAATGAATATTTGTTACGTTTATTCGAATGCTGTAACTACAACATAATTATGTTTAATAAATTGACTATGATTTGGTGGAATAAGTTGCATCAAACAGTATTCTGGCAATACAGACTAAATTTGTCTTGTCAACGTTTAAAATTAAATTTCACATCTGTGGTAAATGCATGTCTGCCGTA
Organism: Paracentrotus lividus; assembly: GCA_940671915.1. Lineage (NCBI taxonomy): Eukaryota > Metazoa > Echinodermata > Echinoidea > Camarodonta > Echinidae > Paracentrotus > Paracentrotus lividus. The sequence goes on along the minus strand of CALNVZ010003434.1, from coordinate 32,592,473 downwards.
TACGCATCTCTTTGTAGAACATTTTTTGGGTGCAGTATGAAGCATGTTTTAAGTTTTTCATTAATGATAATGGCCACCTCCCATATTTTAATGGCGGGGGGGGAGAGGGCATTGTTCTTTTTTAGAATGGCTTGTTCAAGTCATCTACTGTTTCGTCATGTTTGAAGATTTTCTTCAATTATATTTTATATTTAATATTTATAATTCTTATATATAATATTCATTGGACTCCATAAAATAAAAATGCACAATGCGCAATACTTTTTGACAGGTGAGGAGATTCTACTGCAATATTGAAGAATATACAACATGTAGCATCACACACATATTATCATAATTATATTTATATACATACGTAGTATTTTTTATAAATAAAAATTTGAAATACGAAACGTACGTCGGCTCAGTAAGAATCAGTGCGCACAACGCGCGTTGTTAAGTGCGGAGCACTGCTTAGTCCGTACGACACGCGAGTTCTGCGTGCTCAATCAACCGTGAAATGGGCAAAGGCAAAGTAACGTGGGCCACGCACTTTCCCGTGCGCAACACGCACTGCAAATCGTCCGTGTTGCGCAGTCAGGCGGTGCTGTGCGCCGCAGCGTGCGGCAATCCGTAGTCAGAACGTAGGCCCACGCAGCGAAAGTTCCTCCTGCCACAAGTTCTGCGTCGTGCGCGCACATTTTTCAAATTCCGTACGCGAGTCGGTACTCACCACGTAGTGACGTACATTTTCCAAATTTTGCCCACCGTTTTTGCACGTAGACAGCAGCACGTGCAAGTACCCACATATGTGACCAAGGCATAACTTACATTTTACATGAGTAGAATGTATAAACTAGTCTGGTCATTTTTAATTCCGTTAAACACCGTTCTACTCGTTCTTACGTCGCCCCAAACGGCCTCCAAGAAAGTTCATCTCGTTCTTAGCTTTCGTCAGTATCCGTGGCAGAACGTGTTGAACGCAAATGCGTCCGCGGTTCCCCATAAAAAAAAAACCCTAGCCCGTTTTTGCCAGACCTCATGACGTTTCGTAACTTCAAGCTGATAATGAATATACATGTCGTATTGTGAAGACGTCCTAGCACATTTAGAGCGATTTAAGTACGGCAATTTCGTTGCTAGGTCGTCGCATCTCGTTTCAAGGTAGATTGCGGCACCTTCCGTTAATTTTAGAGCGAGATGGGCGCCCGATTTTTTTTGAACCAATTTTGGAATCCGACCGAGCTAGCTCCATGAAGTTCGTCAACAGATCGTAGAAGTATTACTACGTCACCAGTTACACACAGACTATGCCCGTTCGGCAAAATTTGCTGAAGAGACGTAGTAGCGAAAGCCTAGAGTCAGTATGACGGGGGGTATAAGTAAAATAATGTCCGAAGTTATTCCTCCCCAAAGAAAGTTATGACCAATGAAGGCTCAATTGTTTTTATAAAAAATTTAGTTGATTTCTTTTTGAATTAATTTGAAAATGTTGTGTAACCACAATATTTTTTAGAATAATTCTGTTTCATTTGCTTTTGATGAATTATGAAAATTTGTTGAACCACAATTATTATTTAGTTCTTAAACAATTATCCAAAAATATATTAAGATATATCATTTATTTAAAACAATACTTCGAGTTGCTTATTTATTAATTTATTAACTCATCATGGCCATGCATTAGTATTGATGACCATTATTACTCTTTCCTAAACAGAATGACTTTTTGTCATTGCCTCTTTGTTCAAAGTGGGCCGTATAACTTACTACGATAACGTATACACAATTCTTCCATTCCTTCAAAGAAGATACATACGTTTAGATCTATAGGCCAAAACATTATATTTCAATTTGATTGAAGGAGCAAAATATACTCAAGAAAGTAAATTAGTGCTGAGAATTGGCAGAGCTCTCCTTAGAACCCAGGTTGCTCTTGAACATCAACATAATGCACATTATCGATGAACACCACCCCCCCCTCAAAAAAAAAACAAAACAACAACAACAACAAACCAAAACAAAAACAAGCAAACAAATTAAGTTGGATACAATCTAGTTAAGATGTAAGAAGATTAAAGGGGATGAAAGAAAAAAAAGATACGTAATGAAAAAAAAAGACTAAATAAAGCGGTTTTAACAGCACGAGCCCTCATCGTTGACTGTTATACCAACTGTTATACTGAATACTACTGGTAGCCTTATGCATTTACAAAGAAATATTTAATATTTTATAGTTTTATATAAAACGTGAAATTTTGATCTTTCAAACATTCACGTGGCATTACTGAGTAGTGTCTGCATAGTATAATCGAAAATTATAGATCGCAGTTTCAAACTACCGAGTGAGTCAACAAAAAACTTTACACCAAGAAAAATGTCTATAAAAAGAAAACCAATTTATAAACCCCGAATTATTTTACATATAGTAACCCCTCCCGCATCTTTTGGTACCATTTTTGTGTGGCATGTCTTTACGCTTGGATGAACACGACGCATTGTTTGCGAACATGCACATTTCGAATCGTGCAAGTGTGGGGATGAAATTGAAACAACAAAAGCTGACAAAAAAGCAACTCCATCATGAATAAAATAGCATAACTTTTTAACAAAAATGTTTTGAGCCGAATAACTAGGCGAGGGTGTTGGTACAGTTATCGACTAGATTGTATGTAAAAATTATATTGATTCATCAAGTAATCCATGAATGAGTACACATCAAAAAGTAAACTGTCACTGACAGACCTAAAAAGGCCTCTTAATGCTCACTCATGCTTGACTCTACATATCTATCTAATTTTCACACAAAATGTAGTCGATATGTATAACAACGCCCCTGCCAAGTTATTTGGCGCAAGACATTTTAGTTAAAAAGTTATGCTATGTTGACTAGGATGGAGTTGCTTTTTTGATAGCTTTTGTTGTTTTGATTTTACTCCCACTTTTGCACAATTCGAAATTTACATGTTCGCAATTAATGCGCCGTGTTCATCCAAGCGTAAAGATATAACACACAAAATTGGTACCGAAATATGCGGGAGGAATTACAATTTCAGAATGTGTATAAGAATTTGGGGTTTATAAGTTGGTTGTCTTAGTTTTTATTTACATTTTCTAGGTGTAAAATTTTTTTGGACTCACTTATAGGTGTCGGCCTTACGACAACAGTAAGTTCTACATTATTTCATTGTGCTTGGTAAAGACATGTATTAAAAAAACAATACAAAATCACAGAACTTAATTTTACAAATTTCCTGCACACACTTACATGTTCTGTATTTTCCTGTATATATGTTCTGGATTTGTTTAATTTCTTTTGTTCGTTTCTTCTCACTTATAGGTGTCGGCCCTACGACAACAGTAAGTTCTACATAACGGTATATAATTTCATTGTGCATGGTTAAGACATGTATTAAGCGACGACCTGTTATAAGAAAACAATAAACATATATAAACACATTATATTAAATATTCGGGTAGATTAAAAACATCAAAAGCGAATAAATATAACATATTTATTAAACAAAGTGGCTTTTTAAATCTAAAAGTGTACACCTCTAAAATTCTCCTTTTTTTGGGGGGGATAATTTATTGTAAATTCTTGTGTTACATAAGCCTACCCTGGATAATGAACTTCCAGGTTTCGTTTCAGGAACAGAGTTGAATATAGAATATAATTATTTCTTATTTTGTTATCTATTTGCCGTAATAGGCTGCTCCTACGACACCCACTCAAACACCAACAGAAGGTAATTATCTAAATGTAACAATGTCTGACCGTAATGAAATATTGTATGAGTGGTATAAATATATGATAGCCAGTACATGTTGAAGTGAGCTTGAAAATGATGATATCGAGTTATGTGGTAAATCTTATTTATTATAATTCAACAAAAAATGAGATGTCTCAATTCTGCATTGGCCATGAGTGTCCAAGCATATTGTTACAACTGTTTTCTTCCGTTGACAGAGTATCGAATTTCCCATTTTACTTTTTTGAGTATATGGAGGTGCATAGAAACGGATTCTTTAGTCTACATGCATGACATGAAAGCCTTTTTATGTTCTGAAGTGAGGGATAAGTTGTACGTGGGGGGGGGGGGAGATGAAAAGGGAATTATATTTTTTTTTTCACTTTAGTATTTATTTGGTACTTGAGTAGAATCTGAAAACATGGTGTAATCGAAAATTTTAGATCGTAGTTTCAATTTGAGTTTTCGTTTCCATTGTATTGTTAGCAGTAAAAACATGAAGATATTCTTTTTTTTTAATAAATGTATTCGTTTCTTCCTAAATAGGTGCCGACCCTACGACTACAGTAAGTTATACATAATGTACAGTACATTTTAATTATCTTTGCTTGGTAAAGACATGTATTGAACTACGAGCTGTTATTAGAAAACAATAAACATATATAAACACATTACATGAAATAAACATAGGGTATTATCAAACCCCCATAAGAAAGAAAAAAAGGGACAAAAACCTGCAAAAGCGAATATAGTAAACATTCTCACACCTTCTCAGCCGGATGCCAGTTGATCTCTCAGATGACAGACTCCGACGTTGATTTTAAAATCCTCGTATTGACTCTATTGCTAGCAAATTTAACCTTCACGATCTTTTTGAATTAAAGTATAATAAGCAAACATGACTTTTTAATATGAAAGTGTACACTTTCTACCATAATTTAGAAATCATTGTAAATTGTTGTGTTATGTACGCCTTACCCTGTACAATGAACTTCTTGATTTTGTTTTAGGAACATAGTTAAATACAATTCATTTCATTTTTATCAATTTACCATAATAGGCTGCTCCTACGACAACCACTCAAACTCCAACACCTGGTAATTATTTAAATGTAAACAAGGTTGGACCGGTATACAATATTGTATGGCTGGTGTTAACATTCTGTTAACATGTAAGCATGTTGACATGAACTTAAAGAAATATTGATATTAGCTCACATGGCGTTTGATTATTTAACCAAATTTTTTTTTCTCGATTCTGCATTTGCTATGGGCCTCTACTCTCAATTTTACCAATAATTTTATTATGTTGGGAGAGTATCAAATTTCCAAGTTTTAATTTTTGTTGAGATATAGGGAGGCACACTATTGTAAAATTTCTTACATTAATGATAGCTACGGTTTTAAATTTGAATTAAGAATGACAAGAGAATAATAGTCCAAAATAAAGGAAATTTCAAAAGTTTTCACTAAATTCTAATGAATTTTATCTTCTTATTATAACAATCTTAAGTCCTGTAAAAACAGAAAGCGAACGATGAGATTAAATTGAGGGTGTGATCTCAGATGAGGTTTTGATCCAAAAAGTGCTCTATGCCGCTAAAGGTAGAGCATGAATGTCACATGATATTACTTTATAATAATTATAACGACACATTTTTGTTGTTGTTGTTTTTTCAATGTTGCTCGTAGACAATAGGTAAAAATTCAGTTCAGTCGTCAAAATTAAACTTTATTTTTGAATAACTGTATAATTTTGATTGGAAACAAATGGATTTCCCACATTTGACACTTCCCATTAAAGTGATCCATGGCCTTTATTTTGCATAAAAAGTTCATGTGAGTGAATTTGGGATTTAATACATTTAAAAGAAAACAGTATATTTTTAAAATGTGTCATTGGAAAGGCCTTGTTGCTTAGCATGTAAGATTAGAGCGGGAAAGTTCCATTTCAATATTTATATATTTATTAATTTTTGCAGAATCCACCAGAGCTCAGACAGAAACTCCAACGACGCCTTTACCAATAGAAATCGTTCGTCAAAAGGGCTCCCTTTACAAACAGATACCGTTTCGGCGTCTGACAAACCACGCAATCAAAGTTAAAACTGGGATATCGTCTGCTATTAGATGTGGTGCCGAGTGTAACAACCTAGATGACTGTGTGTCTTTTAACATTGGTAGTAATGGCGTCTGCGAGCTCAACAACCGAATGGTAGAGAGGGATGATTTGATGGAAGGTCGCTTTGTTCATGACGATGGATTTAAATATTATCAGAAAGTGTAAATAACCTCGATCGTGAGTGTGAAAGATGTACATAACACAGATATCGAGCTAGATGGTAGGCCTATTTAAAGTATTGTGTAACTTTGATGTCATAACCGATTGGTTGTTAATGCTTGAAGTGCAAAGCTAGACCACAAAAAAGTTTATTGTATTATCAACATAAAGTTTAGACAGTTTAAAACAATCAACAACAATTTGACAAAAAAATTTAAAACCAGACAAATGATATTAAAAAACCGATGTGAATTGTAATAGCCTAATACAACTTTTACAACATGGTCTAAATTATATTTAAAAATTTCCACCTATTTTATCAAAAACTTTTTTCTTGAACCCTTTTGTCATATAATATCAAGGGGTTTTGTTGTTGTTTTTTTTGTGTATCATACGATTCATTTTGTTTTAAATATGACATAATATATGTCCTTTAATTTCTCAACCATTTTTAGTTTGTGGTACCTTTATTAGATTGAATTGTTGTTTTTTATTTAAACTTGCCATTCACCGTCATGTTCATGATCAGCCCATAACTAGGGGGGGGGGTTCGGGGTTCGAACCCCCCCCCCCCCTCCCCCCCCCCGCTGGCGAGCAGGGTCCGCTTGACCAAAAAAATAAATAAATATAATAAATTGATTAAATGGATATTTTCTTTTGTTGCTTATCAATTTCTTTGGGCCTGTCGAAACGACCTTAGGGCTGAAGGCAGACACATTTTTGAACACAACTTCCCCCCCCCCTGCTTATCGCGCGGCGCGCGACGTGAAAAAAAATTGATGTACCTTTTCTGCTCGCCCGGCGTCTCGTAAAAAAAAATTGATGTACCTTTTTGTCCACTTTTGCTGATTTCGAACCCTCAGTAAAAATCGTAGTTACGTGCCTGACATGTACATTATGTGAGATAATAATGATATAATATGTAGTTTACAGACAATATGACGTTAATCCTTGTTATATTCTTAGCATATGATATTATTATCTTGCGTGAACGTTTTACTTTCTTTAGCATAACGTCAAATAAATATACCCATGATTAATATAAGTTCTTTAAACGGATTGTTTAACTTCGCTATATAAGCTCTGATTTTATACTCTTCCAGGTAATGATGTCATCATAATTGTAAACCTTTAGGTCAGACAGGAATCACATGAGATTTTGAAGTTAATCGTTTTTTAATTGCCAAGATATTGATGACTTAATATGAACATAGTCATAGTTAACAATTAACAATGGAGTGTAAGGAGGGAATTTAACTATGTAATGATGCTTAGGATATGAGTTTTATTTTCATATTATTACATGCACTGCCCAGCATGTCAGGGGCCCAAAACTCAGATTTTTTGTTCAAGCCTCCACAAATTTACTCCATCTATTCAAGGATTAATTTACATTTAACTTCATTTTGAAGATACATGTATATTTTGTTTGTTATTGACCTTAGTTTTTACGGCGCTGTCATCCATTACATTAATATTTACCCCAATATGAATATTTACATTTATATGATTATCTAAGCCTCTGAAAAAATGGCACCCAACTTCTATCCTGGTTGTTTATGGTTTGTTTTTTCATCGTTCCTGATATCCATACAGTTGAAAAGTTCATGTGTTTAATTATTTGTACCATAATGGTGATGTCATGCTTGAATGCATAGGAACCACTGAATCCAAGGGGAAGTGAAAAGTTGCAATGTTATTGCTCGCAGTGTACATATTTTTTTTATCAGGTTAACATGCTGTGGATTTTTACCTCTGACACGTTTACCTCAAGAATGTTATCCCTGGTGCGTACAAAAAGGGGTTAATTTAATGGTTAAAACCATGTGAGGAGTCCTCAGAATAAAAAAAAAAGGTCCATGGAATCCGCGTTTCGGCAATGTAGACTCCACAGTTGTTATTGTTTTGACAAAGCTCCAACTCTACAAGACGAATTTCCTTTTTGGGGGCTTCTGATAATGGCGCCACTGATGAATAGCCTCTCCATTATTCAACCTATGCCCTGTAGCACAAAGTCTTACGGTAGATAAAAAGTTACGGTTGATTTTTTTTTTCTCGGTAGCCTCATCAGGGACAGGATGCTCCACAGTTGATGATCTTGGTCCTAACCCTAGCCCTAACCCTAATCTTAATTATGTCCTAATCCTAATCTATGACTGTACCTGCTTTTCAAATGAGGCTACCGAGAAAAAATCAATCGTAACTTTTAATTAATCGTAAGTCTTTGCGTCACAGGGCACTGGTCATACAACTTTTTCAATTCATTCAATTCAAGAATGGTTTATTGTCAATAAAAGCAGTATACATGAATGACAGCCGAAGGGCTGAAATGGGCATGTTTACAATAAAAAATACTTAAAGGTATAATCAAATTAACAATACCAAAACATTACATGTAAAATTGATTAAAAAAATACTAAGATATAAAAATACATACATTTGCAGAAATTGACATAAGATAGAGAATTTTGAAAAAGTTGGATCCAACTGGATTTGTGTGTGTGTGTGAGTTTTTTTTTTTTTAAATATATATATCAGATAATAAACGAATATGAACATTACTTGGAGTTTAACAGGTCAATAAGATATGGTATGGAACTTTTTCTGAAACGGTCGGTTTTACACCTAAATTGTTTAAAATTGGGAACATGTCCTTAAATGATAATCCCATTCAACAGTCCTTAAATGATAATCCCATTCACACGTGTCATGTGATGTAGGGGAGACCGGGGATGATAGTTACACGGGACAGTTGTTACAGTTCTCAGTGTGCTGAGCTTGAACAAGAGAGTATGTGCTAACTGTTATATACACCCTACACATAGCTGTGATGAACAGCCGGTCGTGAGGTTTCTCCGTTGTTTTATTAGAAAGTAAATCAACAAAAAACATTTTTTACAGTTCAAAGTAAATTTTTTGACAAACATTGAAATTTGTAATAGCTCTTACAACTAAAGGCACATGATGATAGTCTGGTATTGTAAATATAGTACATGTATGTCACTAATATACCCCCTAGCCATGCCCTGTAATTCTGCCGAATGGCTGTGCTACAGTTGATTTTGTGTGTAAAATCACCCATGGGGTAGGTTGTTACAACAACTTACCCCAATTACATTACATAATTTTAATGTAAAATTACATTTCGTCTCAATTTTCAGGTGTCAAAATATTTATGTCTCTATTATTACTTTTGTCTATTCTAGAGCTCTACTTGATCTACTGTTAACGATGCCAAGAAACTGGAAAGTTGAAACAAAAGTATGGTATAAGAGATTTACACATTGTCAACTTACCCCGTATGTTTACATATTACGTATAGTTACGTTTTTGTTGTTTTAATCTTATTTCATCTTCTATTCTTTCATTTATTATGTATTTATTTGTTTTATTGGATGAAAGAAATTATCACTATTTCCTCTGCTGACAACGACGGGAAGGCACCCGTGGGGGTCCGCAGAAAAGAAAATAACTTTTGAACGCAACCAGACGTAACTATACGTAAGTGTCTGTGTGACTGTAGCATAACAATTTACCCCGTATGGTGTAACAACCTACCGTGTATACGGGGTAGGTTGTTACAAAAAATGTCTTCATTAATTGAGCTGTAGTTAATTAGTGTTTACAATCATGTTTTCAATTTTCATATGCCTCAGGTTTTAGCAAACATAATAGGCTGACTACAGACCCAAGAAGGAGTCACAGAAATAGAGAAAGTATTTTCTGTGGATGGAGTGCGTGAGTTCTTTCATTAGAATTATCTGGCCCAAAATGTGAATTTTGTAACTTCCATCCCCGGTCTCCCCTACTGGTTTTTAAGTCTGTCTATCTATGCAATATATTCTTCGAATATGTGTATTCTTATGATATATATATATATATAACCAGAAAAAAGTAAGAATGTTCGTAAAAGTAGTCTGTAATATAAAATGGAATTGAATTGAAAATCGAGAACTAGTAACACAAATCGTCATTTATGGGTGTATTATACAGAGTTTAGATGTGAGATATGTAATGCCGCGGTGGGTCACAACACGTCATTGGTGCAGCTGGCAACTCTCTTCAACGGATTTCGTACAAAAATTCTGCGTCGCGGCACTTTTTTCTTTAAACACGCACGTTGCAGGTATGACACGCAGGAGTATTTTGTTATATACCCTTAATACAGGACAATAGTATAAAATGTTGAAATGCCTTTGGGAGAGCCTGCCTTATTGCATATCTTCGACTACATGCACTCATCCCCTCTTGTTTAGCAATAGACCTTTTTCGATACGTCACTGACAGAGTGAAGAATAAAGTAAGAACAAACCATGAGCAGTTAGAGAGAGGGAGAGAGAGGAGAGGAGATGAGAAAGAGAGAGAGAGGGAGAGAAGAGAGAGACGAGAGAGAGAGAGAGCGAGAAGAGGGAGAAAGAGAGAAGAGAGGAGAAGGAGAGAGAGAGAGAGAGAAGGGGACGAGAAAGCGAGAGAGAGAGAGAGAGAGAGGGAGAGATAGAGAGAGAGAGAGAGAGAAAGAGGAGAAAGAGAGAGAGAGAGAGAAGAATTGAAATAACACCATGAAGGTATAAAAGGGGTACATGTGTGTGTGTGTGTTTTGGGGGGGGGGGGTCAGCGGTAAACTTCAAACATAAAATGGGAAATAACAATCACATTTAAGGATGCTACATTATAAAGGGAAGTTTTGGACCCAAAATAGGTTGCTTTTATAAAAAGCAGAAATATTAGAAAATCAAAATTTAAAAAGTTTGAAGAAAATCGGACTAATAATAAAAAAAGTTATGAATATTTTTGCGATGCACAAAAAATTGATCGTTATACCAAATTGTCATCACAGTCATAAAGCTGTGATTATTATGAGGCACAACTTGCCATGCATTTTCTATATTGTTTTATGACAAATTTTCACTTTATTTGTTAAGATAGTTTCCTCCTAATTTTGGCGAAGATATATTGATGACAATATGCTATTACATCTATACAATATCAGCACCCCATCTAAAAATACAAAAAACAAAGATTCTAAATAGGTTATCAGTATAGAAAAAGGGTTATTCTTGAATGTTGAAATTCATGACAAATATCACTTTTCATTTGAAATGTCATTGCAATTAAATTCACATTTTATGAAAATGCATAGATGCAATAACATATTGCCATCAATTATCTTGGCCAAAGTTATAACGAAAACAGTTTCTTAACAAATAAAATGACAAATTATCATATAACAATAGCGATCATTTTTTTTTGTGTTCAGCATAAAGATATTCATAACTTTCTTATTATTAGTCAAATTTTCTTCAAACTTTTTAAAATCCGTTTTTCTAATTTTTCTGCTTTGTATAAAAGCCTTTTATTTCGGGTCCAGATCTTCCCTTTAAGTGGAGATACAAAGGAGAGATGCATGACGAGGTTGGTTTGACTCCTTCCCTTATGTGTTTGCTCAGTGGATAGAGCGTCCGCTTCATAATCGGGAGGTGTGGGTTCGATCCCCGGCCGCGTCATACCAAAAGACGTTAAAAAAGGTAGTTGCTGCTTCCCTGTTTGGCGTTCAACAAGAAGGGGGTAGAGCAACGTCCTTCTGGCGCTGCTCAGCGGCTGCTGGGCCCACGAGAAAAGGGGCAAAACAACTATTCGTTTCGGACAATAAAATTTGGAGCATTAAAAATAAAGACATGATTTTTCTTTCTTAATTTCGTGACAATGAATATCAAGCTTGTATACCGTCAATACAATGAAAACCTAAAAGGGTAGACCGACTAGCTTTTAAGCTAGTCGTAGTGATGCCCAGACTGACTAGCTTTAAACTAGTCGGTCGCGACGGACTAGCTTTCCTTCAACACAACCCGGTTATTACGGACTAGCTTTAAAACTCGTCCGTCTCTACGGACTAGCTTGAAAGCTCGTCCGTCAAGTTAGTCCGTCAAGACGGACTAGCTTTAAAGCTAGTCGGGCACGACAGACTAATTTTAAAGCTCGTCCGTCGTGACCGACTAGTTTGACGGACTAGCATAAAAGCTAGTCGTAGTGATGCCCAGACTGACGAGCTTTTGAGCAGGACTAGCATTACAGCTAGTCGGTCATGGTGTAAAAGCTAGTCCGTCGAGCTTTTCTGCTGCGATGTTCTTGCTACTGTCTTGACAGACTAGCATGACGGACTAGGTTAATATGGCTTCACCAGTTTGTCAGAGACGTCAAATCTGAAATATAAGAAGACATTATAAAGATACGATTAAAAACATGCATTTTGTCACAAGAATTTGAGCAAAAAAAACAACAAAAACATTTTATTATGATGATATAAATCAGAAGACAGGAATTAATACAGGAGGCACAATTAGTTAACATTATGACAATTATCAAATAATGGGGGCACGGGGCCCAGGGGTCGCCGCCATGGCTTGCATCATCATGACTTTTTGTTGTAGGCCTACCTTCTTTTGCATTTTCGGCGTATACACTTGTCCTTGAGAGCCACTTCAGATTCCCAAAGTCGTGCCTCTAATCCAATATTCTTTTCTTTCAGATACAAGTAATCTAAAAGAAAAGCGGCGCCTATATTTATTATTAGAATTAAATTTCAATTTTCATAATTTAATGTGATTGTTACTATCGTTGTAAATACACACAATTTATAAATTGATTTGGCAAGACATAATTTGGTGATTAAAGCATTAATCTATGTGAAAAAATAACGCTATCAGTGAACTGAAACATATAAGGAATTAAAAAAGAGTACTCACACAGTCATGTCACAGGAAGGAGATCGCCATTATAATCAAAAGCTTTACGGGATATATCAAGTGTGTGTCTGTACAGTTTGCTCATTAAATGGAATTCACATACAGATAATGCAACTAATAGACAGTGATGTCCTTTTCGCAACGCGCATGTTATTTAATCAATAATTGTACCACCTTCTATTCACTGCTGTTGCTAAGCCGGGCATTCACCAGCAATCTATAAGAATAGACGATTCATGGGTTCTATAGTAACGAAGTATTCAATTAGCCTGTAATTAAAGAATGGAACAATATTTCTAACCTACTCGAGAATGGCATACTTGTCACGATTGATGTTATTTCGGCTATCGTATTGCTCTCAGATTGTCAAGCCAACAACCTTTGTTTGAGAATGTTGATTGTATCCAACTTTTATTCACTGTTGTTGCTAAGCCGGGTATTCACCAGCAACCTGTAAGAAAATACCGGGCTCTTGAGTTCTATAGTAACAAGGTATTCAATTAGCCTGTAATATTGAAAAATGGAGAACAATATTTGGAATCTACCGGTACTCGTGAATTGCATACTTGTCATGATAGATGTTATCTTGTAAGCTTTCAGATTGTCAAACCAAAACAACCTTTGTTTCAGAATGTATCAACTTGATTATGCTCGGAAACAGAATAAATAGAGAAGGTACATTGAAACGACATTGCAATTATTTGTATCAAAAGCTAGTCAGTCATTTTAATGGATAAACTGGGTCCACCCAGCTGCTTTTATTGGCCTAGTCGGTCACGTTGACGGACGAGCATCAAGCTTGACGAACGAGCTTTAAAGCTCGTCCGTCAATTTGAGAGATGTACCCTGATAGCAGAGTGACGTCTTAAAGACGTCTTAAAGACATCACGTCAGACGTCTTAAAGACGTCAGGAAAAGACATCTTTATGATGACGTAAATTTGCACCCACGTTTGACGTCATTAAGACATCGTTTTTCGTGTCATATTACGTCTAAAAAAAGACATCTTTATGACCGTAAAATACGACATCTTAAGACGTCCAAATCGCGTGCAAATTTACGCTCAAAATTTTTTTCTGACGTCTTTAAGAACGTCACTGTGGCTATCAGGGATGTTGACGTTAATACTCGAGTCCTATCTCATCTATCCTAACCTACCTAAATATAACCAGCTTCTACAACAAAAGGCCCATTATACTGGCAGTTTGTCCGGTCCTGCTATATAAAGTGCTACAGACAATGTTTGAAGAAAGACAGTTACTATTATTAAATACAATTTTTTAATGAAATATGAAGAATGTCAATTATGAGCACCTTGAAATTGTGTTATATAACAAATGATAATATTTAAAACAATTTTGATTATGTCAATAAGCCGAATGCCGGTTACATGGCTTAAAATTGTATATTTCTATTCATTTTCCCCCTTTTTTCAAATCTCAGAATACTGCTTATAGATATTCATGACCAACAGAACATTGTAATTTTGGTCAAATGAAAGCAAAAAGTTTGTCTTATAGACTTTTAAAGACGTCTTAAGAATGTCGTATTTTGGTCAAAAATGACAAAAAAGTGGTCTATAGACGTCCGAAAGACATCAAAAAGTTGTCTTATAGACGTTTAAAGACGTCTTAAAGATGTCGTATTTGGTCAAAAAATGACAAGGAAAGTGATCTTATAACGTCGTAAAGACTCTAAAGATATCAATATTGGGTAGAAAAATAGACAAAAAAGTTTGTTTCATAGACGTTTTTAAAGACGTCTTAAAATGTCGTATTTGGTCAAAATAAAGACAAGAAAAGTGGTCTTAAGACGTCGAAAGACATCAAAAAGTTGTCTTATAGACTTTTAAAGACGTCTTAAAGATGTCGTATTTGGTCAAAAATGACAAGAAAAGTGGTCATAGACCTCGTAAAGACATCATACAAGACGACTCATATTATGTCATAATTTTTGCTCCAAAAATAAAAAATTCACGTCTTTGAAAGTCATTACCAAGAAGACATAATCACATCGCATCGAAACATGTAAAGATATTAAATATCAGATTCTTAAATCGTTTGAAACGTCGTTAAGATATCGTAAAGATGTCGTGTTTACGACGGTATGACGAGTTGACCAGTTTTGACCAGTTTAGACGTCTTTAAGACGTCACGTTCTGCTATCAGTAGATCAATTGTATGCTAGTCCGTCTCGACGACTAACATGACAGACCAGCTTTAAACTATGTCTGTCTGACCGACTAGCTTAAAGCTAGTCGGTCCATTGACGACGAGGTTAGTATTTCAGTGTACAATCATGGTTTCCCAAACACAACACTGAGTCGACATGACATTTGCTCAACGGACGATTGCTCTGGGCTTTGTGTTTCTTCTAAGTAGGGTTAGGATTGCAAAATGACTTTATTTTAGATAGGTGGATAGTGTTAAGGTCATGGTGAAGTTAGTGATTCGATTAGTGTATTGAATTTACAAGCAGAAAAATTTTTGCCCGAGCAAATGCCATCATGGCTGAGGCAACGTGCTCCTAACTTACTTTTCACCTCCTCCACAAAGTCTAGCAATGCTATCAATATCCTGTCGATCATTATACCCTTATAACTCCATTGTTATTGAAGCTTGCTAATTATGATTATCATCAAACACCAATAAACTGTCATAAATATTTATTGGGTTTGGGTGTTGCTCTATCAGGAGAGTTATTGGTTATTAGAGCGCACGCAATTAGTTTCATGATTGAACAGATGATAGCCTGTAACTATTTTCGTAAGCCCGCAGCAAATCCTTTGAATTCTGAGAACATTGTCATATTGACGGGAATAAGGCCAAATATCATTGGCCTCTACCTGGCTAAATTAAAATTCATGTTTTCAAAAATGAATTGCGAGACTGAAATGTAGCTGATGAAAACGGTTAAAAGAAATAAATCATGAATTTATTGACAGTAATGATAAATATTACGGAGATTTTTGTGAATATTGATAAGAGCAAGTGAAGCAGAGTGCATTGCACTGAAAACCTAACCTCGAAATGAGAGAGGGACAGAGAGAGAGGGGGAGAGAGAGATAGAGGGAGGGAGAGAGAGGGGAGAGAGAGAGAGAGGGAGGGAGGGAGAGAGAGAGAGAGAGATAGAGAGAGAGAGAGAGAGAGAGGGGGGGGAAGAGAGATACGCATTCCAAATACCTAGTCGGGTAGAACAACCAATCGAAACAGAGAAAGGCTCGAAAATGAAAATGTTTTATAATCATGTCTTAATCCGTATTTTCATTTTATTTACACATTGATCATTTCACCTTTCTTTTTGATGCAAAGTGTCGACATAGCAATTGGAGTGTCGACATAGCAATTGGACCTAAGTATTTTCAAACGTCTTATTTTATTTAGAAGATTAATTGATAATGAATTCTCGTTGGAAGAAAATCATCTTCATCATTCTACGTTTAATGGAAATCAACATAATCACCGCTGGATCGACTCCTACACGAGGTAAGAGATTTGGGATATTTAGAAAAGTTATATACCTTAGGGGGAGAAATGGGTGTCGTCAGTATAAATTGTTATAGTAAATAGTGGTAGAAAAATACGCGTCGTCATTGGATAGATCAGTACCACGTAGCTACCGTCAAAAGATATTTATTTGTACATATGTACAATATACTATTCGGTTTTTTAGGGTAAAGCCCGTGTAA
Source organism: Paracentrotus lividus (assembly GCA_940671915.1). NCBI lineage: Eukaryota > Metazoa > Echinodermata > Echinoidea > Camarodonta > Echinidae > Paracentrotus > Paracentrotus lividus. The sequence goes on along the minus strand of CALNVZ010003434.1, from coordinate 32,576,031 downwards.
AATGAATGGAGAGAGTATCGATTCTATCGTTTGTCTCCATTGCCGCCGACGCCGTAATAATAGTAAAATGTTGCGCACAACAGCTTAACAACAATGGATACGCGGAGCCATGGGTGTTCGATTGTGGGGGGATGGGGGGGGATCATCCCCCCCCCAATATTTGGTCGGGGGGATGGTGTGTACAATCACTCACCCCAAATTATTTGATATCAAAAATAAAAATATATTATATTATATGCATATAATCTACCCATTACAAATGCATTATCATATGAAACACTTTTATGATCATTATTATATTATTTGCAGTCTAAAAGCATATTTCTGACATTCAAAACCATTTATAAAAAACTCTTCCTCGTTACTCTCTCCTCGTGTACGTGCTGTATACTTTAGTAATCATGTACACAATACACCGTGTAGATAATCGAAGCGCAGTTGCTTCACTATTCACAATGAAAAAAATAAAAATAAAAAACACATTAAATTTGATGATAATCAGGGGCACCAATCCAAGGGTGCATAAGAGGACAGGTGCCTCGATAAGTAAAACTGAAGGCATAAGTATTCCCTCAAAATTTACGATGGTTTTAATAAATAAATAATGAGTATTGAGAAGGCCTGTAACACTTATTCGTCCTTCATCGACAAGGAACTTTTGGACTTGGACATTAGTATATAATCCATCTGCCACTATACTCCGGGGGCAATGCCCTCTTTTCAATAAATCAATCAAATTTTAGATAACTATAAAAATTGCCTTGAAAATGTTCAGCTCGCGCTTCCGCTCGCCTAAATATAACTTATGACGTGTGTTCATTTTTTATGCATGTATACGTCACGATGGTTTGTTAAAAATCAATTCCCTCCCCATTTCGTGCTTCCATGAGGCTACAAGTATCTTGTCATCAGGTAACTATTGTTGAGAAAATTTTTAGCTCGCGCTTCGCGCTCGCACAATATTGCCCTAACTGGAATTCGTCCATATAGATTTCGCGTTTATTGTGATTACATTACGTCATGATGTTCCGCTTCTAATCACCAGTAAAAGCCCTAGCCCTCCCCCAATTTCCGCGCTATCGTCATGTAACACTCAAATACCAATGTTTCACGTTCAATATATGCGAAAATTTTAAGCTACGCTTCGCGCTCGCATTACAGCCATATGAATTCCGATGATATACTAGTACTCATAAAAAGTTGCATGTGTGTATATTTATAGACATTACATCTAGATCATGATGGGCCCCTTTATAACCAGATAAAGCCCCTTCCCCTTTCGAATCGGCATTATTCTATATATACTCCCATTTCATAGTCACTATTATGAGGGAAAATTTTCAGCTCGCGCTTCGCGCTCGCATAATTGATTTGGAATATGTTTGACTATTACATACGCTGACAGCATGCATATATCTGTAGCCATACACTCATTCATGGTCCCCCTGAACAACCGAGTTAGAGCCCTTCCTCCGTTTCGCGCTCAGCCATTATACAATACATTTTCATATTATATGTTGTGTGTATACAAGCATTACCCCCCCAACCCAATAGACACTGTTGAAATTCAATATACACATCTACTGTTCCACATTGAGGAAAAGAGTAAAATCGAAGATCTCCCACCTCACCCCCCCCAATCGCCAAAACAAATCGACACCGTTGCGCGGAGCAACAAAATACGTCACAATAGCTAAATTTGCACCAAAAATTGGGCAAATATAAAACCAGATGAAGCAAGGTCAAAGATCTAGGGGTCTATTTACTATAATAAATAGTGAACGCTCCATCTTGCAACATTGCTGGACTATATGAACTCCAAATACTAAATCATCCCTCGTGCAGATCTATTTCACCTCGGCCTGCGGCCTCGGAGAAACAAAATCTGCACTCGGGATAATTTAGTAGTTGTCGTACCTATAATCCAGTATATTGCGCGATAGATTGTATACTATTTATATAATATCTCCAAATAGTGCAGTGTGAATTAACAATTTGATACATAGTATTGAAAGATACATTACATGCATTTTGTCACAAGAATTTGAGCAAAAAAAACCAACAACAACATTTTATTATGATGATATAAATCAGAAGACAGGAATTAATACAAGAGGCACATTATTAGTTAAAATTATGGCAATTATCAAAAAATGGGGGCAAGGGGCCAAGGGGTCGCCGCCATGGCTTGCATCATCATGACTTTTTGTTGTAGGCCTACCTGCTTTTGCATTTTCGGCGTATACACTTGTCCTTGAGAGCCACTTCAGAATCCCAAAGTCGTGCCTCTAATCCAATATTTTTTCTTTCAGATACAAGTAATATAAAACAAAAATGGCGCCTATATTTATTATAAGAATCAAATTTCAATTTTCATAATTTAATGTGATAGTTACTATCGTTTTAAATACACACAATTTATAAATTGATTTGGCAAGACATAATTTTTCGCGTTGGTGATTATAGCATTAATCTATGTGA
>CALNVZ010003434.1:32544321-32555885 GCA_940671915.1 Paracentrotus lividus | reverse complement strand
ATTTTAAGTTTATAGCGTGTTTCTGCTAGGAATGGGAGCCTCTGTTACAATTGCCCCGTGTTACATTTGTCCCCGGTCTCCCCTACATTTAAACGACATAGCAACTATTTGTATCAAAAGCTAGTCAGTTATTTTAAGGGGTAAACTGGGTCTACCCAGCTATTTTTAAAGCTCGTCTGTCAAATATTGAGAGTTGTAGATTCAGTTGTATGCTAGTCCGTCTCGACGGACTAATACCCCCATTCCACTGAGAATTTTTGAGGGTCGTTCACTAACCGGACGCGTTTTTTAATCCATCTGGTTGCCCACCGAGTGGTCTCATGTCAAAGTCTGATGGTCAGGCTTGTGTTTGACGTCTATCAGGTATTTGTCCGACGTGTTGGACGGCATGCGAAGAGGGAAAATAGTCCGGTCAGGGAACTAAGCTCAGGCCTTAGTTCGCTATCGGACTGACCGGACACCATTACATTTTCGACCTCGAGTCAATATTGGATATGTGTCAGTCCGTCTGACGTGTATAAGATTCTATTGTTTTCAGCTGTCCGACGTCTCTGGCCGACATCTGATTAAAATCGGGTGATCAGGGACTCAACTTATTGCAATTAGCGGTTTTTTTATCAACTTTTCGAAAAGAAGTGTCGTTTTCAACCCAACTGTGGAATGTTGGTAGTATCGAGTCAACGTACAATCGATCTCCGAGTAGTGACTGATTAATTAGATTAGAGATTGGTCGGTATCAGATAGATGTTGGAAGTGCCAGTTTAGAGCCAGATAGCCCCCAAATTACCCTCCGAAAGCAAATTCATGGATTGGACAAGCCGATAAAAACGGCGGACAGATGTCGGGCAGATACCAGTCTTTCATCCGATTTCATGCGGGTAATAAAATATCAGGGTCACCAAAACAGGCTCCTTGGGCTGAGATTTCATCGGAACTCATCAAAATTGCCATTTTGGGGATAAGGTGAGCTCGAGATGAGAGTCCGATTGTCAGTGGAATCCAGACTAGCTTTAAAATTAGTCCGTCTTGACCGACTAGCTTTGAAGCAAGTCGGTCCATTTGTAAAGAGGGCCGAATGGTAAGGACTTAGAGGGAGAAGGGGTAGGGTCACTCAGCATCACTCGAAGAAAATACAAACGGACACTGGTCTCAGGTCTCAGGCTTTATTATTCTCCTCTGAGAACCTTCTCTTGGACACATGGACTAAGCCGTACGGAGAGAAAAGCTGGAGTCATAAAGATTATCTTAAGTAATATGTATAAACAACAGTAAGTAAGTTTAGCAGAACAGAAGCATGATAATACTGAATGGAAGAACACGTTATACTTTAGACATATCACTTTTTGTCAGACGTCGACGTATTGTCAGCCGTCTACATAAACTATGATGTATTATGCGTGTGTACGTAGACGCCACCTACCGGCAAGGCAGACAGCAGGTCAAAAACCACTTCAAAACACATCTTTCTCATAAACATGATTAAACTATTTCCACCTAAATCTTCTTCCTTGGTATATTCAATTGCAATTTTCTGTTACAGCCGTATTGTACTGACAATAATCTTCAATTAATAAAACTAGGTAAATATTAACGAGAACAAGAAATAGAGGTCCTTACTACGGAAGAAGAAGCGGAGTAGGTCACGAGGTCATAAGCGCCCTGAGCTGCGTCCTGCCGCCAAAGGATCACAGTGCGTATACATTACATAATATATCATTCGCAGGCTCCCTTCCACAACTTCCCCGCTATTCAAGTCATCGGTTGTGAGGAGCCTGGAATGAATATTATGTTAATGTTATACCACTGTGACCTTGGGCGGCAGGCGCAGCTCAGGTGCGCTTATGACCTGTACCTCACTCCGCTTCTTCTCTCCGTAGGTAATGGTACCTCTATTATCTTGTTCCTAACAAATTCTGGAGTATCGTTTCATTGCCTAGTACAGCCATCAAGTTTTGCCCCTTCTCTCTGCCTCTTCTCTCCGGCCACACTAGCACGACCCTCGATCGGATAAGACGTCCTAAGGCGATTACTCCGTTTCAAAACACCCCACGTATGGAAATAACGTCTGCCAACCGCTTGATACTAGAGGGAAAGAAGACGGAATGGTTGCAACTTATAACCAGCCGGCTGTAGTGTGTTTAAAGAACGATTCTCCCAACCTGTCGTTACCTTAGATCCGATGTCGAGTAGAACAGGTGACATTTATCCTACCAACTGTACTTCACAGAGTAGCATTCCGCAACAGCGCGAAGCATGAAATTCCTCACCAATATCATCCGTGGTGATTGCGGCTACTCAGAAATATTTCCGAAAGTTTCACTCTGTCCGCTTCGTCGTGGTCTAGCACCCTTGATTAATTACTGGACCAATCGTAGGGTTCTGAGCTTGGGGCGGTGGTGACTGGGGCGAGATTCCACATCCTGGAAGTCTAACCGGTGTCCTGGTTGGGGACCGAAGATCCTTGAACTCCCATAAATGGACTCAGATCATCAGCGGGCAACGATTGGAAGGATACGATGGGAAATTTGCTCTGGGATTCATGGGTTGCCCAGCTGCATATGGAAACCGGCTCTGCCTATACCTCCCCGAATGATTCCTACTCCTGAAATTCATCTGTGTTGAAGATACTTCTTTCAGGGTTTGTATTCCAGTTTCTTTGACGTCCCTACGAGGGCACTGACGAGAGAAAATGGCCCAATTCTCCAACAGATTGAAGCATGAGTTGTCTCGAGGGGTTACACTGTCAATCCATAGAAAGACGAAGGAGGATGTTGGTTTCTTAATTAGCTCCTGTACGGCTCAAACTAATTACCCTATCCGCCATCCTTTACTACAGATATGACAGAAGTAGGATCCTCCATCGTGTGAGTTGAATGATGCACTAGTGGAGTAGCTACTTCCTCTTGTCCCGCTTCCTCCTTGTTGTTCCTTTTAGGCTCTCCGCTAAGTTCCCTGAAAGAGATTCGATTTGTTTACTTCGAGCAATCTCGTAGGGTATATCCGTAGAGTATAAGTCTTCCACTCCCTCTAATAAATTGTTCAGCCAGGGTCCTTCCGGGTCAGAATATAATTTTTGATCTCTCGTTGTCAATCGTAAGAACCTCGTTCTAGGCTCTACTGCATAATCTCTTATAATCTCTCTTCTTCCTTGTTTCCTTTTCCAGGAATGGCCGCTGGAGCTCGCCCAGGGGCATGTAGTCCTTGTACGAGGCCTCAAAAATTCCACAGCTCTCTGAACCGACTTCCTCTGCTAGTAACGCCTTTACTTTCGGCCCTGGTAACCTTTCTTTTAATATAGTCCAGGAGGAAATACTCCCCGTTGGTGACTGGTACCAGCGTAACGTACAAAAGCAGACTTCATAGCTTCTAGGAACTCGATACCTCCCACTTTTCTCACTGAAAAATCGGGAGTTCGTTTTTCAGGAGCCATAACCAATTGTGTGTGAGCGGGTTGGAACTTAATTCTCTTAACTGGCCTTTGAGGTCCATTCTAATTCCTCGCTTTCCTGTTCCACCAATTCTGACTTCCCAGATCCAAAATATGGCGTGTACGGAGAACTCTTTCCATTCACCTTGTGTTGGATTACCCAATCAATTCACGGGAGAACAGTCTTTCCCCACCAACTCTGTCAAACCAGACCGGTGGCAGTAGGGAACCTAGTTGTAAACACTTAAGATCGGTGGCCCATCTCACCGTATTCCTTTACCAAAGAAAATTTCCAATGAACCCGCTTGTAGTCTCACATTCTTACAAACAGCCCCATGACTATATGAGTTAATTATTTATACCAAAATCTATATTTGCTGTGTACATTAACAGCATTGACCAAACATAGACCATGAGAAAAAGTAAATTTAATATCATCAACTACAAGTCAGCTAAATGAATGAAAAACATGTAAACATTAGTGATATCAAGAAATCAAGATAAAACAAAACCAGTTTCACTTTCCTGAGTAACGTGTCTTGGCTTCTATATGTCGGGGGCGGGGGGGCTTGCATCTTTGGTCCAAATCCCATCCTCGTCGCCAGTTGTAAAGAGGGCCGAATGGTAAGGACTTAGAGGGAAGGGGTAGGTGTCCACTCAGCATCACTCGAAAGAAAATACAAACGGACACTGGTCTCAGGTCTTCGGCTTTATTACTTCTCAGTCTGATGAAGCTCTTGGAACACATGAACTAGCCGCTACGGAGGAAAAGGCGGAGTCAAAAGAATTATCTTAAGGTTATGTATATAACAACAGTAAGAAGTAAAGTTTATGCAGAACATAGAGACTAACTGAATATAATGTCTTTGTTTTTGTTCGAAGGTGGAAGAACGTTAATGCAGGATTACTTCCTGTAAGACCAAAGGTCAACCGGAGATTTGCGATTAGTATGTTAGGAGCCGCACAGAACCTTCATGTCGTACTAATCTTCACGTACAGTTGTTGTCGCGCGCGCACACTGAGGGCGGAATGACCAAGGATTTCGTCGCGTCTCTTGAAACTATAATCAACCGTTTGTGAGCTGCTGCACGTTCAGAGCATCTAGACAGGTTGCTTTTTAACACCTACTTTTAACGGAATCTGTATTCTTTACCATCTATTGTATCCAGTTTATTATTGTTAAATTCACGATATATTTGAGTTCAACGGTCTAACGTTGTTTATACAGGTGTAAATCATTGAGTATGCGCTTCCCTAAATTCAAGTCTTGTGTTGTCGATTCTATTACTATGATCTTCGTAATGTTAGATGAGGTTTCTTTTATGTTGACTCAACACCTCTGCTTCTATCTCCTCGGGTGCTGCAATAAGTGCACATTGGAGATGTGTGTGCTGACATAATTGCCCATTTGCCAAAATGTAGCAAGGAGAGGAGACAATATTCAGACCCTATGTGCAACGACTAGTCAGTATAAATAGACAATCGTAGGAGCGCTGATTAAAGACGCATGTTCGCCCATCGTATAGTAATTGCTATTCCTTCATATGTGTTGCCACTAGTCTCCGCCACTCCTGTTAGAATATATACCTACCAAACTTCTCCTGAACCGTTTGTATACTGGTCCCAACTCTTTTGCTATATAGTAACTTGCCCAATATACTCTTAATTTGATTAGTGCCTTCTAGGGGTGGATAAAAGACTCACTCTTTCTTGATCACTGGCTGTACACGGACGAGAGAGCGAACGTTCTGAACGAGGATTAATTACTGGACTGTAGACTAAACACCAATACGATGACATTTTAACGCTCGCATTCGCATATATCGCCAAGTTTCTACTCCTGGAGAAGAGCCAACACATGAGTCACGCGTCATAGATATAGTCGACCCGTACACACTGCGCACTAAGATTGATTTGGCTTATATTCTCTGATATAGATATTTATATTGAGTATGTAATTATATGATATTCGTAGTACTAATTTAACATGCTATGATTATCACATGTTCTAATTTGGATTATCGGATTGAAAAGTGTTGATATACTAGACTAGATGGTCTTGTGTTGCCATGAAATATTCTATAATTTTTCTACTGACTCCTATTATATGTAGCATTCATGATTCAGTTATTTCTCATCGTTAGTATGCGTTCTATTAGTACACGGTTCATGTTAACCAAAGACTATGTTTGTAGCCGAAGATATTGTGTTTTTCGCAGTATATATTCTAGTAATTATTTGCCATTGTAATAACTTCAATAATCTGACTACATAACTCAATTTCTTCCGTGATGCATAACTTGGAGGAAGCATTAACAGATGCATTAAGTTAATATTCTATAAGGATGGGTAATCGTATATCCAAGTGCTCTCTTGTGATTTCTTCCTTTGCGGTTTTTCTTATAAAGTGTTATGACGGTGATTTTGGCGTCTACGCGAGCTTTGGTTTACTATCTTGCTGTCGGGATATTCATTCGACTCTTATTCGAATTCGCTCTATGGACACAACGAGAGTGTTAGTTCACGAGTTTTTCATGTAATATAGAAATAGGGATTGGTAGGTGGTAATAGAGAGCTGTTCGCGTCTTCTTAACTTTTCTTCCTGCGTCGTCGCCACCGATACGATTACATCTGAACTTGCGAGTGGATCACCAGTGCTCATGTCGCCACGCACGCATGTGAAGCGTAGTGTCAGGTTTGTAGCTCAGTACTCAAGGTGCCACCGTGATGATCCAAGTTTGGTGTCGTTGTAAGCTTGACTCAGGTCGGAAGAGAAATATGGCGAAGTTGGTTGTGTCGTTGGATACCGATGGTCACTCAGGAGTGCCTGAAACCTCCCAGGAGGTTGGTTACTAGGCAAATTGGAAGAAGTTGGTAAAACCACGTGTCTGCTTCGACCTTGACACTAAGCCAGATGCACAATGGTAGACCCTCCAATCTCCAGTTCTCTTACGCTGAAAGTAATATCGACTGTCACGCAAGGAGTATTTTATTCAGATGGTAAATTTTGATTGTGCGCGCTGAGTGAGGAGATACTTAAGCGTTGAAGATGTTAAGACTAAAGCGGTGACAAAGATAGCTATGGATCTAATTGAAGTCTGCCTTCGTTTGCTCACTTTCCACCATCTGCCATGCGATAACAACATTTCTCGCAGATTCCTCAACCGAGTGAGCGTTTCAGATAATACTCTCCTTACCCTTAGGTACTCGAACTCTTCGAATTTAAATCCATCTTGCATTTTAGCGCTCACCTGAATAGTGGGGAGCTTGGCCCTCCCGTTGACTTTAGGCCCGGCTGGCGTAGCCTGGATTAGTGGTTCTAGTGGCATCCCTGACAGTCTGAGGGCTCCAATCGAGCGAGTCGAGAACAGTCATCGGATTCTAGCCGATGAGTAGAGCAGTACTGATTTCGCGGCTCTGTGACCCCCGTTATGATGTTTTTGATTGGAGGCACTTCCCGCAGTCGCACTACCGGTCTGCCACTCGTCTATCAATTTCATTCGCATGAGTGGCCAGCCGAACTTGACGGGCATATGGAGATATGCTGGCGCCCACCATTTCATAGACTATCGTCAAGAACTAAGGGGCTCTTAAAGAAAATGAAGTGATAAGACATTAAGGCATAGTACTAAAAGTAACGCTATTCTTGTGGGCACATGGCGAGCTCTCAGCATGTTTTCAGAGATATGTTACCGGCCAATTTTTTAGCATTTTCTCTCTTAATCTATCCGTAATGTTTTTGTCCCAATCAATTCTGGAGGTCATCGCATACTTGCACTTCAGAGAAATTAACTCATATCGTGCTTAAATCCCCGGGAAACAGGATACCTCCGTACCAAATGACCTTGGCGTTGAAAATAGCGCAAATCTATCCTAGATAGAGTTTGGGATAGGGATTGGTTATCAACGCATCTTATTATTAGCACCTACTGTCGAATTAAGCCAATACTAGACATAAATGTCGGAGTTGAATATATCGACACCTCGACAGGGCACACATTCGATACCCTCCCTATATGACATCGAGGTTCATTGTACTTACGAAAGTGAAGATTGAGTCTTCACTAATGAATAGAGGAGGATATATCTGATACTTAGAAGTTAGCGCAAGGTCACGAAGAGTAAAGTAGTATAACTCTGTCTCTAACTTTCAGTTTAGGTGAGAATGCAATTCCCTATCTCCACTAGTGCATGCACAAAGTCACAATCGTCTTATAAAGGCAGGGATGGTAGGTCTCGACGCTAACGATTCTGGGATAGCGTTATCTATCTGTCCTAGGTACAGTCACGAGATGAGGGAGGAGATTGAGCGCGGTAAATGGGAGTAGTGGATGGTACTCTGACATTGACTTCCTCTCGAGGATATGGTTATCTGAGGATCGGTTTGTAGGATGTCTGAATCTTCGACTTATCCTCACTTATACCTTTCCTGACTCTGTATGCCAACGTACTAAGGCTTTATGTGTAGCCAATCATGTGAGTGGGTGCCTAAAGTGCTAGTCCTCGTCGCCTGAGGTACTCAGCCCTATTCTTTACAGGCTTGGTATTTTCTCGTAGAACTATGTGAGCTAAATGTCGGCGTTCATATTTGTACGTACCGTGCGAGATTATGCCTATTCCAGAACTCGATCCATAGATAGCTGGAATCACAATACTCTCTGATCAGCTTTGTCCCTCGAATCACAGTACCCTATTTAGTGAGATATGGAATATTCGGCACTGGGCATATATCATGAGACAAGAGAGTGCGCGTTTGCCATATACTGCTGGAGCTTCACAGCTTGGTGTGCACCGATTGTATATTTCTTCATGCGAGTCCCAGTACCAGGCCTACTTTTTGACTCAGCGGAGTGATCTTCACAATCGAGTTCATGTCACTCGCTCGTAGTAGTCCTGTTGTCCCACATTGCATATAGGGTTGGTTACTACGGAGAGAAAATGTGATTGCTCTCAGTGAGACCGCAAGATCTACTATGCCACGATCACACTACGAACTTAGTACTGCCTCCACAATCTCTCTTGGAGGAGCACCGTTGAAGAAAGGCCAGGTGGCTTGGTGCGGAGAGACTGTCTCTCGTACTTCGACTCTCCACACACCCATGCGCCCATCTGCACTGAGGGTAGAAAGACGGTGTAGAATGCATACCGTCTTCTCACTTGAGCTCGTAGCAGCTTCGACAAGCTTTCAGTTATGAGAAACACAATATTAAGAGTTCGATAGTGTTTCCTGACCATCGGTCTGTGTGGAGAATCGTTAGTACGCGGGAATCTAGCAAGATCTAACAGCATTAATTGCTCAAGACCACATCAATTACGTAGGTGTATGGCCACGCAATTCAATTCTGGCGTTGAAATGCTGTAGATTGCGATAGAGTTCTGATCCGGACACTTTCGTAGACATAGTCGTCGCAACTGGCATTGAGGTTTGGAATGTTTTCCGAATCGCTCTGACTACCGTGAAGTGTGGTACAGCCATTACAGAGTTTGTCCAGATTGCTTGAGTTCTTTCATGGGTTCACCACATTGTACTGCTTCATCTGAGCTCTGTATTTGGCCTTGGGAGCTCGACGTGATCCACACACACAGTAGTAACGAATACACCAGTCTTTCTATGTCCTGTCGGTAGCCTTGCAGTAGATTATCTATATTGTGGCTCTTCTTGACAGTTCTTGTTAACACCAAGATGCCCCACAAATGGCGGATGGTCATGCAGCTCCTTCAATATGTTCTTCTACTATTGCAGGTACTAGCGAGCTGCCATCTCGAGTTTCCTTGTCCGCGAGTCATTCTTCCTATCGCCGATATAGGTATCCATCTCTTAGCTCTAACCTGTTCCATTGTAGCCAGTATGCTTTAAGTGCCTGGCCTTCAGTGTCTACCTCCTCCCAAGGTGCCGGACTGCTGGCTTCTTTCCAGGCTACAACTTTCTGGAGAATCTTGTCTTGCTTGCTGAGTCATGCAGAAGTTGATCCTTGATAGATTCCAAAGCTAGAGCAGGTTGTTTCCTCCTGAACTCGTTCAGGCACTTCCTGCTGTGACCCTTCCAGCACTGTGGACCCTGAGGATTCCTTGCTAGAGCTCCCATCACTACTGGCTGTCATCTTCTCTTGCTTCCTGCCGCTCACAAGTGCTTACAGTCTACACATGGCCTTCGGACAATCGTCAGCATTCCCATGTAACTTTCCTGCTTCTATGTCGACTTCAAAGTTGTACTCCCCAGGAGTTCAAGCCATCTTTGCAACTTGTTCTTCTTCTGGCCTTTTAAATCCAAAGCATTCTTAATGCGCCATGGTCTGTCCGAATGAGGAACTCTGAGCCATAGATATACGGATGGAAATGCTTCACCGCAGCCACTAGTGCCAACAGCTCTTTCCGTGTCACACAATACCGCCGCTCAGTTTTTGTCAATGCCCGACTGAAGTAGGCTACCACCCGCTCGTTCTCCTCCTGCACTTGGGATAACACTGCCCCAACTCCCTCATTACTAGCATCTGTATCAAGTATAAACTTGCCTCCCTCTTGTGGAAATGCCAGGATAGGCGCAGTAGTTAGTGCATTCTTTAATGCCGTGAATGCTTCTTCGCATTCTGAAGTCCAACCGAATTTGACACCTTTCTCTGTCAGCTTATGGAGAGGTCTTGCCTTCAGAGCAAAATCCTGCACGAATCTGCGGTAGTATGAGCAGAATCCTAGGAATCCCCGTACGTCTCTGACTGAAGTCGGCTGGGGCCATTCCGTCACAGCAGCTATTTTGCTTGGGTCTGTTGAAATCCCCTCAGCTGAAATTATGTGTCCCAGAAACTGGACTTCATGCTGGAAAAGGCAACACTTCTTGGGTGACAACTTCAGATTTGCATCCCTGATGCGCTGGAATACTTGTCGCAGCCGATGTAGTTCCTGTTCGAACGTATGTCCAAATACAATTATGTCATCCAAGTAGACGAGGCATGCTTGCCACTGAAGCCCCTTTAGTACTTGTTCCATAAGACGTTCGAACGTAGCTGGTGCATTACATAGCCCAAAGGGCATTACATTGAAGTGATACAGCCCTCCCTCTGTCGCAAAGGCGGTCTTTTCCTTGTCACTTTCATCCATCTCTATTTGCCAATAGCCACTGGATAAATCTAAAGTGGAAAACCATTTTGCACCACCTAATCGATCCAAAGAATCATCTATCCTTGGGAGAGGGTAACTATCTTTCTTGGTAATGTCATTGAGCTTGCGATAGTCTACGCAAAACCTACTAGTTCCATCCTTCTTCTTCACTAATACTACTGGAGAAGACCAGGGACTCGACGAAGGCTCTATCACATGTTGATTCAACATCTTCTGCACTTCTCCCTTGGCTTCGTCACGCTTGTGAATTGGGAGCCGTCTAGCTGGTTGTCTTATGGGTTGTGACTCTTGGGTTTTGATTGTATGCTTGACAATATCCGTTCTTCCAAGATCTTCTTTATTCTCCGAGAATATATCTTGGTATTCACCCAGTAGTGCAGCGGCAGCTTCTTTTTCTGTCTCAGTTAGGCTAGTAGCACTTAGTTCCAACATTACAACTAAGTGGTCAGGTAGATTAGCCCCTTCTATCCGTTTCCCTCCGGGCGGCCCCCGCACGTCAGCTGGCTTTTGCACCACCTCTGCTACTTGACATGTCGCTACCCGGGTATTTTTGTGTACAGTCTGGGCTTCATCACCAAAATTCGCCAGTCTAATTGGCACAGATCCTCCACTCGGCTGGACTGCCGCACGTGCAACCAGGACATTCTGTCTCTCTACAAACTTGTAGTTTGGCTCCAATAGCATGCAGGACACATGATGGTTTGATTCTAATTCTATTTCCCCGGGAACAATGATTTCCTCTCCTGCTCCTATTACTGCTGAGGTTCTAATACGGACTGTATAGATGGAGGATGACATAGCAGACTCAGAATTAATAATGTCATTTCCTATCTTTACTTCATATTGGCTTGGGTTTATTATACATTTCCCTTTCTTCAGCAAGTCCATGCCAATTATGGCATCAGGCTCAATGTCTGCTACCCATACATCGTGATGAAGGTTAATAGGCCCCATCTGTATGCTCACATTGCCTCTACCTGCAATAGGGACTGCTTTCCCGTCGGCCAAAATCATGTCTGTA
>CALNVZ010003434.1:32456105-32544296 GCA_940671915.1 Paracentrotus lividus | reverse complement strand
AAAAGAGAGATACATGTACATGGGCTACAAAGTGAATTGTAATGTACATTATGACTTCATCAAGTTTTGTAAATTGTTTACAATGTATAAATATAATGTTTGCTCAATGGAATGACCATAAAAGCAATGATAATTATTTCAGAAAAAGATTGCTGCAATTTAAAATAAAAAGAAAATTTGAGTCAGGAGATCAGTCCTACTATGGCTCAGGTTTTCAAATAAGCCACTATATCTGATCTGGCAGATTAAGCTCGATCAAAACACGTAATGTAAATGTACTGCGCCCAAGATAATGACTGTGAACGCAGTTTAAAAAGAGCTACTTCATGGGCTTAAAATCTCGATCTTCAAGCCTCATCAAATTAGTTGAGTTTGTGAAAGAGCAAGCATCTGCAATGAGGATGCACTTAGTTTAGGCTTGGATAGTTTATTCATGTTGTCCACCACAATGGAAAATTGAGCACTAGTTCGAAACTCGGCGTGCAATGTGCGCATCGATAGTTACATGTAGCCAAGCTGATTCCACATTGCTTAGGCCCGTAATCACTCGCTTAATATGTGGACAGGGTTTCTGAATCCTCATGTAAACGGCAGATCAGGCTGTTTGTGGAAGCATCTTGCCAAATCAACTTAATCCATTATTAGGCTGGCCATAACTCAACTGATATTCAACGTTGTAAAAAACATCGGTAGTGTCAAAATGACTCAAATAAGGATGAGCAGATATGACATTATACAGAGTTGAACAACATGTAGATACCAAAGGTTTATTTTGACAAGATACATGTACATGTATGTTAATTACACATGCTTCAGCAAGAACCAATCACGTCATTTTTTGTTTTACAACCATTTTATATACATGAATTAAGAACCATGATCTTGTGCTTCAAACCCTAAGCTTAACCTACACTGTAAATCCTGTATCTACATGTATGGCATACCAGTATTAGAAGTACAAGAGAAGCGCGAGTGTTCTAACATTTGTCCTATTTAGCATACACAACAGTGAAGACAACTCCTTCATTTACAACCCTCAAAAAAGTTCTGCAATAGACTTTGGGCCATTACTGTTAAATGGTTATTTTGCGATGACTTTATTTTTTCCGAATTTGCGAGTTGTCATCGCGAAAATTTCCACGTCAGTACCAAGGCCTATTTATAGTAATGAAGGTCAACAACCAAAATCGCCGAAATTTTTGCTCCCGCGAATTTCCCAACTAGTCCAATCGCGAAAATATCTGGGACGCGAAAATATTGGTTATTACAGTATAAAGCATTTTGAGTGCTCCTTTTTTTTCTTTTTTTTTATTTGGTGGGGGGGGGGGATTTCATGCAATACTGGACACATGCATTCAGTGATGTACAATCAAACTATGGTACGTTCATCTACATAATGAGGAACAAAATTTCAGAACTTTCACCCACATTTTAAGGGCGGGGCCTATGTCGCAGAATGACAGATGGAACATAATTTACCAACCTATTCGATTTTGATGCATGAATTTCTTTTTTTAAATCTTGTGTTAAGAATTTAACCATACTAATATGTACCATAGACATATATTTTAATAGGTCAAAAGTTACACATAAGGGTAAAAATAACCAAAAAATTTGACAGATTGGATACTGTTCAATACAGTTCAGATCATGTGCACACGAAAAAAATGCTCAAGATTAAATTTTTTTATTTTTAACAAAAGTCGACATTTTCAATGGATTCGCTCTTCTTCCACTCATAGGTTTACTAAGTAATACAAAGTATATACCTAGTAGTGAAAAGTGGGACTAAGGTTGTAGGTTTTGCATCTTGGTCCATTTGGATTTCTCCACGATGTATTTTTATACTTTTAGCAAAAGATTGGACTCTAAATTGAAGCCTTCCTAATCTATGGTATTTATATTTATCAGAGAAATAGTTTTAAATAAATTTGATTTCATCACTATTCATGAAAATCCAAAAAAAACACTCAAGAATTTTTCGGGGCCGATTTCGGAAATCCGGGTATGGACGCATTGGGCCCCGAATTCACAAGGTGATTCTGCAAAATCATGGTTCAACCCTGGGTTTAACCTAGGGTGGAACTAGGATTTTCAAATTTTGGTATTTCACAAAAGGCGGACTTGACTGAATCCACACAGATCCACAGTGTCCATTAATACGTATAATTTGGCGTCACTGTTGGTGAAATCAATAAACTGGTTGATGTGGAGCCGTCGATTAAATGGATCCACGGATCCGTGGGTTTGCAGAATCCTCCTTTTTGTGAATTCGGGCCATTCATCTCCACAAAAATTTAGCACAGTTCCGCACGAGCTGTGCTGCTATGCGTGCCTTTCTAATCTAAAATTTTCATGGACTTCCCCACACACGGTTATGTTAACATCCCTGCTTCTATTAAAGAAGGCCGAGTAGGGCATAGAAAAGCCTTATTTAATATTTTTGAATATAAATAGTAAATTGGAACTAGGTTGGTTTATAATGAATAGATCTTACCCCAATACCTGTCACAACCAAAAATAATCAATCATGCCCATTCTCATCAATTTAAAAATACATGATCTAGATCTATATAACACAATCCACATGTCTTAGCTTTGTCCACACAAACTCTAAATGGGAGATGCGATGAGATATGTTGTGCTCAATTGTTGAAGGACGAAACAACAACCAACCTAACGAAGATCACAAAACTTATTGGGGAACAAAAATTGAATCATTGCTTCTTCAGATTCTCTTATGATGATGAATCATCAAAAAAGACACTTTTAATATTCACCATATTCTACTGCAGTAAGCACAAAACATTATGCCCCAATCGTTCAAACTAATGTTTTTAAAATTTGACACACAGTCCTGACTCTGACACACTTCAGGACATTGCACAGTTGCTTTTTGAGTCCTGACTCTGATTTATCAATGAAAATCGTCGACTCAAATTCAACTAATATTTCTGTCACAATTTTGTTTACATATGTTCCTTAGAATATGTTTACATTTAACATTGGACTAAACTTTGATAAAAACTATTGAATCATTAGACTTTTTAGCTTGAACTCAAAACTTTGAGAGATTGACAAGTGCCGTTGACTACACGTCACAATAGTATTTAACAGACACAGAAAACCTACCCGATGGGACCAGGTGCACAAAATCTCGGTGATGACCGTCGCGTAAAATAGTTGATATAACATTTTTCAGGAATCATTTATTCGGTTTTAAATACAGATTGAAAATATGAAATCATAAAAACATATATATAGCTTACCTGGTTGATATTATCCTATTTGGAGCAATTATTTCCAGTTTATATAATGCTTTGTCAGCAAAGAAAAAAACAGCTGCTGTAAAATTTCCTTGTTCGGGATCGAACGAGCTATCGACTATATTAGGGGATCGACGGGGCCGTGGCCGTGTGGCGGGGCGGGGCGGGGGGGGGGGGGGGGGGGGGCCGGGGGGCCGGGGAGTGGCAGTGCAGGGGCAGGGAATGTCAGGGGGAGGGCTTCTAGAAGGAAAATGCGTCATCTGAGGTATATAAAATCTTACGTCCACAAATCCTTTAAGATATGTAGGCCTATACGAGGCCTTTACTTGTAAGCCTATCATTTTTTTGTTTCCTGATTTTTTTAATTCTCATAAAATCTTTATCCTAAATCAAATATTATAAAATTAAGGTATGTTACATCATGTAAAAAAAATTAAATTGCTATGATTATTATTCCCGGTTTCAGATTTACGAACCTTATTTAATTTTCGACGAAATGAACCTTATTTCATTTTCGTACGAATGAAACCTATCTCATTCTGGTATGAATAAACCCTATTTTCATTTTCCGATGAATGAACCTCGGACCAACCTTCGGAACCATGAACCCGATTTCATTTTCGGACAAATGAACCTTCGGACCAATGCATCAAATGTTCGAAGAACGAACCCTATTTCATGTTTGGACAAACGAACATCCAGGTAAGGGAATTTATTTGTTCGGAACAACGGCTGTAAACGTTTTTTTGTAACCATCCTATTTCAAGATTGTACTTGAAATATTCATGTTTATCGTGTATAATCGGGGTTTTTTTCCCCGAACATTTTTTTTAATTAGGGATAGTTTTCAAATTCTTCAACAACAATCCTGAAATAGGTCCCGGCCGAATATGGTTTTAAAAAAAACACACAACAAAACTGTAATAATTGACGCGGCTTCCCTTCCAAAAGACATATCTCTAAGAATCCAGATGCATGGTTGACCCCTGAGTGTATGTGTTTGTGTGTGGAGGGGTGGGGATGGGTGTGAAGAGCGCAAAAAGCCCCCCCCCCCTAGTCCGCACACAACTTCACCAGCGTTTTCTGATTGTGACAAGCCCTTTTGTCTGAAGTAGGAAGTATTTCCTCCAACCTCTTTATCCGTATATACCGAGTGAGTCAGAAAAAACTAGACACCTAGAAAAATGTCAATAAAATAAAACCAATTTATAACCCCAAATTATCTTACATATACATCTGTACGATTGGATAAACACGGCGGCATTGTTGTGAGCATGTAAATTTCGAATTGTGCAAAAGTGGGAGTAAAACCAAAACAAGAAAAACCTTTTTAAAAAAAGCAACTCCATCCTGATTTAAATAGCATAACTTTAATGAAAAGTCTTGCGCTCAATAACTTGGTAGTGGTGTTGTTACAGATATTGACTACATTATGTGTGAAAATGAGCCTCTGTAGAGTCAGGTATGAGTGGGCACACTTCAAAGACAAAATAATCATTTTTCAAAAGTATTAAGAGGCCTTTGTATATAGGTCTATCAAATGACAATTTACTCTTTGATCCGTACTTATTCGGGGATTACTGACGAATCAATTTATATTGTACCAGAATCTAGTCGATAATATAACAACACCTTGCCGAGTTATTTGACTCAAAAACATTTTCCTTAAAAAGTTATGCTATTTTATTCACGACGGAGTTGCTTTTTTGTCCGCTTTAGTTGTTTCAATGTTATGGTGGCAAAAATGGGAATGCAACTTTAAGGTGGGGAATGTCTCTTTAAACCTCTAGTTTTATACTGTAGGGTGAATGGGGGATATTTTTCTCTCGTACATTTTCAATGGGAATTATTCGCACACAACTCAATTGCAAGTTGAGACACCCTATAGAATGTTGAGACACCCTAAAACCCATTAACATTCCAGAGCTAGAAGATCGAAACCAACTGTTTGGGGGAAAGGCACCAATATTTAACCTGTTGGAACCTTGACAGTTTACACATATATGATACAATATAAAGTCATAGATAATAGTTCAGATGAAAGAGGGTTAAAGCAACCTGTCAGATGCTCTGACGTCACAGCTCAGAACTGTATAATAGGAGCGACGAAACCTTCATTCGTTTCAGTTGTAGGGCGGGGGAAACAAGGTACTGGCCGTGTCTAGTACATACCCCGCTAGTAGCCTACCATGCCTAGGTTAGGACAGGGAAAACTTGCTATACCGTGTTATAGCATACACCCTGTCGGGTTACCCACTAGGACAGGGGAAAAGCTTGCTATACACGTGTTATAGCATACACCCTGTCGGGTTACCAACTAGGACAGGGGAAAGCATGCTATAACCGTGTTATAGCTACACCCTGTTATGTTAGGTATGGGTAGATATGGCAAGGGACACGATATGCCAGAGCGGCTGGCATCCACCCTGCCTGCGGATACTAGGGAAACCCCCCATGTAGAATAGGGATATATAGGATGAATACTCCATGCACTGTGTAGAGTAGGGATATATATATAGGGCGATGCACTATATAGAGATAGGGCTGTAGAGTAAGGCATTGCAACATCACACCACACACAAGCCTGTAATATAGAATACACTATTAAAAGTGAACGAATACCACTAAATGGTACATGTCTGACAACCCAGCCTCCTTCTTACATGTATATAGTGCTGGAGCTGAGAGCTAGCACGTGGAGTACATACGAAGACATGTTAGATATAGGGAATAGTGTATATGAAGAGTATGATGAGAAGGATGAGCGACACCCTGCATCTATAAAGTAGAGATACAGGGAACTATGAGAGAGACGAGTAAAGTGAAGAAGAGACAATACAGACGTGAGGACTGAGAGGCCGAGCCAGTATCTCAAGTTAAGGCATCTCTACTATATGATCACCTACCACACTGTTAGGATATAAAACATCGTTACCTGCTTCTGCCAGGTTGAGACTAACACTCGGCACACGTTACAAAACTGGTGGCAGCGGTGGGATCTTAGGAAACTTCTTACAGGGGAATTTGAAGACACTAAGATCTAGGATACGAGCCGATACCAAGATGGCAGAACAATAAGCAGCGACCACGGTGACATGAGTCGGATGGCGGTAGTGAAGTCCTATTCAACTTTGCTCAAGACAGGAGAATGAAGCACAGGGACAAGGAATATCCCAGAACATGACTCGTCCGAAACTGAAATATCTGGTGAGGAAGGAGACACAGCAAATCTGGCTGCTGCATTTGGGAAGCTGCTGAGTAGGGAGCGAAAGAGGCAACTAAGTCCAGTAATACAGCCAAGGTACCTATGTATGACGGCACAACATCATGGGACGATTTTGCAGTTCAGTTCGAAGTAATTGCAGAGATGAACGGCTGGAACTACAAGATGAAGTCCATGCAACTGGCAGCGAGTTTGCGAGGGGATGCACGGGCTGTTCTAAGTAATCTCAACCGGGAAAAGAGGCAGGACTTCCTGGCATTAGAAGCTGCACTCACGGCAAGATTTCAGCCAGAAAATCAAACAGACGTGCACAGGGTCGAGCTCCGAAATAGGAGGAGGCGAAAAGGCGAGTCACTGCCGGAACTTGGCCAACATATCAGGAGACTAGCCAGGAGAGCATATCCCACTGCCAAAGCCGACTTGCTGGATGTACTTGCAAAAGATCACTTTCTGGATGCAATTCCAGACCCAGATATACGCTTTGGCATTTATAATGCCCACCCTTCATCTCTTACCGAGTCTATAAGGGCAGCCGTCGAAGTGGAGGCATTTCAGGAGGCAGAAAGGCGCCGGAATTTTCCTACACGTAGAAGTGTCCGAAGTCTGACTGTACGTGACAGTGATGAGAAAGAGACTGACACTACAGAACATGCAGGGATAGCGCCAGATGTATTAAAAGCCCTACTGGATGCGGTAATGAAAGAGTTGGCTAAGTCTGGGAAGATCCGAGCCTCTCAGAAGAATAAAGGCAAGGGCAAAGCTAAGGGAGGGCATCAACGGACAAGGAACAGACCAAGCCAGGCACATGCTGGGGATGTGGAAAGCCAGGCCACTTCCGCCGTAATTGCCGACAGGCAAAGGAACAGTCTGCAGCCAATAATCTCACACAGGAGCAGAAGGGAAACGAATCACAGCCGAGTTCCGGGCCGGGGACCGGCAGTAGCTCATCCTAGGCCCGGTCTAATCTTTACAGGATTTTGTAGTGGAGAGACTGATGGGATCACTATACCAATACGCATCAATGACACAATAGTTAGATCACTAGTAGACACGGGAGCCAATGCTACTATACTGAGTACAAAGGTTTACAATACAATGGATGGCCCAGGGAAACCTGAATTGGAGATCTATAAGACGCTATGTCATTTGTTATCATTATTATTTTTTTGAAAAAAGAATTTACATATGAAAAGAAAAATCATGCTCGGGGGCGGTTTACCTCATTTTCTTGGGAGGGGGCGGGGCATTTGCAGGCGAGGCAGAAAAAATTGCTATATTGCATATCTTTTAATGATTATATCCTTAATAATTTTTAAAAACATGCGAGCGTAATAATTTCTCCAAGCCTCATTTTATGTTTTTTTTTCATATGCATTTAACTTGTCTTTAGTATGTGATGGAGTTATCATTTACTAAAGTATTGAATGTTTTCATCATACCGCGCGAGCAGTAATGAATCAATAAGATTAGCAATGTTTGACATTGAATTCAGTTGAGAATGCGTTTGAGTTAAAAGATACAAAAGTAGAAAATTAAAGGAGCTTTTTACCAGTTTTGAAGTAAGTACAAAGTAAAAAAAAAAAAGTATTGTCGAATTTAGATCTAAACATAATTGAGTATGTATTATTATGACCTTGTAATTAATATCATTCGCAGTTGTAGGATGTAACGATGCTGGTGGCACTCCATCGATCACTCTACAGTGCGACCCTGGATCAACGATCAGTGTCATCAAGGGTATTTGCTTGCGCGTTCCTGATTGTGATTCATATGATGTCTCTCTAGAAAGCTCATGTGATGACAGTGACAGGACGGCACCATGGGCTGCGTACTGTGCGACAACCAATCATGTGGTCCCATCACAGACTCCTGCTATTCTGGAACAGTTTCATGTTCGGGGTATAGGGACTACATTTACGCTGATTATGAATGTAAGTAAACATTAATGTCAAAGATATTTTCTTCCCGAGAGAAGTTAATGGCAACGGAGGATCCACGATTTTCATTCAGAAGTGGGGGGGGGGAATAACTCAGAGAAGGCCAGAAAATTTGTTTGAATTTTATGTTTGAATGCAATATAAAAGTTTTTATTGAAAACAATTATTTATTGTCACTATACAAGGACTTACTTAAAACTTACTTACTTAAAATAACAACAAAAATAACTTTATTTCTGTGCCATGTGTAGTAATGCATACTATTTAAGTAGGAACATGGACCATAGGTGATCAAAATGTTCCATCCCAGAAAAAAATGGTATGAGTAAATTGGTGCTGGGAAAGTGGTTCTTCATTTTACAAGAAAACCATTTTATTTCTGATAGCTTTCCAGATTTGGTCTCAAGTGAAGGATAAGTTATAGGGGATAAAGTGGTGGCATGATATTTCATTTTTTTTTTAACCAAACTTTTATATTTCTAAAGATAATTAAGTAGTGTCTACATTATAAGATAATTAAGCGAACATTCTAGATCGTAGTTTCAAAGTATTTTGAGAGGTAAAAAAAAACACAATAAAACAAAAAAAGTTTTCCTAATTTCATTTACACTCTTTTGTTTCATTTTGTTTTGTATTTTCCTGCACATTTATTTTTCTAATTTGGTTTAATTTCTTGTTTTTGTTTCTTTCCATTCATAGGTATCGACCCCACGGCAACGGTGAGTTCTACATAAATTAAAATATTTCAATAATCTATGCTTGGTGGTAAAGACGTGTCTTGAGCTATGAGCTTTTATCAGAAAACAGTAAACATAAACATATTATATAGAATGAACATACGGTAGATAAATGATATTATCCCCCAAAACATTGCAAAAGCGAATAAACATATATTTGATAATAAAATGGACACCACAGTATTCATATGATTTCGATTTAAAATCCTCATATATGGCAAACAAATTTAACGTTCACGAAACATTTTTTAACTAAAAGAATTTCAATTTACCTGTAATTTACATTGTATTTTACAATTCATGGTTAATTATTGGGTTACGTACGCCTAACCCTGTAGAATAAATTTCCTGATTTTGTTTAGGAACAAAGTTGAATATAATTTAATTATTTTTACAAAATCTATTCACCGTTACAGGCGCCTTTACCAGCAGAAATCGTCCGTCAGAGGGGCTCCCTCTACAAACAGATCCCGTTTCGGCGTCTGACAAACCACGTGATCAAAGTTAAATCTGGGATATCGTCTGCAATCAGATGTGGTGCTGAGTGCAACAAGCTCGACGACTGTGTGTCTTTTAACATTGGTAGTTATGGCGTCTGCGAGCTCAACAACCAAATGGTAGAAACAGATGATTTGATGGAAGGTCGCTTTGTTCATGACGATGGATTTAAATATTATCAAAAAGTGTAAACCTCAATCGTGAGTGTGAAAAATGTACATAAGACAGATATCGAGCTGGATGTTGGTATTTAAAAACATTGATGTCATATCTTATTGTTTTGTGTTGTTTTTATATTTTATACTTGAGGTGCAAGTCTGGACCCAAAACAATTTTATTGTATTTAAAAACAAATTGTATAATTATATAGTTTATAAAAAAGGAGAACACGTTATAAAAGGTTCATTTGTTTACTCCGTTGTGATGTCATTAACTCTTATCGCTCATCCATGAGTGGCTCTTTTGTGTTTTATTCGGTGTAAAAGGAAAGGAGAAAGATTTAAATTTAAAATGCGGCATTTGACATCTCATTATTTGCTTACTTGTCGTTGAGAAAATGACTACCCATTTGGGCTCCACTTTATCTGGGACACCCTGTATGGTTTTTTTTACATCCATTTCATTGCAGGTTCAATAATATCGAGAATACTCCTTTAAGATAATACATGTAGATATTACACAAAACATAAAAATACATTATCTTCATTTTCAGGTATCAACAAAACTTAAGCTAAACCTTTCTGCTTTAAGCTAAATATTTTCAATTTAGTTTTTTTTTCGTATTACATACTAAATAATTGACCTCAAGAGCAGTACCAGGAATAGGAATATTGCTATTTGTTTTATCAAAGTAGAATGGCTAAACAAAATATTTGTAAAAAGATATACCATACTTTAGTTTACACAATTGTTATGTCCGTTACGAATGTTTGAAATAAGACCGTGGAAAAAAGAAACAGTCACTATAAAATAAACTCCAAAACTTCACTGTGTTCTGTTTTCATCTGAAAGTTGTTTTGGGCCTATATGGAACGACAAACGATTACAGCGTATTAATCAGAAGGGTAAATTTCAAAATTGTCTCTTTGTTTTTGTAAAAAATACATTAAAACATGAAAGAAGGCAAAATAGCTTATATGTCCGTTACATTCACATTGTCCTGTCTGTTGCGCTATATTTTAAGGCCTGAACAGAAAATAAATCACAAAATTATTTCAAAACTGGTAGTTATGTTTATTATTTCAAAACTGGTAGTTATGTTTAGAATGAGATCTCTTAAACTTTATAACCAAAAGTACCCATAAATATTGTCCAAACTGTTCCAAGCATGTTTAATGTCTTGTCCGTTCCGTTCATTACACGTCAAATGTTCTCTCAAGCTATTCCGTGAAATAACTTGAAATTTGTCCAGGATGCCACCAATAAATTATGGTCCTCATAAAATGAATAAAATGTGTCTTGGAACTGTTAAAATTTTTAGACAAAACTTCTGCTCAATGTCAGGTCCGTTGCGCTGGAATCGACCTCACGGTCAGATTGAGTAGTTCCGTTCATTTCTATCCCATTCACATATCTAGACACTACCACCTTGTAGACCCCTAATTACATATAGCTCACAAATCAGAAAGTTGTGTCCATGGACATCTGGAATAATCTTTTAGGCAAAATAAATCTTGTTTTACGCTCTACTTCTTAAATCGATTCAAATACAATGTATATCCCTTAATCTTAATTAATAACTAAAACCCTGATTTTGATTGTATATTTCTTTTTTTTTAGCAATTTGTTGCACCTACATTTGCAACTATACGGCACTATCATGATTACTCACCAAAAGAATTATATCATGTAAGTTCCTTTTTGTGGCCGCCATCAACCCCAAGCTCATCAGCCTCCTGTGTTTTATACTACTTAGTATTTCCCTTTATTTCAACGAATTTGTATGTTCTTTATTCATGTATTTTTGCTTTGTATTATTGTAGACAATTTTATTTTCATGAAATTCTCAAGTAAATGTATTTTGTTAATAGATGTTTAATAATACAATGTTCTTTTTTTTTTGTTAATTCAAGTAATCAATCAATTATGGTGTCTTTGTTCCCCGGGTTAGATCACAATTCAAACTGGAAAGACTTTAATCATGTTTTTTGAAGAATCATATACCTAAAATGTACAGAAAGATGTCATTAGCAAATCGATACACTGTTAAAACGCTGTGTAAACAAAGTGTTATTTAAAAAAAGTTGTGTAAGATTCTTAAACAACAGTTGATTAAACTTTAAACAACAGTTGTTGTGTAATGACTTTACACAAGAGTTGGATGGTTCCTATATCAAACAGCGGTTGTGTAAGGTTTTGAACAAATTGTGTCAGTAGTTTATTTTGTTTTCCCAAAATTTACTCAAGCATTCCAACTGAGCATTCCAAACAGCATTCCAAACACAAATCATCAGGATTATCTGAAGTATACAACAGCATCATCAACATACATAGAAACTGTGCTATATCATAAAACAGCTTCATTGTATAGTGGTCTTGACTCTTGACTGGGGATGCAAAGGTCGTGAGTTCGATTCCCGGGCCCGGCACCCTTTTTTGTTAATTTCAAACAACTTTCTTTAAACAAGTATGTTGTCTTGCCACTATATTAATGTGAAAATAACCATGAAACAAAATTGGACAATTTCTTTTTCAATTACAGATAGACAATGTACATGAACAATTTTCTTTTAATCTTTTTTTTTTTAAATCCAGCTCCATTGATACTTCCAAAATATTGTTTGACAATATTTTCACCATTTTTGACACAGATCTGTTGCTTTAATTCTCTCTTAATGATAACTTTATTATATGTGTATTGTCATTTCTATTCATCTTTGAGCTTTCATCATTTATAGTACAACTAATTATTAAGCATGATCAGGAGGAGAAGACTGAAGCCGAAAAAATAAAAGTTCATGACACTGACAATAAATAAATAATTAAAATAAACAAGTATGGCCCCATGAGTTGATCATACAGTCTACTTCCATTATAATGAACACTGATACGGGACTTCATAATAACAACAGTTTTCTCAGTCCCTATTAAAAACTGTGCACAATGTGTCAAATATGTTAAGGAAAACAAGATTTTTTGTTATATAACAAGTATATTGGCTCGATTGAGAGCACCACTTTTATTATGGGAAATGACTGTATTGACATAAACTAAATAAAAATGTAATTAACTCAAATTTCATATACTATGTATGACTGTCTAATTATTAAAAATCCCCCCAAACAATTCAACAAGTAAACATAGATGATTAACTGTACAAGTACTCTCAAGAACATACAGCTCACTCTTATTCAAACATGGTTCTTACTCTAGTAACTCAACCCATCATTCTCATCGAAAATGAGGTTTATATAATCAATACTTAGTAAATAAATCTGAAAATGTTTTTTAACCATAACAAGATTTATCTTAACCACTGAATATTTCTCTGTGAATGACTAAAGAAATTATTAAGTTGCACGAGTAATAGTATAAGTTAAAGCTACGTGTTGAAATATATTTTATAAATTTTATTTCTATAAAATTCATTCATTCAATAAAGTTCATTGCACCTCAGTTTAGAGACGTGGTATGGACATCACAAGATGATGGAAGGTTTGTGAATACTGATCGAAGTCCTTTAGAATGGGCACAGTTTTGGATGGAAGGCACCATGATCATTATCCCTAACTTCTGCTGTCACCTCTTTCAGCCATCCCTGTTAGTGTCACTACCATTCAGTCTGTACAAAGGAATAAATCATTGAAACATTATCTTAGCAGAATTTTTCAAAATGCAGATTTGAAAACTGATGAAAAGAAATTTCAAAATATTATTTTTTGCATAAATCAAGGTAATAGTAGTGTACATAATTGGTAGATGGATAATTTCTTTGTTTTGTGTGTGTGATTTGTCATGAAATAATGACAATAATAAGGTGGATATTTATATAGCGCTCAAGTCAATCGCATTTGTGAGCTTCATGATGCTTTATCATTATTACCCCGGTCCTAGTTATCACCAAAATATGTAGCCCTTTATCATATAAGGTACCCATTAACACCTGGGTAAAAAAAGCAAATGTATGCTCTGGGATCGTACCAACAACTTTTGCATCCCCACGCAATGATACGACCACTAGCCTACGACGCTTATACACTTCTATAATCATCTACAATAATCCTAAATATTGCTAAAAATATTCCTACCCCCCCCCCAAAAAAAAAAACAAAAAACAAAAAACAAACAAACAAACAAACAAACCAAACAAACAAACAAACAAAACAAACCAAAACCAAAAGAGAAAAAATTAAAAATTAACTTATGATCTATGAATTTATGATTTCTTCCTATTTCGTAAATTTGTTCTTTACATGACACCTGAAATTATAGGCATATGGCTATTCACAATCCGTTTTGAAATTATTCATTATCTCTCATTAACATGAACTTAAACAGGTATTAAATAAGAAATTACCAATAATTCTTGAATGATTGTGCTGTGATGACAGTTCCATTTCATCATTCTTCGGGCTGTTTAATACAACTCACAAACTTCTTGCCATGGGAGCAACAACTTCATCCACAAAAGAAAACTGCACTGCATGGCCTCCTCCTTTGTTAAAGAAAAAAAGGAGAAAGAATCATTGTTAAAGCAGGGTTATAGTTTTAGTAAGATTGAACAATATCAATCATATTTGTTTCTTTTCCAACATTCTATCTATAAAACAAGCAAAGTGACCATTACAACTAAACTTTTCTATAAAACAAGCAAAGTGACCATTACACCAAACTTTTCACGTCGAATCTTTGTGAAAATTCAAATTTGACCGTGAGAGCAGATTTGGCACCCTTTATTGGCATCGATATTATTTCCCTTATAAGTAGAGCTGACATTCATTTCATATAATTCATTTCATAATCTATGTCAAAGAGAGCTATAATATGAAGATATTATCCTAAAATTTTCATCCCAATCCCGGGCCCAATCCGTGCCTGTAATGTTTTTGTACATGTAAATCCAAAAAATGGGAAAAACAGCAATAATAGCTAACATCCAAACATCAAGTTATTGACTAATGGCAAATAGAAAAAAAACAAAAAACAAAAAACCTTTTAATAATGAAAAATTTAGTTCACTTTTTAAGTCTTCATAAAAACTCTCCATAGTCGTACAGAGTTTTGCTGCTTGTGTGTCTCTTAACTAAAAGACATAGATCTAATTTATACTAGGGCCTACGTTGATCCTAGTTTTGAAATACGAAAAAAAACAAAAACAAACAAAGATGGAAAAATTGCAAAGTTAGGATGCAAACTAGTATATTCATCCCTGTGTTGACCCAGTTTTATTTTTTGGAGTTAGGAAATCCTCTCTTTAACGTTAAACATCGATCTGTGTATGACTGAGGTTAATTATAGATTTTAAATCAGTAGACTATGCACTACCCATGCTAGACAAAAAGCTTCAGTTTGTGTACAATCGAAGGTCACAAACTTTCAACCTCGCTCTAATGTTAAATATCTAGATCTAGATCTAGATCTAGACTCTACTTCAGTAGACCTCTACTTGATCTAGAAATCTAGATCTAGGGCCTAGACTGGTAGGCTACTGGTCTAGGATCTTGTATTAAAAATAAGCCAAGAATAATGATCAATTTGCTAGCCTCAATTGAGATATGTGTGTAAAATGAAAAAGTTCCCAGATCTGTTCTGGGATCGGTTAAAATAAAATAGTTTTCGGCATGTTCACCCTCAGTAAGAGGGTCTAGAATATCAGGTAGGGGCCTATGTAACATAACAGCAACTATTACTGGGATAAAAAAAACATTTCTTTTACGTTTTCAATCAATTGTTAGGTCCCACAACTAGACTAGGCCGAAATCTAGATCTATAGTAGATCTAGAACTAGTAGAAGAAGTCTATTGAGTCGCAGGTTCAGACAGAGTGTCTTCACCAACACGATATTTAATGAATGGGACTAATGAAGCTGCGACTTTTTTAAATATCCAATTCCCAATCAGAATATCGTAAAGCATACTAAAAATAAGAGTATTCTGTTGAACCAAGAATATCTTTGTTGATTTTTACTAACCATTGAATACAATTGCTGATTTACAAAAATAAGAATTACATGTGAAAAAGCGAAATTTACTTACTGACATTGACGTTTATCTCCTCCATTTTGCCAGCGATCGGACACAATTTTATGCAAATGTATGCAAATTAGGTAAAATCGATTTTATGCTAATTAGGCTTAAAACTGCTTTGATGAAACAGCCTCACTTAAATATCAGTTTTAAGCTACAACTGATTTAAATTAAAATCGATTTTAAAATCTGCAATTGACTTTTCTTAGTGAAACACCCCCCTGGTGGTACAACCAAAATGATATAATTATGGCACCGGGTAGAATTGATTTTGTGCACAGTTTTGAGTTGCGCTTTGCACACGTTCATAATACACTGTTGGTCAGAAAGGTTGGATATTTTTTTCATGCTCCACCAACATCTGTTTGCTCCGACTTCAATTTCATGAAATTAATTGTCCCCGCTTTCACTTTTCGGGACCCTGGCTATATCTTGGACGTTCCCCCAACCATTCCCGGGGAATTAAAAATTTAAAAAGGGTTGTCAGCCCCCATAATGCCCATTTTTGCCAATTTTTGTCATTTTTGGGCCCCTTTTTGTTTACCCGGCTGACCAAGGCCCCCTTAATCCTAACCCCACGAAGCGCGTCTAAAGTGTAGGATTAATATTGTTCTTTGCGTTAAATTAAGTTTTAAGGTTATAGGCTTTTGTCTCTTGTCTAGGGGAGGGGTTGAAGTAAAAAGTGAGATTGGTGAAAATTGAAATATTTTATCTTAACTTTATGGTAAAAACAAAGGTAATAAAAAACAACCATAAACCCTTGATTATTATAATTTTCCCCAAAATTTTGTTTTAGCCTTATTGACAAGGTTACAAATTGTAAGTAGGCCTATAGTCGATTATTCATTATGATTTATTTTTGGCGGAGATTCTAAAGTACATTTTTGGGATGATAGAAATTTCCATGTTGTAAAAAAGAAAAAAAAACAATTTTCAACCCCTATCGAAATAAATTTTGACCCTTCCCCTAGACAAGAGACGAAATCCTTTAACCTTAAAACTTGATTTAGAGTAAAGACCAATAACAACCCTACACTTCAGATGCGTTTCATGGCGGTAGGATGGAGGGGGCCTTGGTCAGCCGGGTAAACCAAAAAGGGCCCCCAAATGACAAAAATTTGCGGAAATGGGCATTGTGGGGGCTGACAAAGTTATTTGATTCTTCTTTTTCCAGGAATAGTTGGGGGAACGACCAAGATATAGCCAAGGTCCCGGTAAGTGGAGGCGGGGACAAACAACTTCAAGAAATTATAGCTGGAGAAAAATGATGTTGCTGGAGCACTCAAAAAAATATCCAAACTTTATGGGCAACAGTGTATTATGTGCCCCATGCATCCCATCGCAAAAATGAAAGATGCATTCGTATTTTCATTATCACGTCATCAACGCGCTTAGTCGCGCAAGCGCACAACATGCTCGAAAATCATAAAAGAGCTGCGTTTGTTTACTTTCTCTCATTAGTGATTTTATCATAGTTCTCGCTCGCGAGTTTCTTGATACCTTATTGCTGTCTTATCTAATCTGATTTATCAGAATGGAATGCACAATTTCGATTGTTCATAAAGACTTGGAGTCACAGGTATTTATGACAAACCAACATGGGGAAGCAAAGGGGAGAAAATTTTCTTTTATAAATTCGAATGCTAGTTATATATTTATGTAGTTATGTATCCATGGCAATGCAAAAAAAAAAAAAGTGTATACATCATAAGTATTATGATGATGATGATGATGATGATAAATGTATTATTATACATTCGAACTTTATTGATGTATTTTCATTCCAAAGAACGAAACGCTAAAATGTTAAATGCTAATTAATGCTTGGTAAGATTATCCTTGCTTTATATATACGCTCTTCCAAATGATATTAGAAAATTTAAATCACGGAAAACTTTTAGACAATCATATAAGGCTATTCTTCTTGCAGAGTATATTCATATTTAATTAATTTCGTATGTAAATAGTGTAAATACTGTAAAATATGATGTAATATTTTGTACATATGTTTCACTTTATGTAAATTTATATACATGTATAATCACAGTAAGCAAACTGGACGGGGCCAACCTAAACTAGCATAAGCTATTTGTTGGCTCCATTTACCAAGCGCATATTCATATTGAATTCTGTTTATGTATATTTTTTGCAATATTGGTAATAAATAAATACAATACAATACAATTTATTATTGACGATGATTAAACAATGGAATATGAAGTAAAGTTTTAGTTGCATGAATTGTATTATTTAAATTACCTAATTAATCGGCAAAGCAAAGTATAGACTTTAAAAGATAATAACCCTGAACATGAGAATCAATTGTGTAAATATATCTTAATCATTATAATGTCGTTTCGCTTTCCAACGTGCTCATGAAAAAGAGAAAATAATTACCTTCGAAGTGTGAATAGTATGTCTAGACCTATTAATGAAAAAGCCAACTTTAAATTATTTGCTTTATTAATTTTGTTTGTTTGCTTGTTTGTTTGCAGTGAAATATTATATATTTAACGAATATCATCTACCTTATATTCTTTACCATGTTGACTATTTGCACTGAAACATTTTTTGGTTATATCCATAATTATGTTTCAGAATGCAACTATACAAGTGTGATATGAAATATTTTATTTGCATACTATAAGGTGCCGGTGCGTGTTAGCCATTCTTGGGCAATCAAAACTTTCCAGTTCCTTCGATCTACGGTGAGTTATAATAACAATAACAATAAGTATAATTACAATAATGGTAATTATAATGATGACGACAATGGCGATGATAAGGATGATGATGATGATGATGATGATGATAATAAAATGATGAGGATTATGATAAGGATTATGATGAATGATGACAATGATGATGATGATGATGATGATGGTGGTGATGATGATGAAAATGAAATGATGATGATTATGATAAGGATGATGATGAATGATGATGATGATGATGATGATGATGATGACGATGATAATGAAATGATGATGATTATGATAAGGATGATGATGAATGATGATGATGATGATGATGATGATGATGACGATAATGATGATAATGAAATGATGATGATTATGATAAGGATAATGATGAATGATGATGATGATGATGATGATGATGATGATGATGATGATGATGATGATGATGATGATAATGAAATGATGATGATTATGATAAGGATGATGATGAATGATGATGATGATGATGATGATGATGATAATGAAATGATGATGATTATGATAAGGATGATGATGATGATGATGAGGATGATGGTGGTGGTGGTGGTGATGACGATGATCATGTTAATGAAGAAAATGATGATGATGATATTGCATATATTTTGGGCCATCTATTGTAATATAGGTCAATTTTAACTCTGTGCAATCGAATTCGTTTATGTTCATTCAATTTAAACGATACCTCATGGAGCGGAGCTATCGGTCAACTGAATTAAAGTTTAGATTTTCAATTGCGATCACATTACGGAGTGTCAAATTGATTGGAGATAGTTCAAACTTGACTGGGAAAACCTATACTATTTCGAGGCAAAACGAATATTACTAAGCATCCGTCCTCAGTTCTTAGATAGTCAAAAAATATTTCGACTTGTTTCTATCTTTGTGAGGATATATTTGAAAAAGGCAATAAAAATGATTGAAACAAATTGCGTGACTCGTTATTTTATTCCTGAGATTTTCTCTGAGAGATGATTATGTAACCCTTACTATTTGCAGTGGCGGATACAGGATTTCAGGATAGGGGAGGGCGCCCGGTCCAATAGGGGGGGGGGGCGCCGCCGAAATTTTCGGATTATAACATGACTTGTACGGTCAACGAGCGGTTTTCAAATTATAGGGGGCGCGTCCCCTGCGCCCCCGCCTGGATCCGCCACTGGGGGGGGGTAGTTGTCCGGGGAAGTTGTTCTGATACGGAAATGAATTTGTTTTGTTGGAAATCGTTTTGGGTAAGATGATTAAATTTCAAACTGTATTATAGATTCTGACGATAGGAAGCCTGTTCACAGAATCTTGGTTTGAAGATGAGACCGTGGATCGCACGATACCAGCCAAGTCTTGGATCGTTAACGAAATAAAGAGGGTAAGCCAGGTTCATAGCAAATAGTTTCGAGTTTCACTCAGAGTCATAAATTAAAACTGTAATATTTATAATGTATGATTTGCAAACTCACTTTGAGCACTGAGGAAAAAAGGTTTAACTTTGCACCTTTGATATCGTGAAAATGTGCACACCATTGTCCAACTGTGAGCACCTTTATAAATACAACTTAGCACATCTGCCACTAATTGAAAAAAAAAGGTGCAAAGTTGCACCTTTAAAGGTGCTCCTAGTTTAATATTTCTTCGGTGCAAGGTTGAGTTGAAACATTTTTCTTAACCAGCTTGAAATGATTATCGTAAATTAACTGGTTTCCTAACAATTCATGATTTATTTCAGATCCTTTATAAAAGAAAGTAGAAATGATTCAAACATTTTGATTATGCTCATCGTATTCTAAGATTTCACCGATCCGTTAGGAATATACATTATATAAATTCATACATTATGGGTGATATGACTACGCTGACAATTAATGATATTGGCTCGTATTCACAAAAGCCGCCTAACTTTAAGCCTAGCTTAAATCTGTGGTTTAACTATGGCTTACTAAAAGGGACTCAACCGCGAAAAGTAGATGTTCAAATCATCATAATTTTTTTCAGTGAAACTACATGTATTAAAAACTGCTTGGGAATGATAAATACAAAAGTCTCACTTAAAATTAAAACAAGATTCTAGAAATCAGTGAAAGTGATAGGAACATGCAGCATAGACGGTGCCAGGTAAAAATGGCAGAGGTAAAAATGGCAGAGGTAAAAACGGCAGAGGTAAAAATGGCAGAGGCAAAAATGGCAGAGGTAAAAATGGCAGAGTAAAAATGGCAGAGGCAAAAAATGGCAGAGGTAAAAAAATGGCAGAGGTAAAAATGGGAGAGGATAAAATGGCAGAGATAAAATGCCAGAAGTAAATGGAAGTCTTTCGCAATCCATTGTCATAGCAAAGCCCATGTCATATTATGCAAATCCCTTTAGGAAAGGGGGTAAAACATTCATAAAGAAAACTGAGAAGGGATTTTCAAATTTAAATTCTGGACTGCCTGGAGGGTCCTTATCTTTAAAATTGACTGACTTCCATTATTTTGAAGGATTACTATATGCTATGAGATATTGCTAGGCCTATACCAAAGTGAACGATTTTTTAAATTACATTTTTACCTTTTAACTGTACATGTTATAACAAATTATAAATAAATTACGACGTCAGTGTGGAAATGCCATCTTAAAATAGGTGTGCACGTTTTTGTTTAACATACAAACAACAACATGTCTTAATTTTTTATTTTTACCTCATGAGAGAAAAATAGAATAAAATTACCAATACGATTTTGATGTAACACGTGCAGTAATGACTATAACAATCGCCAATATACTTTGATATTGCAATAGCTCATAATCAGCGACATAATCATTTCCGCGACGGATAAAAAGTATTAGAGACGTCTCCGATGTCGCGGAGATAATAATAATAATTATGTGATTTGTATTGCTCACGTATCCACTCTGTAGAGTGCTCAAGGCGCATTATCATATTATTATTACCCGGCTTAGCTAGGCTACCCCGAAAGGCGCTCACAGCATTCAAGGAATTTCTTCCTACCGGTACCCATTCACCTCACTTGGGTCAAGTACGGCAAATTTGCAGGTTGACACCTTGCCGAAGGATGTTAGTGGTATGGACGGGATTCGAACCGCGTACCTTGTAATCGTAAGTCCGCCGACTTATCCACTCGACCACACCACTCCCACGATGTAGTATCCGATACATTTTTCATAAACTGTAACAAAGCAATTTAAAAAAAAAAACATCTCAAAGTTGTATCCGCGACTCGTGAAACGTTTTAAACAAGTTTTTTTTTAATTGTTGCGGAGACGTCTCTGAGACGTTTCATGAGTCGCAGAAACAACTTTAAGACGGTTCTTTGAAAGTGCTTTGTTACAGTTTTTTTTTTAACTGTCGCAGAGACGTCGTGGAGACATCTCCGCAACATCGGAGACCTAGACGTAATATTTATTTTTTTTTCATCTGTTGCGAAGGCGTTTCCGAGAAGTGAGATACCACCCAAGGGAATTGGCCATGTTTTATTCATGGGATTTGCTATGACAACTTAATTGCGTAAGACCTGACATTTATCTCTGCCATTTTTACCTCTGCCATTTTTACCTCCGCCATTTTTACCTCTGCCATTATTACCTCTGCCATTTTTACCTCTGCCATTATTACCTCTGCCATTTTTACACCGAACCGCATAGAAAGATTGATTCCCATTTAGCCAGCCATAGTTAAACCACAGATTTAGGCAAAGCTAGGCTTAAAGTTTGGCGGCTTTTGAGGATACGGGCCATTCTTTTCAATTCTTGACATACAGGATGAGAATCCTAAGAGGAAGCTGAACGTGGTTGATGTGGAGAACAGACTCTTTGAACGTCGTTACCATGGAAATGGAAGGAAGGCTAGAGTGTGGATCCAAAATGAGGCACCGGATCGAAAGGTATTCATGACCAAAAGTTATAAGGAATAAAAAACATTTTGTATGACTCTAAAGAAAATTCAGATCTACTGCATACAACAAAATAAAAATCATCAAAGAACTTCAATCATCAATCAAAATTGGGAATTCATCATTGAAGCCCGCGCAAAACACAGCGAGACATAAGTTATACATAATGATTAAAACCCGACCACTGTTTGTATTAACCTCGTGTGTCAATTTGGCGGAATAAGAAATGAAACTGACGGAGCCTTTTACTTTACATACATACATACAACATTACGTTAATTATAGTAGAGATAAGACTTATGTCTCGCTGTGTTGTAAAAAAATTACTTCTTACAATTATTGAGCATGTCTTTATTCTTCTTTTTTTTTTAAATAGAGCATGACTTTGTTGAAAAACAAACACACGCAATAATCATGATGACAGCAAAACCCCATCATATGGATCTCAAAAACAATTCCTCATTTTCCAGCTTCTTATATTTTACCCCATCAATTTTTTCTCAGGTCGTCAGAATACAGAGGAAAAACACCGTTCAGATCTCTAGTGGAACACCGGTTGCAAAACGGCCAGAGTTTAGTCAACCAATTGTCCCTACTTTACCAAAGGTTGTCCGACGCATGGACAGTCCAGTACCCGGGGCTCAAAGGCCCGAAAGGGGGGTTGAGCACCGCCTTCGCAGGCCGGTAAAGATCATAAAATCATAATGCATATAAAAGTCATATATCACTCTATCCGTTAAAATATCGAACCTTACGATTATGGAGCATGTAATTTATTTGGAGTATAGAGTATTTTTTTTTAAATGTTAAAAAAAAAAAAAAAAACAATCACGCACAATGATCTTGATGGCCAGTGATATGGATCTTTAAACAAAATAAAATAAAAAAATAATAATGAATTATTAATAATAATAAAATCATCATCATCCATTTTCTAGTATTTTACTCCACCTATTTCGCCTCAGGTCGTCAGAATAAAGAGGAAAAACACCGTTCATACCTCTAAAGGAGCACCGGTTGTAAAACGGCCAGAGTTGAGTCAACCAAAAAGTGTCCCTAACCTACCCAAGGATGTCCGACCCTGGAAAAATCAAGGACCCGGGGCTCAAAGGCCTGACAAGGGAGTTGAGCAACGTTATCGCAGGCCAGTAAAACTCTATAGAACGCCTACACCTCGGGAGGCGAAAGAAAAGAAGAGGAGACAGGGAAAGGTAAGATGTCATCAAGTTATTTGGAGCAAAAAATATTTTCATAAATCAAAATTTTTATTAAACTTACCCTGCCTTCCAAAAGACATATTTGTTAGGTGACGCCAAATCAGGGTGGTATCTCACTTCGCGGTGACATCTCCACGAGAGGATAGAAAATTTCGTCTCCACGACGGATAAAATGTACTAGATACGTCTCCGATATCGCGGAGACATCTCCGAGACGTCTCCGCGACAATTTATGGAAAAGAGTCTGAAGTAGTCCCAAATCCGTCTCCGAGACGTCTCTGCGATATCGGAGACGTCTCAAATACTTCTTATCCATCGCGGAGACGAAATTTTCTATTATGTCGCGGAGACGTCTCCGCGAAGTGAGATACCACCCTTAGTTCATACCTCAGATTGCAAATTTAACATATTTGCACTGTAACAAAATACTATAAATCTTACGATTGATATCAGGCGTAAGTCTATGGTAAAAGCAACGTGCTCAGAGTTACGATCGATCGTATCTCTTTTATGTTACAGGGGCAATTATCATACAGATCCCTCCTTGATTGATATTAAATGAATTTGCTAATTTTTCCCCAGTTCATAATGTAAGTCTAATCTCCTATAATAGAGTAGTTTCACGTGACGTCACAAGCAGCCATGTTGGTGGGCAAAACAATAAGGTACCGGTGCACCAGACCGTAAAAACAATGATTTATCACGGTTTGATGGAGATGTTTCTATTGTTTAGCCCACCAACATGGATGAATGATGACGTCACTGGGAACTATATTTCCGGTCTAGGTTTTAATTATTCCAGAAACGAAAAAGTATCAAAAACTATCTCTCTCTCTCTCTCTCTCTCTCACTCTCTCTCTCTCCATCTTTGTGTCACGATCTCTTTTGCTTAGTTTGTTTGTATCGTAACCTTTTTATGTTCTTATCATTCTTATAACTAAAGGGCCTGAAAAATAGGGCGAGTCTACAGGAAAGAGACTTGCGACAGTTCGCCATTAAGAATGCTATGCGGAAGAGGCATTTGGAGGGGTACATTTAGTTGAACCATAGAGTTAAAAAGAGAACCTCCATGGTGGAACAGGGACCTGCTAACACGATAAAGGTGTGTACATAAATATCTTATGAAGTGTTTTTTTTTTTAAGGGAGAGAGACAGCGAGAAAGAGGTAAGTGAGAGGGATAGGAAGGGAGGGAGGGAGACAGGGAGAGAGAGAGAGAGAGAGAGAGAGAGAGAGAGAGAGAGAGAGAGACGGACGGACAGGCGGACAGACAGACAGAGAAAGACAGAGAGACAGAGAAAGGAGCATCTTGATAACTATCTTGTTTTCAACAATTTGTGCTTGTAACAACATGTAATATTCTCAAACTGTATGTGTATTTTTTCGGGTATTTTTTTTTTTGATACAATCATATTTCATATTCTATAGGTCATCACTGAGGAGGTTCAAGCTTGCGGTCCAAAGGACCGATATTTGAACTTAAGAGGAAAGTCTTGTTTCAGACCCGGCAGTTCGATTCGAAATTACCGGCACCCGGCTTTGCCTCACACTGGGTCGAGTCATGCAGGTCAAGCGTCGAAAAACCAGCGACGTTGGTCATACGGGCCGAGTTGATGTGAATGACTGTATGCAGAGATCTTCTCCTAACTTCCCCCATGACATTGCAATGATAAACGGCGGTATGGAAAGGTAATACAAATCGATTTATGTATCAAAATATGTCTATATTCACAACACAGCCAATTTAACTTTTAACCAAGCAACAGTTCAACATCAAAGGTAGTGTATTCTAAATTCAAATTTATTATCATTTTTGGGGTAAAATACTCCCTTTCAATGTTGACCGCTTTATGGAGAGATCAAAGATGACCATAATTATAACGGTTTCTTCTTTATGCTTAGAATAAATATGATGTAATTTAGCTCCGAGATATTTTCTCTCTTTAATACGCCTTTGTCTCCCTCTTTCTCTCTCTCTCTCTCTCTCTCTTCTTCATACAGACCATTGAGTCTTCCAACTTTCTTTTCGTCATTCATCGGTGCTTGACGAGAGATGCAAAATTACCGTACTTCGATCGGCGGCTGCAGAAATAACGGACTGATGAATCACTTGTGAGTGATACATGCATTGGACCTACAGGTGATCGAAGCAATATAAGCATTGATGGGCCGAGGTCAGAGTGCGAGATAAAAATTCTTCTTGGACCGATGCTGTCAGATCTACGTCACGATCATTGAAAGTAAAATGACACAAAATAAAATGAAATGTAATGTGATTTTGTTAATTTTTTTTATTTGCCGTGTTGTTGTAAAATGAATAAAAAGGAGAAGGAAAGATAGTGGTGCAAGGGAGAACGGGGAGAGATGAGAAGAGAGAGAGTGAGAGAGAGCGAGCGAGCGAGCAAGAGAGAGAGAGAGAGAGAAAAGAAAGAAAGAACGAAAAAGGGGGATAGTATAGGCAGTCTGTGGTGGATCCAGAATTTTCATTAGGGGAGGGGGCAATATTGGAATCGCAGATTTTGGTACACCCGAATTTTTTTCCGGCACACCGGGCAAGCAAAATGGTAAATAAAAAAATGTTCACGTCACGCTGGCCTTTGCGATAATGCGTGGGGGGGGGGGGGTGGTGTGTGTTTGTAAATTTCTCGGCCTTCGCCATCAATAAGGTCATCATGCATCGGCCATAGGGGTAAGGTTAGATTGGTCAGTCAGGTCAGCGGTCCATTTTCCCGCTTTTTTCTTTTCTTTTTTGTAGTGGCTGTGTGGGGGGGGGGAGGGCTACTGGATCCGCGCCTGGTAGGAAGAGAGAAAACGAGAAAGAGAGAGAGCTCCTTAAAATGAGATATAAAGAGGGAGGTATATAAAGAGGTATACTTGGTACAGAACGTTAGCAAAAACAAACACAAAAAAAAAATAAATAAATAAAAGCAAACAGAAAGAAAATGCCCTTATGAATAAAAAACTTTGAACATGCTTTTTAGCTGCATAGGTCTAAATGTTTGCCTTGAATACGCGTATGATTATTAGGCCATGGGGCACGCGAAAAATTTGCAAATAATGCAAATGGCGAATCCAACAGAGCTTTTGCCACATTAAATAAATAATTTTAATAATGCTGCATAAAAAGCGACCGCTGGATCGTTCTCGAGCCCCATGACCCCCCCCCCCCCCCCCCCCGCCATTTTCAGATTTCGAAAATGAAGTCATAACCGGATATGGGTTCCAGAAGGCCTACCGACGGGGTTTTCCCTTTTTCTATACATTGTGTACCTTGTGCATAAGTAAGTAATTGTATATTCAATGATACAATGTGATTGGCAGAAAAACTTCCTTTTGTGTTT
The DNA here is from genome assembly GCA_940671915.1 of Paracentrotus lividus. Classification (NCBI taxonomy): domain Eukaryota; kingdom Metazoa; phylum Echinodermata; class Echinoidea; order Camarodonta; family Echinidae; genus Paracentrotus; species Paracentrotus lividus. Next base: position 32,517,278 of record CALNVZ010003434.1, on the reverse strand, counting down.
CACGGCATGAATAATAGCACTCAGTTTGTTTTGCTAAAGCCTTTTCTTATGTAGGCCTATGTTTTCAAACCATTGAATAATTATCTAATTCTAACAATAACAGTAAGTGGGAGATTTAATAGGCAAACTACCGCTATGAACATGATGCCAAACTGCACTTTTCTGTTATAAGTTACATTGAAAAATAACATTCCACTTTAAAAAGAACTTTTGAGCCTTGAATTTTTGCAAGGTAAACAGCTGTGATCATGTTCCCCTCTTTGCTCTTTGAATGGTAGGCTACATGAACACTATCCAAAGGGCATGAGGAGGATGAGCGAAGTTTTATATTAAAGGTGTCTTTACAGAGGATGGCATGTTGTTAAGATGCGTAAATAAGGCAGAGCAAGAGTGGAAGATTTTATAATCAAATATTTATATAATATTGGATGCACTTGAGTGAAATATGAGATATATTCCATTCATCAGTTTGAATATTGCAAGAGTCGAAGACGAGTGCAATATTCATACTGATGAATGGAATATATCTCATATTGCACGAAAGAAATCCAATATTATTATTATTATACATACAAACCATTTTCCATGGCAACAGCAACGCTACCAGTTTAAACAAGAAAGAGGTTTACTCACCAGTATCAAATCTGCCTGATCCGAGAATCTCACAAAATTCAAAATGATCAATCTATTATGACGTAAATTGTTGCTTCGCGTATCCATTGTTATAAGCTGTTGCGCGCAGCATTTTTCTGGCATCGCGGAGTGCAATATTGTAACAATAATGCACTCCTTTTCTCCATTGATACGGGTAATAATCATGTATTGAGGATTTCCAGTGAAAATATTATGGATTCCAAGGTGGCAGGAATGGCACTATTTTTTGAGGGGCACAGCCCCGAAAAAAATAGTGCCATTTCTGTCACCGAGGAATCCATAATTTTAGCTGGAAATTCGAAAAGAGTGCATGGCATTATTAACTATTCCGAGATTGACGTCACGAATCTTCTTTGTTGTTTTATGGTGAAACTAATTTAGTCACGTGAGACGCTCTCGACCAATCCTATTTAGACAATTTCAAGACGTAGGATATAATGTAGAATACATAGGACATACATTATGCTAAAAATATTGAACGCCGACAAGCAAACATCTGGAAGACTATCAATACATGGTTTTAATGTATCGAAAAAGAGACCTAAACGTGTAATAATAATCATTATTGTTTTTGTTTGTTTTTTTTTTTTGTTTGAGGGTGGTATCTCACGACGGTTAAAAAGTATTAGTATGGGGGAATCCAAGACGTCTCCGCGAAGTCTCCACCACAATTTTCAAAAGCTGTGACAAAGCAGTTTCATAGAACCGTCTCAAAGTAGTTTCCGCGACTCATGAAACGTCGAGCATGAGGTCTCGGAGACGTCTCCGCGACAAGTTTCAAAAATTTGACGCGGAGACGTCCCCGAGACGTTTCATGAGTCGCGGAAACAACTTTGAGAAATATTAAACTCATAAAAAAAACTCATTCTGTATAGCCCCTTTAGTTTTCATGTTCAGTTTGTTTTCTTTGCTCGTTTTCTCTTTTATTTTCCTTTTTGTTTCTATTTTCATATTTCCCCCTTTTCTTCATGTGCGATTATCTACTTTTGTTTTTTCATACTTTTTTCTTCTTAGCCACACACGAAGTAATTTTACTTCTCGAGGGATCCACATTATACAAGCATTGCTATTCAGTGGATTCCCCCGTTTCCACAGAATTATGTAATTTATTTGTGTTAAACGATCTATTTATTTCTACTCAGTAACATGAGTACTTACTTATTCTGTATGTTTTTCATGAAATCATGATATATACAGTATATATTTTTTTTGTTATTTCTGTTGGAAATGAATAAATTGAATCTGAATCTGAAATGAATATATATTAATAAGTTGTGTAACTTTTGTAATCAATACCTTTCATCGATCGCTCTTTGAAACATGAAGGACTGATATTTTTGCGCTCTTAAATTTGACGGAAAATCCAACCTAATCCGCCTCTACAAAAAGGAATATTTAACCAATTTCCAGTTTTCAAGTAAGTTTGATATATTCTACTGACAATTTCGTTATAACATTTCATTTCGTTCATCCGAAAACCTACAAAAATGCCAAAAGCCAGGGTTGTTACCGACGTGACTTGCAAAACGGACACACCCGACATACCAGATGCCACGCAAGCATACGCTACGGATGAATCTGTAACGGAATTCAGAAAGCAGTTTGATAAATTTTCAGCAAAGATATTGAAAAAACTGGATACTGTTGCTACTAATGTCCTGACAATTGGAGAGGAGATAAAGGTCGTCAAAACTTCGATATCAGAGCTACAAACCGCAGCTGCAGACTCCGCTTCACGAATGGAAACATTGGAAAATGATACGATTCCCGCCCTAATTAGGAAGCAGAAGGAATGCGACCAGAGTATTCGCGACGCCATGACAGCAATGGAAATTCATGAAAGGAAGCGAAATTTGCTTTTTTATGGCATTGAAAAGAAAAAAGATGAAAATATACAAGAAGTAGTCCGTAAAGCTATTACATCTCTCGACGTATCAGAAAGTGCATCGCGGAATATGATTTTCAACAATGTTCATCGATTGCCACGTAAACCAAATGATGAGATCAAAACGCCTGACCCGATCATCGCACGATTTGTTTGTATGTCTGATCGCGATGAAGTCCTTAGCGCCTACGAGAGGATACAGCGTCGTCCAAAGTCGGCCAATGCTCCGCCTAAAGTAACGATACGTACCGACCTACCAGCCGAATTAAAGAGAGCTCGCTACCAACTTGAAAAAGAAGCCTACAATCTACGAAAAAACCAAAATATGTCAACAAGAATCCGACTAGTTGGTGTAAAGCTTGTACTGGAGCACAGGCCAAAATCACAGACACAGGCGACTTGGATTCCATTTCGTGAGTAACTATTGCCATAGCTAATTTGGAATCGGACGTTTAATGAACGTATAAACTTCCTTACAAGTGACTATATTTAGTTTGTCATATTCTCACTCGAGGGTGAGTTGTATTTTTATAAGTACAGCTCTTATAATTATGTATTAATATAAATAATTTTATGCAATTCATATGTCATTGGATTGCTACATTTCACACTGACTTGAAATATCTTGATATGAAACACTTTTTATTGTATATGCGAGGTACATTCAACCGGTTCCCATATCAACCATTTTCCAAAGTGTTTTAATATATTATAATTTTTTATGAAAAGTGGTTCCAAATTCTTGATATCAATAGGCCGAAATTCTAGTATTTCAAGAATGTAAACAGTTTAATCAATTACGTAACATTTTTCATTCAGTTATCAAACATTTCAATAGCCTGGCGGTTTGGGGATGGGGTTTTCCTTTATTTTGCGACTGTAAAATCAATTCGATAAGAATACAAAACACTGAACTTTTATTATTGGTGTGAGTGTTTGTATATCTATATGAGTGTTTGTTTCTTTGTTGTATGACTGGGTACAGATTGAATTCTTGTGGGTGCACCTTGAAAACAAATTCCTCAATTTGCTGCATATACTGTGACTGTTTTCACGATAAATCATGTTATATCATCCAAAATGTTTCTGATTTGAATTGGATATGCAAAGATTGTATCATTGGTATATTTCCTTTTAGTCTGCTTAGTGATGATGAATTTAAAGCTAACATATTAACTGCAAACTCCACAATTTCTTTCCAAAATTTCAATACCATCAGACTCGAATTGCTAAAAGATAACTTTAATACACTTGATGAGATTGACCCGGATTTACATTGTGATATTTTTAAGAGTAACGATTGCAACTATTACTTACCTCAGGAATTTGTTACTAAATATATCACAAAAGAAGAATACTTCTTTAGTACCATCCATTTTAATGCTAGAAGTTTGCCAAAGAATTTCAATGATATTTCTGATTTCTTATCGTCGATTAACTTTCCTTTTTCCATTATTGCTTTCACGGAAACATGGCTTCAAGAACATACGCCTCATTGTTTCGATTTTTCTGGATATACTTTTGTTTACTCTAACAGAACACACAAGAAGGGTGGGGGTGTAGCTATGTTAGTAAAAGATTGCTTTGAATTCAAGATAAGAGATGACCTAAAAATGTACAACGATAACATTGAATCCATTTTCGTTGAAATAAGTATATCTGAAAGAAAAAATATTATAGTTGGTACTATTTATCGTCCACCTGCTTCTAACATTCCATGTTTTCTTGAGCAAATCGAGGCTACTCTTAATAAGATTGGCAAAGAAAATAAAGACATTTATTTGATCGGCGATTTTAACATAAATTTACACAATACACAAAATATTCATGTTTCTGAATTCTTGAATATTTTCCAATCTAATGGTATATATCCTTTGATAGACAAACCCACCAGAATAACAAAGACATCAATATCTTTGATCGACAACATATTTACAAACGTTATCAATGATATTCGTTCTGGCGTTTTATACTGTGACATTTCCGATCACTTTCCAATTTTCCAAATTAATTGCGAATTTAAAGTTTCAACTCCTCATCTTAATGTACGTACACGAAATTTTACTGAATCAAATATTACACAATTTTGCATTGCTTTGCATTCATATGACTGGAGTTGTGTTTATAAATCAACAAATGTTGAACAGGCGTACAACATGTTCATTGATATCTTTTCTGAATTATATGCTAAATATTTTACTCTTAAGAAGAAAAGTAGGAAAGAAAAATCAATTCGTAAACCATGGATTAATAAATTTCTCTTCTCTTGTATCAATAGGAAAAATAAGTTGTACAAACAATTAAAGTTGAAATATTCTTCTACATTAAACACTAAGTATAAAGCTTATCGAAATAAAGTTACTTTTCTTTTAAGAAAAGCACGTGCAAAGTATTATAGTGATATGTTTAAGTACAACCGTAAGAATATGAAGAAAACATGGGGTATTATCAATGGTATTTTAAACAGAAAAGCCAAAGTCTTGCCGAATCAATTCAAAGTCAATGGCGTTGTGATAGACAATGAACACGAAATATCCGAACTGTTTAATAGAATGTTTAATAACGTTGGCACCAAAACAGCTGCACAGATACCTCGCTCTCACAAGCACCAATTGGATTATATGACTGCGTCAAATCCCAATTCATTATTTTTCCGCCCTACATCTGAAAACGAAATAATTACTATTTTCAAAAATCTAAAAAATACAAATAGCACTGGAGTTGATGATGTTAGTCAAAATATAGTCAAAAGATCTATTCATGGTATAGCCCGTCCGTTGATGCACATTATGAACTTATCACTTTTGACTGGACAATTTCCAAACCAGCTTAAAATTGCAAAAATTGTTCCTGTGCCAAAAGCAGGGGATCCTTTTGATATTTCCAACCATCGTCCAATCTCTTTACTTCCATGTTTCTCAAAGTTACTAGAAAAAATAGTTTACGTTCGTCTGTATAGTTTTCTTGAACAAAATGACATTTTATACAGGCACCAGTATGGCTTTAGACCAAACCATTCAACTGATCATGCTCTTATTGATTTTAATGATGTTGTATGTAACGGCATTGCACTCAAATAAGTTTGTTCTTGGTATATTTTTAGACCTTTCAAAGCTTTCGATGTCATGGATCATAAATACTACTTTCTAAGTTATTAAAATATGGTATTCGTGGTATACCCTATTTATGGTTTAAAGATTATTTAGTAACAGATATCAATGTACAATTATAAATCTTATATTTCTGAAAAACTATAATTAAAACAGGAATCCTCAAGGATCAATCCTTGGTCCTCTTTTGTTCTTCTGTATGTTAATGATTTGTATGTTCTTCTACTTTGTTTCATTTTATTCAATATGCAGATGATACGTGTTTAATTGCTTCAAACTATGATCAGAAAACTTAATATATGAAACAAATACAGACTTGCCAAGTAGTCGAATGGTTAAGAACGAACAAATTATGTCTCAATGTAAAAAAAACTAATGTATATATTTTCTTTGAATATTCACGGAATAATGTTTTACCTAAAGTACAATTGAGGAGAGTATATTGATTTTGTGGACTGTCATAATTTTCTTGGAATACATGTTGATTGTGTATTTAAAATGGGACTTTCATGTCAGACACGTCTGTTGTAAAATAAGTAAAACTATTGGAATTTATATAAACTTAAAGTATACAGTACCCCCTAATTATATGATTGTATTTTACAATGCTTAATTATGCCGTATCTCATGTATGGTAATATTGTATGGTTCAGGTAAAACTAGTTATTATACGTTTTTAAAAAACAGAAACAAGCCATTTCGAATTTGTACTCTTTCGCACTATCTTGCCCATTCAGTCCTTTTTCATCGTTAAAACTTTTAAACATTTGACATACATAATATCTTGTTGATATTTCATAGTATGATTTATAAACATATCTCTTCCACTCTCATTTATATGTTCCAGTTAAATCTGATATTCATTCGCACTTTACCCGCAACTTAGAATTCCGTCTGCCGAAACCACAAACTCATTAGAATAAGATCAATTCGCTATACTGGTCCAAAAATCTTTAACGAATTGAAATTGTATTCTGGTACAAACACAGTTAATATTTAAGCGTAAAATTTTCCCATTTCATAAACAGTTACAGGCCCCTACTTGATGTACCCTTATTTTAACAGATTGTGTTATGAATACTTTTGGTTTGTATTAGCGTATGCAGGTGTGTGTGTGTGTGTGTGTGTGTGTGTGTGTGATTCTTTTATTTTTGTGTTTACTATGTATCAGTAATATGTATTATTTACTTTGTTCAGGTGCCTTCTGTTGTACAAGCTTCGTGCTTTTTTTGAAGGTATCCTTTCATTTATATTTTCTATCATTATCATTATTATGATTCGTTGAATAATTGTCAACATGTTTTATATATATTTTTATGGATGAATAATAAATAAATTGATTGAAAATTGATTGATTGTTCTGCTTCCGTCAAAACAACTTCATCTCAAAGTTGAAATCAATTAAATATGACAATAGTTTCCCAAAAGAGTCAACAAATGATTACAATAATATTATTGTTCTAGAAGGAAGTCTCTCGTCACGCAACTACCCTTACACATGGTATCGATTATCAGTGAGGTTGATTATACTTTTGTTAAATAGTGTATTTAAGGGGGATAAATTCAAGAGAATCTTCATGAGGTTTGTGATTCTATCTCTGACGAGTAAGAATCTGCTAGAACCAGAACTCTCTGTAGAAAGGACCGGTCAGAACCAGAACTCTCTAGATTTACGAGGATCGTTTTGCCCTCTCTTGGAGAAATGGACAAAAAGGATTTGGTAAGCAGGGGTTTCGAATAGAGCGTGTGTTTTTTTTTTTTTTTTTTTTTTTTTTAAGTCGACGATGGAATGGAGGTTTTTCTGATAATAATAGCTAAGAATATTTAATTGTTAGTGGTAATCTTATAATGATGAAGATTATGAATGCCTCTACAATTCGTGATAAAGATGCTGACGATTATATGTATATGTATTCTGTTGTAACGATTAAGTTAATCATTTTTAAAGTCGTGAATGATGTTGATAAAGACTGAACTATGCATTGAAATAATAGTGTAAACCATCATTTGAAAATATAATAAATGCGATATTCTAAATTGTCACTCAGTAATTAAAATTCGGGATTTCTGATAATAACGATTTGAAAGGCATAACAAAGCAAAGTTGGTACAAAGTCGGTATACAAGGTCGTACACATTAAAAAATATACTTTCCAATATCACACAAAATAATTATGTTGATGGTGATGGTGGTGATAATAAATGTGAATTTCAAAAGTTTGTAATTATGTACAGAAAACACGTATTCGGATCTGTGTACGACTAAGTTACATTTATTAGTACGGTATTAAAAATAAAGGATCCCCTCAGGGCTGCTTGTGGAATTAACAGTGGGGTAGGCAAAAAATATGGATGTGCAGATGGCAACAAAATATCAAACCACTTTTATTCCTTTCTCTATCTATCAGCTACCCCAAGCGTACGCGGTCAAAGACCAACCCAGTGATGCCGTCAAGATCGTCAAAGTCATCGCTCTTGGTGTCTTCTTTACGACCGTTGTATCAGTTAGTGTGTTCTTTGCCACCAGATATGGGACCATTGCTGCAGGTTCGATGCAGCGATGTCCAGTTCAGCAATCCGAAGACCACAGGCTGATGGGGAAAGATATGGTATGTACAGTAGCTTATACAGTGTGTTCCTAAAAAAAAAAAGGTAATCGAATTTCAAAGGTCAGTCATTTCAAAAGTATATGGTTTATTTTTGTGATTTGTTTACTAAAATACTAAGTAACTCATCAGCTATTATTTGAGAGATTGCTTACGTCCAAACTGTAATGGGTCACAGAGTTTAGGGTCCTTTGAAGTTGATAGGTACAAAACCCATTTTTTCCAAGTTTTTCGTTTTTAGGGTATGAAACCAACTTTTTATAAATTTTTAGTTTCATAGTTTTGGGGGGATTTGTCACACAAAGTTTCAATGAAAATCAATCTCATCTCAATGGCAATGAGAGGGATTCGCAATTATGAGTCTCTTGAGTCTCGGAGACGTCATGGTGACGTCTCCTGAGACTTCAGGGCGTCGAGGGAAAATGGAACAAAATTCAAACATGTTCAATCTTTTCATAGACTTTTTTAAGACGCCAGCAAATAAAATTATTAGCTTGTTCAATTTCTTTTAATCGTTAGCAAGTTCAGACAACGTCTCTGCGACGTCGTGAATACTTAAGGGACATTGCAGCAACCCCGCAAAAAAGTCACAGAGACTTGCTCGCGTATTAAAGAAGTCTACTAAAAGATTGGACATGTTTGGAATTGGTTTGATTTTTCTCGCGACTTCTTACAGAATCAAGAGACGTCGCGGCGACCTCTCCGAGACTCCAGAGACTCATGCATAATCGAGAACCCATGTCATTGCCAGTGAGAAACGTCCTTTGACAAAGGAGATTGCATTTCATTGAAAATCTGTGTGACAAAACCCCCAAAACTATGAAACCAAAAATTTATAAAAAGTTGGTTTCATACCCTAAAAGCCAAAAACATGGAAAAAATGGCTTTTGTACCTATCACCTTCGAAGGACCCTAACTCTGTGACCCATTACAGTTTGGACGTAAGCAGTGTATCAAATTAAAGCTGATGAGTTACTTAGTATTTTTAAACCATATACTTTTGAAATGACTGACCTTTGAACTTCAATTACCTTTTTTTAGGAACACACTGTATATGTATGGTAATAATTAGTCTACAAGAGATTCACTTGAAAAGTAAACGAATCATTGGGACCTTTATTTCTCCTAATGAGGCGCACACCCTCCGAGTATATTATGCAATAAGAAAATTGTCCTCCGTTTGTTGGATGAGGATGTGCGCGATTAATAATTGTGTCGAGGTACATTATACAAGATATGATTTTCCTTTCCTCCTCATATAATAATAATAGGAATATTGTAAATAAGCACTCCTAAATCTGAATAAATGATTTAAAATGAATTTAGCTAGCACTTTGTCAATATGAAAAATTCTGGTCAATTTGTTGGCAAACTCAATTTCATTCCTTCTGACGCTGGTTGACGTGTTTAACTGGTGCGGATCTCGTGCATGAGGGGGATCAGTGCCTGTGTATGAGGAGTTTTTAATATCAATAATCAGAATATATATAAACATTAGTGAGTATATATTTATTCTACTTTTCAGAAACACGTAACTGATGTTAAGATGTCGGATGGTCAAATTCTCCAAGAACGGTTTCGGTACGACCATCGATCCAATTCAGTTATGGTCCAGACGCCTGCCAATGGCAGTGGAGATTACCCAGTCACTTTTGTGATCGATTATGACCGGGTACGTAAACCAGTTAGAATGGCATGGATACACGAGTTTAATGGTATAAAGTTATCAAAATCAGGGGCCATGGAGCGTTTTTTAAAATGTGGAAGTGCTGAGCTGAAAGTGTGGGGGATGCTGAACAGCCTTAAAATCCGTATCAGGACAATTACCCCCCGGACAACTACAACCCCCGGACAATTACCCCCTGAGGACAATTACCCCGAGGACATTACCCCCGGACAATTACCCCGAGGACAATTACCCCCGGACAATTACCCCCCGGACAATTACCCCCAGACAATTACCCCCCGGACAATTACCCCCGGACAATTACCCCCGGACAATTACCCCCAGACAATTACCCCCGGACAATTACCCCCGGACAATTACCCCCCGAGGACAATTACCCCGGACAATTACCCCCGGACAATTACACCTCGAGGACAATTACCCCCGGACAATTACCCCCTCACAGCATTGATGTTGGAATCACGTGGGCCCATTGTGAGTCTCGCTCGCAGGTTTTCGAATTATTTTCTACTCGATCTTATCTTAATGAATTTCTCTTTCTCTTTCTCTTTTATATTTCGTATCAGACAACTACCCCCAGGACAATTACCCCGAAGGACAATTACCCCGGAACAATTATCCCCAGGACAATTACCCCCCGAACAATTAACCCCCGAACAATTACCCCAAGGAAAATTACCCCCCGAGGACAATTACCCCGAAGGACGATTACCCCCGAACAATTATCCCCAGGACAATTACCCCCGAACAATTAACCCCGAACTATTACCCCAAGGAAATTACCCCCGAGGACAATTACCCCGGACAATTACCCCGAGGACATTTACCCCGGACAGTTACCCCCCCCCTTCCACCGGCAATTGATGTTGGAATCAAGCGGCGCCATTGTGAGTCTCGCCTGGTGTCGCAAGTTTTTCGAATTATTTTCTACTTGATCTTATCTTAATGGCTTTCTCTTTCCTTTCTCTTTTATATTTATCTTTCTCCTTTTCTCTATCTCTGCCTCTCTCTCTCTCTCTCTCACACACACACTTTCTTATTTTTCCTCTTTTTTTTCCCCTTTTTTTTTCCTTTTTTCTTCCTTTCCTTTAATAATACTTTAATAATAATACAATATTAAGCATTTATAATGCGCCGACTAATCTAGTAAACTATTCAGTGGCGCAGCTAATATTATTACCCGCGCTATAGCCATAGCTGCCCTTATAAAGGGCGCTTTAGCCCATTCGAGGAATTTCTTCCTACCGGTACCATTTACCTTACTAGGGTCAAGTCTGGCAATTTGCAGATTAATATCTTGCCAAAGGACATTAGTGGAATGGACGGGATTCGAACCGCGTACCTTGTGATCGTCAGTCCGCCGACTTATCCATTCGACCAACCCACCTCCACCCCCTCCTTCCCCTTTTTTTTGTTGTTTAGCGGCGCCTTCTGCGCCATGAAAAAATGGGGAGGGGCGCTTGCACCCCAATCCCCCTGTTTGGATACACATTATATGCATCAGAAAATATGTAAACTGGCCCTCATTATTCCCAACGGTAGATTCAGCAAAATACGTGGTCCGAAACCATGGTTTCTATTGGCGGTCATCTGGGCCATAACGAATAACTTATGTATGATATTTAATTTTACGATTAACCTTATTTTTACATAAATTGATATTAAGTTTTAGTTAATATTTTCACTTAATTTGTTAATTTATGGAGTATTAATTATGACCTTTATTGCCGCCCTTAGAAACCATGGGTTCAGACCAAGGTTTTATCCATTTTTTCGTGAAATTAAACAAAAAATAATTAAAAAATCATATCACTTGGAATCAGAGATGAATCAGAGATATTCAACATGTGTGATTATTATGTGTATTTGTGTCCTTTCATGAATGTTCAAATTGTTGTTCTATGAAATAAAAGGTAATATGAGGGCCCGTTTACATATTTTCTGATGCATATATGAGTATCCAAACGGGGGGGGGGGGCTTGGGCTCAACCCCCCCCCCATTTTTTTCATGGCGCAGATGGTGAGAGGGGGGGGGAGGAAAAAGCAAGGAAAAAGAAGAAAGTGAGAAGAGCAAAGGAGAAAGAGAAATATGAAAGAGAAAGAGATATTCATTATGATAAAATCAAGTAGAAAATAATTAGAAAACCTGCGACACCCACAATGGGCGCCGTTTGATTCCAACATCAATGCCTGTGAGGGGGTAATTGTCGTCGGGGGGTAGTTGATCGGTGTAACTCTCCGGGGTAATTGTCCGGGGGTAATTGTCCTCGGGGGTAATTGTCCTCGGGGGGTAATTGTCCGGGTGGTAATTGTCCTAGAGGGGTAATTGTCCTCGGGGGTAATTGTCCGGGTGGTAATTGTCCTAGGGGGGTAATTGTCCGGGGGGTAATTGCCGGGGGTAATTGCCTGGGGGGTAATTGTCCGGGGGTAATTGTCCTCGGGGGTAATTGTCCTCGGGGGGTAATTGTCCGGGGGGTAATTGTCCGGGGGTAATTGTCCTCGGGGGGTAATTGTCCGGGGGTAATTGTCCGGGGGTAATTGTCCAGGGGGTAATTGTCCTAGAACCTTAAAATCAGAATTTCTATGTATCTTTTTCTTCTTTTTCAATCTTTTTTTTTCTTTTATTTTCATGAACACCGCAACGCCATCACGCGGATTCACACTGCTCCGCATGTATGGCGGTAGTAGACTACGTCATTTTTGCGTTTTCGTAAACGTTTCTGAAGAAAAAAAAGTGGAGGGCTAAACCCCACCTTTTTTTTAATTTTTTTTTTTAGCACACGCGTTCAAGATGACGATAATGTCCGCCACGGCGTTCCATATAAAATTTACATCATAGAATGGTGACGTGCAATTCAAATACTTTTTATATACAGTGTGTTCCTAAAAAAGGTAATCGAAGTTCAAAGGTCAGTCATTTCAAAAGTATGTGATTTATTTTTGTGATTTGTTTACTAAACTACTAAGTAACTCATCAGCTTTAATTTGAGACATTGCTTACGTCTAAACTGTAATGGGTCACAGAGTTAGGGTCATTTGAAGGTGACAGGTACAAAACCCAAGTTTTTCGTTTTTAGGGTATGAAACCAAATTTTTATAAAATTTTAGTTTCATAGTTTTTTGGGTTTTTGTCACACAAAGTTTCAATGAAATGCAATCTCATTTGTCAAAGGACCTATCTCGCTGGCAATGACATGGATGCTCGATTATGCATGAGTCTCTGGAGTCTCGGAGACGGATCGCCGCGACGTCTCCTGATTCTGCAGGAAGTCGTGAGAAAAATCAAACAAATGTCAAACATTCCAATCTTCTTTAATACGCGAGCAAGTCTCTGTGACGCCCCTTTAGTATCCACGACGTCGCAGAGCCGTTGTCGGAACTTGCTAAAGATTAAAGAAGAAAGAAATCGAACGGTTTAATAATTTTGAATTGCTGGCGTTAAAAGAGGTCTACTAAAAGATTGAACATGTTTGACTTTTGTTCAATTTTCCCTCGACGGCCTGAAGTCTCAGGAGGCGTCACCACGACGCGTCGTGGTGACGTCTCCACGACTCAAGAGACTCCTAATTGCGAACACATCTCATTGCCATTGAGATACTAGGTCCTTTGACAAATGAGATTGCATTTCATTGAAACTTTGAGTGACAAAACCCCCCAAAACTATGAAACCAACAATTTATAAAAAGTTGGTTTCATACCCTGAAAACGAAAAACTTGGTAAATGGGTTTTGTACCTATCACCTTCAAAGGACCCTAACTCTGTGACCCATTACAGTTTAGACGCGGCGTTCATGTGGTAGGCATCTAGAGTAGTATCCCCGATTGCCACGGGATTATTGTCCAGGGGTAAAAAAAATCCCTCTCAACATTGAACTGAGCATGAGAAAATATGTTCAAAACTCTTTACCGTAAGGTAAATGTAATAGTCTTAAACACCAGTCAGCTATTGCTCCTTGTATTACAGAAAGTCTTATTTTTTTTTAATGTAAACTTATATCACGCTTATTCCACAACACCAGACATGCCAGAGGCATAGCGCACAGCTTAGTTCCAAAATTTGACCGAACATGGTTTGTTAAATGACTCTTCATTTCCCATTTTCTATCCCCCCCCAAAAAAAAAATACTTGTTACAATATATCTTTATGTTCACACAACCAATTACACCAAAAGGTTGTTATTGATTCTCCAAAATTAAAATAGGTAATTGCCAAAATTCAAAATTATTGTCTTGAATTTTCTATTATACCATTTCTCTATACAGGCTCTGGTCTTTGTGCACATACATGAGCAGGACGTCTGTATGGTATATTCATTGCGTGAAGAGTTTGGGCAAAGTGTTAGGAAGGAACTGTCCACACCAGACAGAAATGTAAGTAAAAAGGTCACCAGGGCGATGGCCAAAAAAAAAAAAAAAAAAAAAAAAAAAAAAAAAAAAAAAAAAAAAAAAAAAAAAAAAAAAAAAAAAGCAAGGGATAATTTTTAAAAATCCGTATATCAAAAGCATTTTCCACTAAAGGATTTTAAAATACAAACATTTCAAACGGTCTATCCAAATTTTGCATCAAACCCATCAACCCCAAATTTGTCTCTATAATAAGCCTGCTGTAGGCCTATCTGGATCCCTGTAAATATTTGTACATAATTGATCATAATGTTTTTGTTTTTATCAAAAGTCGGAATATATGGTGCAATATAAATATTAATATTAGATAGCCAAGACAGATAGCCAAGCGTGATTGGTCTATAGCGCGTCACGTGATATAATCGAAATCTGTATAGTTTCCTGGCCGGTCACCTTCGATGAAAATATTGACCAGCCGGTCCAAGGAATATATTTTTTACATGTATTGCGCCCTCTTGAAGAATGGATGTTGCCAATTACACGGATATAACATTGTGTGGGACTAAAGTAGCAAGAAGTTATTTATTTTATTTTTTTAAATTATTTTATTTATTTATTTTTTGGCGGGGGGGGCATTTTTTTTTTGTTAACGCCCCCCCCCAAAAAAAAAAAAAAAAAAAAAGTGTGGCGGCCAAAAAATTAGGCCGATTTTTTTTTTTCTTTCTCTTTACCTTTCAATTTATTTCACATTTAAAGAAAAAAAAAAAAAATAATAATAAAGGGGGGCGAAATTACTGGCAGGGGGCCTTTTTTTATTAGATTTTTCATTTAAAAAAATGGGGGGCAAAATATAACCCCTCGGGAAAATATAAATCCGGCGGTCCAAAGAATGTTATATTACACACCCCATCAGTAAATATCTGTATATTATTCTCGTTATATGTGTCTATCTTAACACGAGTCTGATATATTTCCTTTATTATAGGTCATCGATGTTGCTAGCACAGATGTAATCAAGGAAAAGTACGTAGTTGCTGGTGAGATACCTTCCGGGTTTGTAGAGGCCTCTAGCGGACCTATGGTGGATGGCATGTGCGGTGGTCGCACCACTTACTGGGTGGACAGAGTTGAGGAGAACAAAAGAGAGAGTGGTAGAGAAAAGAGAGCTTATACTGAGTGCTACCACAACATCTATTGTGTTGGGGATACATGCTATCTTGAGGAATGGTGCGTTGAAAGGGAGTATTTGATCGCTTAAAAAATATATGAGCAAAAACGTTCAAGCATGGACGCAAACATTTTCAAAAAGATTCACACAATTTATTACACTTGTTTAAACTTACTTGCCATGTAGGTTTACAAACAACAACCAAAAAAAGGACATTTTGTCGACAATGTTAAACAAAATTAAACAATTGAAAAAACATTGTCCCCAAAACAAAATTTAATGGTATAATATTATTCTTGTTTTGAGCAGTGGCAATGTCCTTGTATTAACATCAATGTGGTGTTTAAGAGGTTTCTTTACATTAATTAAGTTTTACCTAATAATGTTAATGTTGAGAGTATTTGATTAAAATGTTAAAAAGGTCTCCATATACTCCTAATTTCGTGATGCAAGAGTGAGCAAAGAAAAAAAAATTTAAATGGAAGCAATATTATAATATTCAATGTTTCAAAGTATGGATTTAAAAATCCATAAATTCTATGGCTTTCATTATTGAATTTAATTTAATTTTTCCACATCATTTTTCTCATTAACAATTCACAGACAAAACATACGACTCATGAAATTTATAATTTCAATTAATTTACCGAAAATGTAGCATAGACAATGATAAGAAGCACAACATAGCATACGACAGAGATACTTGTAATTACGCTTCTGTGGTCATAATTGATAATCAAGCTATTTTCAAGATTTGACCAATATTAAAAACTTTGTAGAAGAAGAATAATTATTATTTTATATAAGAGTAAAAAATATATAATAATTATGATTATTACACTTGCTTATATAGCGCCTAACACTTACTTTATCAGAAGTCTCTAAGCGCTCTACAATCATGCAGCATAATTACCCTGGCTTTAGCAGTGCAGCTTTTACGCGCGCTGCGTTTCAAGGAATAAATATTCCTATCAGGTCCCCATTCATCTCACCTGGGTCGAGTGCAGCAAATTGTGGATGAATTTCTTGCCGAAGGAAATTAACGCCGCGTTGGGATTCGAACCTGCGACCCTCTGATTGAAAGGCGAGAGTCAGAACCACTAAACCACGACGCTTCCACTTATATTATACATTATATGTTCCATTATATATTCCATTATATATTATACACTTAGTAGTTTATATCCGTGGTATAGACGAGTATTATCAATCTCAATTATTGTACTTTTATTTCCATTGGCGCGGATCCAGGATGGGGGGGGGGGAAGGTGCAGCCCGACAAATTTCTAATAGGGGGTTCACGTCTATTGCACCCCGCCTACCTTCTCGCATTGCATTGCTTTACACATAAAGTAGTATCAGAGGAAAATGTATCATGTCTACATGACTTTTCTGTGCATGATTTGAATGGTTGTAAGACAGTAATTATTTGTTTGATTCGATGACCATTATTTATTTGCGAAAAGTATTTTAAAACATGTAAACAGTTTAATGATTTGGCTCATTGAGAATCATCGTATTCCCTCTCTGTTCTTTCTTACTCACTCTAGTTTCAGAAAATGAACGGGTCTGGTCATTCACTGTTCTCAGAAATAAGAACAAGTATTTGTCACATTATATAGATACAAAAAAGCCTGCAAAATAAAAGGAAAAATCACGCATTTTATTATGTTGAAATATCTATGAAAATTATACGTATTCACAAACAGAATTTATGAGTTTATTATATTTTAGGATATATAGTTCCTTAATAGGTATATTTACATTACAGAGATCATTATGATTCTCAGAAAAGGAATTTTTAAGATTTTCATTACACATTACCATGATAGTCCGGCATCCCAGAAGATTTATTCATGTGAAAAGCGCCGGAACAACTGACCCCATAGGGGGTTGGGATGGATCCCTGGCCCACAAAAATGAATTGCTGCCGGGTCTGAGCTGTGGCCTTCCCGCCCAAATCACGCATTTTGTGACGTCACTACCGGAAGTCACTTTTGAGACAATGTACAGGGAGGTGCACTTGACACTATCACACAAAACGTGTCCCCAACATATTTTAGGGCTTCATTTTTTATTTCTTTTTTGAGTTTGATTAACCGATAGTATACGATGCACCACAATGAGTTTCCTGGCATTTTCGTCCCTGAGATCGATGACAGCGACGCTAACATCGCGGAGCGACGTCGTCGACTTGCGACCAATTTGTCTGTTTTTTGACTCGTTTTCGCTTTCAAATTTTGAGTTTTGTTGAGATTGTGTTTAAAATACCCGATTGCTCTGAAACTTTGCCAACGTCTTAAGCAAGTCCTCCGCTTTTTGGAACATATTTGGTTTTATAAGTTACATGTATTTTTAGCCTATTTTAGGCCATTTAAGTAACATGGTTTTAAGGAAAATCGGTCAAAAAAAGAGAGTTTTGAGGGTAATATTTGCGAGCCATTCATAATACACGTGTGTATGGGGATTAATACCGACTCATTATAATGTTACAAAATACTCATTATCCCCTTGTCCCACTATGGTCTCCCTATCATATGACCCCACACCCACCCACCCACTTACCCACACACAAACACCCTCCACACCAGCACACACACACAACACACAGGCACACACACTCACACACACACACACACACACACACACACACACTCCTCTTCACCCTCTCTCTCTCCTTCTTACGTCGTCTCAAAGTACTGAATTTTGCGTTATAAGTCCTCACGACTTTCAATCCCTCTCTTTGTCACAAATTACCCGACCCTTCCCCTTTCCCTCTCTTTATCTTTCCTCTCTCTATCTACACCTCTCTCTGTCTTTCTTCTCCTTCTCTTTATCTTCTATTTCACTCCCGTTACACTTCTCTAACAAACCTCTTTTACTACTATCCTCCCATTCCCCTTTTCTATTAGCATAAGTGAGTATAGTTTTGAAAATTCAATCAAAGTCTTCGTTTTGTTTTGATATATTTATTTTGTTCTTTTTTTTTTCTTGGTGGTGTTTACCTTGTCAACATTAGTATCATATCAAATGTGTATATAAAAAAGATATTTAGCACTACTTGACTGAGTCGGAGAAAGTGAAGATTCAGTGGGAGAAAGAAGATGTCAGGTGTTTCCTTCAATTTCATCTTAAAACTTCATTCGAACACCGGCTTTTTCTCAAAATATTGTAACGGAATGCCTCCTTAATCAATTGAAGACAGGGCCTAAAGTCAAGATTTAATCACAGGGATATCATTTCTCAGCCCCGTCAAGCGTTCCGTGACAGTTTCGCAGAAAAAGAAACGAGGTGGGCCTATAAATGGTCATTACCTGACCTGATCTGAAGGTATATTCCATTCAAGTATTACAGCGCCAACCTTAATTGAATATAACATAGTTTATGGGGCGATTTTTACTAATAGATTTGCTTTTTGGGGAAACTCTGCGAACCCTTCGTGACTGGATCAGTAAAAGAGCATCTCTCACCGTAGACCGACGCTGCTCTGTCCTCATTCAGAGAGAATACATAGGCGCCAGGGACCGCTCGATGAGGACAGATCAGCCTGCGGTCTACTCTCACGAGGCTATAGCATCCTGTTCGAAGGATCATCTGCCTCAGTCATGAAATGCAAGTTCTAAACAACTGTATTTCTACAACTCCAGCAGTACTGACACATGCATCGTACAAAGTTCTAACATGACTATATGCTCGATAATTCGAAGACCACCAATGAGCTATGCGGATCGAGGTTCACGAAATTGAACAAAGTTGGGAAGCACAGCTAGCAGAATCTTGTGTCGTATACATGTGTCAGATACATTATCGTGAATCTACAGTACACGAATAAATGATTAAGATAAGTCTTTGTTTTCCCCTTAGAGTAACGCGATTCGTTGTTTGGAATCTGCAAAATATTCCTCTTCCCAACGAGATCTAGGACATGGATACCAAAGAACGCGAATATCTTGAGGCAGGATGTACGACTAATAATTCTATTCTAGACTTGAGTTGACGATATAAGGCAGAGCAATTCTCACTGATTCTCTTTGTGCTTTGAGAAAATGGGTTTTTCACTATCTCATAACGAAATGTGTACCCCCACTGCTTCTTGAACTTGTCAGTCTTGACCTAGAGGCAGAATTAAGGTGAACAAGCTGACGTAAAAGGGTGCTTTCAAGAGCTAGAGGTGATACCTACCAGCCTACCTACCAGGCCGGCTAAACTACCGAGACCTAGCACGAATCCTCGAGTTATCCCTCTCCAGCGCATGCAGTTTTTCAGCTCGCTCTGTAACGCTCGATTTGATGCATGTCATGCTGATTCCTCTGTAGTAACTCCTCTAACATTATTGTCTAAACAAGAAGGAGACATACTTAAGGTTCTACAAAGAAACTTAATGCAAAAAAGGAAGCAGATCAGTGTTGGCACGAAATCTCTCCGTGATTTCAGCTCAACGGCACATGATTGTCCCATGCCTTGGGTGGATATCTTCTTCTTCTCGAATCCTTTTCCTATTCTTCTGTTTGATTTGTGATTATACTTGATTACATTTTAAAGATCATAGTATTCATTGCATATAACTATATATATATATATATATATATATACTATATATAATATATGTATGTATTGTGTTCTTAGGGAATCTGAATTAGACTCTACCCATTAGGTATTGAACGCAGGCGATCTCATAAGGCGAAAAGAGTGGTAAGGTCAGCTTGGAGCAGGGGAAAGATGAGAAGAGGGCATTGTAGAGGAAGGACTCATGGTCTCCTCCTCTCTGCATTCGCATACCTGGCCTTCCTTCAGTGTCGATGCCCCATTGGGCCATTAACACCTTGCAACGGCCGACTCAGCCCGCAGGCGGTTTCAAGCAGAGCCAGAACGGCCAGGGTTCACGGAATCCTGGTGGAGGGATTCCTTAGGGCCGATGATGACATTGTGAGGTGCAGACTCAAAGACGGGTTCTGACAAAGGTCTAACACCTACAGTGGTGGGGGCTCTGGTTGAGGGACACGTTAGTGTGAAGAAAACTATGCCTGGATCTCAAACGCTTTGTTGTTGGCAAGGCATAGAAGAGAGGGTGGAGTGGATCATTTTCTTGTTTAAGTTTCTCCTTTTGAGAGAGTGCGGACCTCCTGATGTGAGGAGGGACGATGCCACTCAGGATGTAGAGATCGTCTACCTTGGTTGGTTAAAGGCAGCCTGTTATGGCCCTACACGCGCTGTTGAGAGATGGGTCAATCTTCGAAGCATGGGCTGACCTGCCCCATACAGGACATGCATATTCTGCAGCAGAGTGCTCTATAGCCTTACCATACCACTTGACCTTTAGTTGACGGTTGGCCTCTCTATTTTTAACATGGAAAGCGCTGATCTGCGTCTTGGAGGGATTTGCACGAAGGTGGTTGGATCCGTAGTATTGGACGAGACCATCCAGAGCAGATGAAAGTGTAGCTTCAATTTCCTCGAATGAGTCACACTGCGAGGCGATACAGAGGTCATCTGCGTATATGAAACTCCTAGTTTCTGGATGGACTGGTTGATCATTGGTGTAGATGTTTAAAAGGAGTGGGGCAAGGGTGGGTGGATATGACGGACTAGTTCATTAAGTAATGTGTGGACATGCTTCGTTGTATGAACATGCATCAGCCTCAGAAATTTAACGTTCGTTGGCGTCAAGCTCCTGAAGCTTCTTGAGAAAAATGGATCTCCACCTTGCATAATTTCAAAATAATAATTTTTATAGCTAAGAACACATCGTTAACCCATGTGAAGTACATGTATATAGACGTATATCGACCATCCATCCGTTCGGTGAGATGTAGATCACGATACACTTTATTACACATACGATGAGGTAGATAGCGTAGGCCTATTTTCTGGAGCTGTCCCTCTATTATTTCCAGTAAGTTAATGGTATCCTGGAAGAAGCTCTTATATCTCTCTTAGAGATCATTCAGTGCAGCCTTGTCATCAAGGAGCCAGTGTGCGCAGATGGAGTCGCTGTCATGATCTACACCGACATGATCGGAGAAGAGTAAACATCTTCCAAACCTTATACATGTATGTATTTGGGCAGTGCTTGCTACATCACAGCAGCTAGAACTTGATTGTTGATAGCGCCTTTTACCATGTTTACACCACTGTCTTGTAGAACCTTCCTTTCATGAAATCAGAAAGTGATTCTTAAACCAGATCACCAGACGATGTAGCTCTAATTCAGCCCTTTCCCCCGTAACTCATAATCATCTTGGTGCTATCAGAACTATATGTTTTCAGAGCTACAGCAAAAGTTTAAGGTAACGTTTTCATATCCACCACGCTTTGTTTGCTGTAAAATTGTCATAGAACGCTTGTTTTAACTTAGGGACTTAGAGATGTCGTCCATGTTAGTTAAACTTTTAAAAAAAATTTACATACTGGGAGAAAAAGCTGGTAAATCATGTAAATGAACGGGTTGCTTGTACATTGAAGATTGAGGAAGCCAATTCAACTTCTCCTGACGAATTTTTATTTTCTCTTGATTTACTCTATCAATACCTTTTAAAAAGGATCTAATCCAAAATAATTGAAAAGTTCAACACCCCCCCCCAAAAAAAAAAAAAACCCAAAAAACCCCAACTCATTATGTTGAATGGAAACCAAAATATATCTGATCAAAAATCTCTTTGAATTAAAGGAAGACAACATTTTACATTTCCTGGAAAACTGTAAAATTAATTTGCGTGAAAAATATATGAAAAATAAATTATACAGACCGCAATAAAAATTGATAGAGAGAAAAACAAAGGGAGAGGGAGAGGGAGGATAGAAGTAAGAAGGTTAATAGAGAAGTGTAAAGGGAGTGATAGGAGAGAGATAAAGAGAAGGAGAAGAGAGACAGAGAGAGGTGGATAGAGAAAGAAAAGATAAAGAGAGGGAAAGGGGAACGGACCGGGGAAATTTGTGACAAAGAGTGGGATTGAAAGTCGTGAAGGACTTGTAACGCAAAATGTACTTTGAGACGACGTAAGAAGGAGGAGAGAGGGTGAAGAGGAGTGTGTGTGTGTGCGTGTGTGTGTGTGTGTGTGGGTGCGGTGTGTGTGTTGTGCGGGGTGAGGGTGTGTGTGTTGTGTGTGTGTGGGTAAGTGGGTGGGTGGGTGTGGGGTCATATGATAGGGAGACAATAGTGGGGACAAGGGATAATGAGTATGTTTGTAACATTATAATGAGTTCGTATTAATCCCCATACAACACGTGTATTATGAATGGCTCGCAAATATTACCCTCAAAAACTCTCTTTTTTTTGACCGATTTTCCTTAAAACCATGTTACTTAAATGGCCTAAAAATAGGCTAAAAATACATGTAACTTATAAAACCAAATATGTTCCAGAAAGCGGAGGACTTGCTTAAGACGTTGGCAAAGATTCAGAGCAATGCGGTATTTTAAACACAATCTCAACAAAACTTCAAAATTTGAAAGCGAAAACGAGTCAAAAAACAGACAAATTGGTCGCAAGTCGACGACGTCGCTCCGCGATGTTAGCGTCCGCTGTCATCGATCTCAGGGACGAAAATGCCAGGAAAACTCATTGTGGTGCATCGTTACTATCGGTTAATCAAACTCAAAAAAGAAAATAAAAAATGAAGCCCTAAAAATATGTTGGGACACGTTTTGTGTGATAGTGTCAGGTGCACCTCCCTGTACATTGTCTCAAAAGTGACTTCCGTAGTGACGTCACAAAATGTGTGATTGGGCGGGAAGGCCACAGCTCAGACCGGCAGCAATTCATTTTTTGAGGCCCAGGGTCCATCCCAACCCCCTATGGGGTCAGTTGTTCCGGCGCTTTTCACATGAATAAATCTTCTGGGATGCCGGACTATGATGACTGTATAGCCATTATATTATTTTGTAATTTCAAATCCATGAAAATGTGAGCTGTTTCAAATCGATAGCACCCCTTGTTATTAGTAAAATTAGAATGATGGAAAATCAGACTTAATGACATTTCAAACTTTTGTGAGAAATGCAGGAATGAATTTACTATACAGATTTTAGTGGGTTCCTTTTGAATGGTATTAACATGATTAAGGTCAACATCATTCTACTCATTAGGGATCAAGTCATTGGTCCTTAGATTAATAGTCAAATGTTTTGTCAACTCATCAAAGAAATACTCATGTCCTCTCACGTCATCAGGCCAATAGACATAAGGTCTGCCATCACTGAGATACAACCTAGCTAAGAAAGGTATCTCCTCGTCTGGGATGTCTTCAAGAAAGACCACGACTACGAACTCAGTCTGGGTATCACTCACGTGGTCCATGGCCGTGCGAAACTTGAGCATGAACCAGCGATCACGAACGGCAGCCGTGCTGAGCACTACGACTGTCTTGTAACTATGGCTCACCACATAGTCGACAGAATCCAAATAATGCATACCCAGCACGAGCTCATTATCGCCAAAGATGTTCCTTTGAAACTGCGGGAGTCGTTCTTGAAGAGCCGGTCGGAGGTGCTCACGAATCCACTCTTCGTCATCGTCGTAAAATATGATGTTCAAGTCGAACTCGTAATCATTATGGTCGCGGGCATCTCGCATCTCCTTGTACCCAATTGCTGCCAGTTTTACAAGAAATAGTTTGTATCTCAACTGCCATCGGTTGTGATACCCGATTGCGATTATGAGAATAAGAGCGATAACGGCGAATGAAACCAAACACACGAGCGTGATGTTAGTCCCACATAGTTCCTTTGGATCAAAATCAAGCAAAGGCTTCTCGCGAAGAGGCACCAAAGATGCTGTCGAGCAGTTAGTCTGAAAATCATCATTTTGAACGAGACGAAGCGATCCGTGTAACCAACCAAGCAGCCAAGAAAGATCACAGTCACAAACAATAGGGTTCGACGAGAGATCGATAGACGAAAGAGAAGAATAAATGGGCCTAAAAGTATTATGATAGAGACGTGTTAATCTGTTGTACGACAAGAAAAGAGATGATAGCTGTTTATTATTTGAAAAGAGCGCTTTATCCAGGTCCTCCAAACGGTTATCATCAAGATCTATGCTTTTTATATTCACTAAATACTTAAATACATTGGAATTGAGTCGTTGAAGTTTGTTATTTTTCAAAATTAGAACCTCAAGTGATTCTTTTCCAGCAAAGGTTAATGGGTGAATATTCGCGATCTTACAGGCTTCCAAATTAAGACTCTCTATTCTGGTTAGTGATCTGAAAACTTCGGGAAGTAGGTATTCATCAAGGCTATAAAATAAAGGATTTTGACTCATATCTAAATCCTTAAGGTTTACCAATCCGTCAAAGAGAGAGACATTAAGTTCGCTTTCCCATATATCAGCAAATATAAGATTCGACTCTCTAATGCTCAAATATTCAAGAAGCTCTGAATTTCTAAAGGATGTATTATCAGGAGTTAAAGAAAAAGGCGACTGCTCATCGTCAGCATTATAATTCACGGATAATGATGTCAAGCTCGGGGGAATCGATCTCAATCTTGCAATATTGCAATGTGATAAATCGATGGTTTGAATGCTTTTAAGATCTGATACTGTCAAGAACGCTGTGGCGAGTAGTTTGTTTGAGCTCATATCTAAAAGCTTTAGATCATGCAGTCCGCGAAATGTAAAGTCTTCAGTTAGACCTATCGTTGTAAATGCATTGAAACGTAAGTACAACTCAAATAAGTTGATTGTCCACAAACTATTATTTGGGTTTAAAGATGTGATTTGGTTCAAATCTAAGTTTAAGAGTTTTAACTCCCGCATGCCTTCAAAGAAATTTGGTTCAATCGTTTTTATATCGTTGTTACTGAGATTTAGTTGACTGAGCCCTGTAAGATTTGAGAAGACGGAAGGATATAGGTCTTGTATACCATTGCTGGAGAGGTCAAGCATTGTGAGAGGATAATCTCGCAGCGGATCAAAGAACCCTAGAGGAATGACACTTAATAAATGATGAAAATATTCTAATCTTAGAGCCTTCATCACACGTGAACGCGAGATTCCGAGTAATATATCTTTTACTACGTTGGATGATAAAAGGTAATTAGAATTTCCGAGGACTAATAATCGAACTTGCAGTGATGCGATCACATTGGGATCGACCAATCTGATAGGGTTTTCCATTAGATCCAGAGTATCAGTTTGACATCCGAAGTTAAAGGTTTCTGGTGTGAGATTCCCAATGTTATTCTTAGACATATCAACACGCTCAACTTTGCCACAAACGCTTATATTAATAAAGGTGAACCGGTTGCTGGAAAGATCTAAAGTACTTAAGTTTCGACTCCATCTTAAAGTGTCATTTGGGATCGACCCCATGTGTGAATGCGACATGAATAAGTAAGAGAGCTTTGTGGCCCACCTAAAGATTCCTGCTGATGAAAGATTAAGATGCAAATTATAGCCAATGTTTAAGTATTTTAAATCTTTGAGAGGGTAGAATGCGGTAGAGTCTATCTCTTTAATGTCGTTCCTAGAAAGATCCAAGTTGGTGATCATAGTGTACTTTTCAAACGAAGAACTCAGCAGGAAAGTGATATTGTTAAACTGTAAGTTCAATTCTTGAACATAATCTGGAAGATCCCGGGGGACAAAATTGAGCCCCCGGTCAATGCAGTCGACTTCCAGATTTTTAAAGTCCTCAACACATCCATGATGACGAGTATTGAGATCATCTAATACAGCAGTGTGACCCACAGTTACTTCCCTGCCTAAGGTTTGGGTCAAACTCATGGCCATCATGATGATTACCACGGTGTCCTTCAGAGACATGATGTCCGAATTTTGTCTGAAAATGCAGAGGCAGAAGAAAAGACATCATATTTTATCCGAATCATGTTAAAAAGAAATTATAGATACAAATTTTTGCTTATTGATGCGTTAATATTGTCTTTTATTTCATATCAATTTTGCCTTTCATCGTATTTTCAGTATTTTGAGTGCAGTCAATATGCGAGCTCTTAAAAAGTGCAAATTTCGGCCTTTGAAGTGCTAAAAATAGCACTTCAGTGTTTAGAGTGTTGCCTCGTATTATTGTTTTCATTATTTAAACATCCTTCTTCCCCATGTTGAGCTTCTTTTGAACATGTTGAAGAAATATACATCTTTAAACATCATTTTCAACAAGGCTACCATGCATGAAAGTTTTGAATCAAATCACTATCCATAGTATGAAACTTACACAAAATATATGGTTGCATGAACATTCTCTGTCTGAATAATAATTCATTTATCATATTTATTTTGTAAGAAAGTTCTGATGACGAAAATAATTATCGGATAATGTATTTTCCCAATTTTTTACTCGCTGGAGCATCAAGCTTATAATTCCTTATATATCAATCTGAATTATAATACTATTCAACATTCAATAGAGCGAGATATTCACATATAATTAATACTTAATAATTAATACATGTATGACTTGTGCTTACCTTAATTTAAAAAAAGAAGTAAATCTCCGCAAAGTAAAATCTATTGCGAAATGAGAACACAACAATAGATTCCGGTCGAGCTCAGTTCACTACGAATGATAAAATGAAAGGGCTTAACTTTTGGATTTCTTTATGTAAACATTGCATGCAATATCTACAAAATAAAACTTTATACCAAAGCAAAATTAAATTAGTGTGATAAATTAACAAAGGGAAACATTAGGAGTGGAGGGCTGGGAGTTTAGTTTCAATAATTTATCAATTTTATGTCTAAACTAACTCTAATACAAGACAATAAAGCATGAATACATTAATGGTATATTACATCATTAAGATATTCATTTAATTATCATACAATGTGAAATGTATTGCTTTTGTTTCTGAGCAACCATAAGGACATGGTTTATCAAGACATAATAGTGTGCTTAAGAAGAAAACATTCTCATTTATTGTCGTCTACTTTCGACAAATCCTCATTAACTTTTATCATAAGACTACTGTCACCGTTGTTATGATATATACAGTGCGTCCCAGAAAAAAAGTAAACCTAACTTTGAGAGCATCATATCGAAATCGTATAACTTGTGTGACATTAATCTTTATTTCATATAAAGCATTAACTCATATTCTATCTATAGATACCAAAATTATATCTGTACATTCATGGATGACTGAGCACTTAAGTTTTTAAAAACCTCTATCAAAATTAGTTGGACCAAGTTTTGTCAGCAGCAGCTTTTGCTCAAACTTCGTACAAATCACTTTTCGACAATTATTTTTTAAAGCTCAAGTGCCTAGTCATCTTTAACAGCACAGGTATAGATTTTGTATCATTGAAAAGAATATGAGTTACTCCTTATTATGAAGTAAGCATTGAGGTCACATCAGTTATACGATTCTAATATGAGGCTCTCAAAGTTGGTTGTACTTTTTCTAGGACGCAATGTACTGTATATGTTCTTTTCGTTTAGAGCAGACATTTGCTGATTTCTCACATTCAGCTTCCTTTATGTGTTTGTGTGTGTGTGTGAAATAGAAGTTTCGAAATTTCATCACTTGTTATAGTCAAAGTGAAATCAAATAATTGCCAGTTCTGTTCACGGACACATATAATCTTGACAGGATCGCATGTTCGAAATGTTACATAAATTATGTTGTCATATTGGCAGGGCCCTCTTGTAAGACAGTGTTTTGATCACTGATGAGGCCACCCTGGAAAGATATTAATGAATTTCTCTAATTATTGGTTTTAAAAAAAAAAATCCCTCCAAAAAATATTTATCTTGGTTGCCTATAGCTTGATTCAGCGACAATTATATTCATAAAACTATAAAATCATGTAAATTTAAATGGGCTGTTTGATAATAGATAACTGTATTGTAATACAAAATTCGTTTTAGATGCATCCTTTATAAATCATATTCAAAATAAAATAAAGTCCGATGATTATTCCCCGTCACACATCGCCATACATATAAATCGACAGCAGTTGTCTTGATTGCAATTTTGAACAATTTACTAAATTCATTACACTCCATTCTATTTCGCTCAAGATATCTCTCGTAACCCTAAATTAGCCATATATTGAGCCAATCTGTGAAAAAAATTAAAATAAGCTAATTTCAACTGATTTTGGTAGATATGGGTATGGACAACTACCAAAAAAAAAAAATAAGGGAAGATTGGGGTAGGGGAAATTTTTTTATCGGAGGTCAAAGGTCATTGACCTCTTCCTGGAGAGCTATAAATCGTATCTTAGCAAAAGAATGTGGTAAATAGATGAAATTGGTGTCAAAATGATCAGATTTAAAAAAAGAAGGAAACTTAAAGTAAAAGTCAACCCGTTGGACCTAACCTTGACCTTGAAAATGAGGTCAAAGGTCGAATGTTGTCATTTTGTCACATAACATGGTATACGAATGGTATTTCAGCACCAGAATACAGTATACAGACAATTATTAGTCTCAAAAGTTGCAGAATTAAAAGAGGAAGAATACTTCACATAAAATCCAACTCTTTGGATCAAATCTTGACCTCCAAAAATGAGGTCAAAGGTCATAAAAGGTCACTTCATTAATTAAAATGAATGGCATATGAATCATATTTCAGCACCAGAATATGGTATAAAAATGATATTAATATCAAAATGTGCAAAATTAAAAGAGGAAGAATACTTAAAATAAAATTAAACTCTTTGAATCCCATCTTGACCTCCAAAAGTGAGGTCAAAGGTCATAAAATGTCATTTTTATCATAATGAATGCCATATGAATCGTATTTCAGCACCAGAATATAGTGTATAGATGATATTAGTACCAAAATGTGCAGAATTAAAAAAGGAAGAATATTTCAAAAATCTTTACCTCTTAAAATGAGGTTAAAGGTCAAAGATAGTCATTTTATCAACTGTTACATGTTATACTTATCATAAATATACATGTATATAATTGCCATATAGACCTAATATGAAATTATGCAAAAAAAATAATAAAAAAATAAAAAATAAAGGGCTAAGTGTAACATATTGAGGCAGGTACAGTAGAAGATAAGGAGAGGGCAATTGTCTAATTAATGGGTTTAAAGGTCATTGACCACTGACTTAAACAATATGAATTATATCTCATCAATAACATAAGGGTTTACCGATTATCTTCTTGTATGCGTAGAATTATACATAGAAATAAGATACTAAATTTGCTGTCAATAAAGTCTCCAAAAAGGATGAAGGTACATGTAGATAAGACATACATGTATATAAATTTGAGCTGACCCCTGTCCCAAAATCTCTCTTAACAATGGACCGCATGATGAGGAAACCTTAAACAACATATATTTGGCAATAGCCTAATAGAGGAAGTAGTATAATTATTCTTTTCTTTTGTGTTGACGATAGTTCTGTAAGTTTCAAGTTGTTATTTGCATCATATTGAACTTGTATTTGGTGGTCAAGACTTGGCATAAGATGAATTGTTGAATTTTACTTGACTCATTATAATAGTTCTGTGCGTTTTGACACCATGAATGGTCATCAAATGAGCCATTCAACGTTACATAAGCTACCGTTCAGACAAAAATATTGTGTTTTTCTTAATGGTGAAGTTTGGTTTACCCTTGCAATATTATAATCTCCACAATGTAATTTAATGAACAATAATAAGCTCTCTTGGTAAGAATTACGTACATGTAAGTTACGTCACAACAAATTGTGAAATTAGGATAGACATACAACTACATTTTCAGTTGAAATTATGAGAATCCGAGAACCCATAATATAAGACCATCCTCACTGTTACCTATACAGTTGAACGTTATGTTAGTTACATTTTCTAAAAAGTCAAAACTTTTCACCCTCTTAATTGACTAAATATCTCATGTACTTTGGAATATGTGAAAGTATTCACCCCCCCCCCCCTTTGGATAAAAGAAAAAATATGGAAAGAACCTTTTGTAATTGCATTTTAGTGAATTGTTTCATATCCAGGATCAGATGCAATTTTGATAATGGTTTGAGATCTCAAGGAAATACATACAAATTGAATGATATTTAAAGACTAAATTTGAAATATCTTGGTAACCTTTTAATTCCTTGCTTTGATTAATCACATAATTCACCTAAGAAAGCAATTCTTTCTTAGTCGTCAAAACCCTTATGTTATTGATGAGATATAATTCATATTGTTTAAGTCAGTGGTCAATGACCTTTAAACCCATTAATTAGACAATTTCCCTCTCCTTATCTTCCAACATACCTGCCTCAATATGTTGCACTCAACCCTTTATTTTTCATTCATTTTTTTAAAC
Source organism: Paracentrotus lividus (assembly GCA_940671915.1). Lineage (NCBI taxonomy): Eukaryota > Metazoa > Echinodermata > Echinoidea > Camarodonta > Echinidae > Paracentrotus > Paracentrotus lividus. Next base: position 32,486,596 of record CALNVZ010003434.1, on the reverse strand, counting down.
TTGATTTTATTAGGTCTATATCGCAATTCTATTTTATAAGTATACCATGGTAGTTTCTGGTGATAAAATGAATATCTTTGACCTTTGACCTCATTTTTAGAGGCCAAGATTTAATCTAAAGGGTTGACTTTCATTTAAAATATTCTTCCTTTTTAATTCTGCACATTTTGATACTAATGTCATCTATACACTATATTCTGGTGCTGAAATATAATTTATATGCCATTCACTATATATCATAAAATGACCTTTTATGACCTTTGACCTTCCTCTTGGAGGTCAAGATGTGATTCGAAGAGTTTGCTTTTATTTTAAGTATTCTTCCTATTTTAATTCTGCACATTTTGATATTAACATCATCTTTATGCCATATTCTGGCGCTGAAATAAGATTCATATGCCATTCATTTTAATTAATGAAATGACCTTTTATGACCTTTGACCTCATTTTTGGAGGTCAAGATTTGATCCAAAGAGTTGAATTTTATTTGAAGTATTCTTCCTCTTTTAATTCTGCAACTTTTGAGACTAATATTGTCTGCATACTGTATTTTGGTGCTGAAATACCATTCGTATACCATGTTTTGTGACAAAATGACAACATTTGACCTTTGACCTCAGTTTTCAAGGTCAAGGTTAGGTCCAAAGGGTTGACTTTTAAGTTTCCTTCTTTTTTTAATTCTGATCATTTTGACACCAATTTCATCTATTTACCACATTCTTTTGCTGAGATACGATTCATAGCTCTTCAGGAAAAGGTCAATGACCTTTGACCTCCGATAAAAAAAAATTTCTCAACCCCAATCTTCCCTTCTTTTTTTTTTTTGGTAGTTGTCCATACCCATATCCACCAAAGTCAGTTGAAATTAGCTTCTTTTAAATTTTTTCACAGATGAACCTTTAGTTAGGGATACTACACCGCATTATGATGATTCTGGTTTTTACCCTTTCGGTATTGTGCCCGTTTTTGTGATGCAGTGCCCTCTCTTGTTGAAGTGGGGATGGTTGGAAAGCTAAGAGGGCAAGTCCAAGCTATTTTGCGCGGTAACAAACGGGACATTCAGAGCCAAAAATAGGGCTTGTTTGAAAAATCTTAAATGAAATCTCAGTCCTTAGGTATATTCTTGAAGGTACTAAGAATCTTCAACAACAACAAAAACAAACAAACAAACAGTGGAAATAACTCAATTCATAATTAATTTATGATCATTTATTCGTCGGTAACAAACAGGACCAGAAAAAAAAATGGTGTTTTCAAATTTTGACTTTGTTCTGAATTTAAAAAGTAGATCTAATTTTGACTTTGTTCTGAATTTAAAAAGTAGATTTAACCTTGCATAGTCTTATCCTTTTAAACATGTAATAAACATTGTAAGGACATATGTGAACGTTAATACAACTTCGAGTTTTCTGGCAAGGTCAAGTTTTAAAAAATATGTCAGGTAACAAACACGACAGGTAACACACGGGACAATTATTCCCAATAATATTTTTCATTAAACAATTGGTGTAGCCAAGGCGTAGCAACATCTTTTGTTAAAAATCTCTCTGATAAAACAAAAGAAACATAATACAAAACACAAATATAAAAAACACGTATTTTGTTTCATTTCTAAAGGTTGGAGGGTGAGTAATAAAAATACATGATTTTACATCTGCTCAGTAACTTTTGTGAGACTATTTCTGAGACCTGAATATTTTAAGTCTAAAATATAGAAAGGTATGTGCTAGGTTCGTGATATTTTCACCAGAGTTAGCCAAGAAAATATAGACACAGAAAATACATACTTTTTGGTTGTACTCCTATGACAAGCCTCTTTTTTAAATGATTGAAAATAGCATTTTTAATACATTTTATTATTTTTTTCATGAATATTAATGAGCCTTGTGACGTCATACGACCTTGAAATGACTGTTCGACCTCAATTGCATTGAGTTCATTTCATACCCTTTATGGTGATGTATGACGCATTATGTATACCTTTACAAACCCACTGACACACTTTTCACAAAAATGGTCAAAAAGTCGAAAAATCACCACCTTGGGAACAAATTGCGTAGACTTGCCCAAGAACGGTAAATTAACCACTTGGCTGCGGACCACGTAATATTACGTGCTCATGCTATTGTCTGAGCTTTGTCTGTCGGGTATTACCAGCGCCACGCTGGTCATACCCGTAGGCCTACTGTGCAATTAGCACCATGCAGCAGTCAAGGGTTTAATTAGAGGAAAGAACTTTAATAGACTTGAATCACAACTCGCAACAATTAATTCAAGCACTTTGTACTTTCTATAGAGTATTCAATAAGATCCACAGGTGCAGTTTTGCTTTTGAAGCGACGTATGATGCCGCCAGTACCATGGGGGAAGAAAGTAAAGGTCTTTGTCTAAATTAATATATCACGATCATTCTTTTTTTTTTCTTAATATATTCAACAAAAAAAGATCAAATATCAAATTTGAATAGGCCTACCACTTCAATATTATATTCTAACATTTAGATATTTTGTATGATAGCCCTTTTAATTTGGGGGGGAAAAAAAAATCAAATTTGATAAATTACATTCATTTTCAGATAACATTACGACAGGCAGCAATAATAATAATAATAATAATAATAATAATAATAATAATAATAATAATAATAATAATAATAATAAAAGAAAAAAAAACCAAGGTACACACGAAAAGTCAAATGGCGCCGTCTATCGGTATGTATGAAACTTTTTGTTAGTGCTTTTTTGTGCTCGTGCTTTGTTCTTCTAAAATCGTCGTCTTGCTTTTTTACCCGATATGGCTCGCGAAGGAGTTTTTTTAAATCATATTGAGCTAACCGTAGTCATCATGGTAATGATAATGGTGATCGTCATCAACATCATTATCATGATCGTCACCAACATTGTTATTTAAGGGAATCTAATGTGGTGGGAAGGTGTGGGAAAGATGAAGAAAATTATTGTGGCTCTTTTGTTATTTTCTTGATATTTGGGAAGAATATCATAATATAAAGCTCCACAAGAAAAGATTACTCTTCAAATGTCCTAATAGTCATAATATGATCCAAAATGTACCACACAGCTAAAATGCTTGGGTCCCGAACATTTGAGTTACCCCATACATGCATTTCTGTGTAAGTGCATGTGACTCAAAGCTGAATTGGGTTAATTTCTTATCATTTTGGCGATTCCAAAACCTCACAGCACAAAAAAATGCATAGGTGAACTGTTATCAACATCTCCAAATCACTTTTAGATAGCGCCTTCCACCTTTCAATGTCATGATCATCTCCATAATCTATCATCATTATCGTCATGAGTATTACAATCCTTCTCATCATCATATCCATCATCATTATCATCATCGTCATCAGTAATTCCATCATCATAATTATAATGAATATGAAAATCATCAATTAAGACAACTTTCACCAACATCGTCATCATCATCATTATCATCATCTTCACTGTCATCTCTAAAAACGCAACCTCCATCAAAATCTTAGTTCATAACGGATTACCGTCAATATAATCTTCCCCATCGTCATCTTCATCATCATTATCATCATCAATGCACCATCGTTATCATCATCATCATCATCACCATCAACATCATCATCAAAATCTACATCATCATCATCATCATGATCATCCTCGTCACAATCACAATTGTAATTATCATTATCGTTGTCATTATCTCCATCATCATCACAACCATTATCATCATCATCATCACCATCGTCATCTTCACCATCATCAATCACAATCATCTTCATCATCATAAACATATTCACCATCATCACCACCATCCTCATCATCACCATCATCATCACTATCATCATCATCATCATCATCATCATCATCATCGTCATCCGCACCATCATCACCATCCTCATCATCCTCATGATCATCACTATCATCCTGTTCTTCATCGTCACCATCACCATCATCATCATCATCATCCTCATCATCATCATCCGCATCACCATCATCACCATTCTCATCATCATCATCACTAGCATCATCATCACCATCACTATCACCATCATCATCACCATCATTATCACCATCATCATCATCGTCATCATCACCATCATCATCATAATCATCATCAACATCATCATCATCTTCACCATCATCACTATCCTCATCATCCTCATCATCATCATCATCATCCGCATCATTGTCACTATCATCATCATCATCATCCTCACCATCATCACCATCTTGATCCTCATCATCATCATCATCATCATCACTATCATCATCATCATCAGCATCATCATCATCATCATCACCACCATCCTCCTCATCGTCATCACTGATATTATAACATGAATATGCAAACACATCAGCTTGGTAATCTTTCACTTTTCTTGATTAATTTATTCACAAATAACAACAGCAAAAATGTCTTGTCTTGTATCTGCTATCAAACCTATTATATACATACAAATTCCATATTTCTAAAGCAGATATAGGCTAAAGATATTTATACAAACACATTTTTGAACACTCATAATATTCATACTTTGAGTAGAATTCTTTCAAACGATTGCACTTTTCAAAGCCCATTTGGAGAATAAAGATAGTCAGAAGGACAAACAAAAAATATATATATTATTTTGTAAATCGACTGGAAAATAATGACAGCGTGGAATGTTACATAAACACGAAGAAAGATGACTGTACTGTTATGTTTTTTTTCCCAATTATTATTTCCTTATCAGCTAAAGTAGGACTATACTTGCTCTTAATCCTATCAGGAGGGCCCCGTTTCAGGTATGAAATAAAATATAACCGCATCATTTCTGAATTTTGAGCCGTTTTTTCCTCATACACAATAAAAATTACATATAAAAACAAATGAAGCAAAAACATGCTATATTTTTGGCAACATATTAGATTGTTTCGTCTGAACTTCTCTCTCAATCAGAATACTTGATTGAGTATTTTTTTTTTAGTGTCGAGATATTCCTTTTAATAATCAATATATGAACGACAAATCAATAGCAAAGAAGGGAAAATAGACTATAAACCAAAGCAATAATTCTATGTTGTATTTAACATATAGCATCTGGTTTTAAAAACCAATAATAAATTAGTTCAAACATAATTTACATCTCTATTACGCGTTATCATATTTACACATTGCTCCCTAATAAGCCTAAACAATAAACGAGAATGAACATTTACGTAGCAACATCAAGTCAATTTTTTTTCATAAAAATTCTGCCTGAGCTGTTTATCTATATCAAATATATTTAAAGAAAAAAAATCGACTTGTAACAAATTAACGTATTTTAGTGTTGATAAGTTCATAACTCCGTAAGGTTTATGCCCTGTAAAATACATATTTCGTACTCTCACTTTTGAAGTGCACGTTAACCAGGCTTGGCACTCTCTCTCTCTCTCTCTCTCTCTCTCTCTCTCTCTCTCTCTTTCTCTTTCTCTTACTTTAACTAGATAACATAAACACTATTTTTAGCGATCAGTCGATAAAAAGAAAAAAGGGGGCATGCTGACATTGGCACATGAATATTATAAAATTATATGTTTTATGTTATTTTTAAAAAGGTCTGAGCATCCATTAATTTTCTACTTTCATTCAATGGATGCGATTAAAGGAAAATACAAACAACCTATTCAAGGCATCAAAAATGTGTTTAAAGCAATATCCTAAATTCTTGAGTCCTGCAGACTGATATCTGTTTTCAAAATATTCCGTCATTAATATCAATAAATACAAGCTTTTACCATGAAAAATATCTGCATTTCAAAAAGGAAACAATAAACTTGATAAGAATTACAATGAAAACTGGAAATGTATGATTTTAACGTCATTTTAAGGTCGTCGCATAAGACCTAGGCCTTATTATTAATTCATTTTTTCATTACAAATTGACTTGACTTGACTTAGTTTCTAAGAATCGCATTTTTATTGGATAACAATGATAATGGTTGTGATCATGATGAAGATGAAGATGATGATCATGATCATCATGATGATGATGGTGATGATGATGATGATGATGATCATGATGGTGATGATAATGATGATGATGATGATGATGATGATGGTAATGATGATGATGATGATGGTAAAGATGGTGATGATGATGAAGAAACATTTTATTTTTACTGAGGGGTAATAAATAACATTAGACCCGCAAGTCAAATAACTAAGATTGATACGTTACAAAAGCAAAATAAATATCATCATACTCATAATATTACATTATTAATCTCAAAATGATTAACCTCTGCAGACCACAACTGGAATCAGAGCTTGTTTTAAAGTTTTTGTACAAGGAATCAATTTACAAAATCGTAGTAAAAGTTTTTTGTCGTATAGTCTGTTCGAGTTTTTCATCTTCTCAAAATGATATAGTCCTCAGACAGGAAACTTCATCGAATGTGATGGGAAAGGATGATTCGTCATATGCATGTTCATGTTCATACTCATGGCGTCTGTCGGGTTGCTATGGCTACCGTGATGCAGAAACTGTGCAGATGCGTGGATGGATGACATGCTATTGCATGCCGGGAATGAGGATTGCTGAGCGAGGTGTCTCGCGTGGGCCTGAGCTGAGTGCGCGGCGTGGAGATGACTGCCGATCCCGCTGGAAGAGTGATGATGGTGATAACCCGTATTACTCGTATTGTACATCGATGTCGCTGTCGTGTGCGGCTCGAAGGACTGCATGTACATGCTGTTTGAACCCTGTAGTCCCATACCTTGTCCCGAGCAGTAACTTGGACTCTGCATACCACCCATCGTGGTCATTGACCTCGCTGAGTAGCCCGGATGAACACTGTCCTTTGCCATCTGTGCGACGGCGAGTGCGGTAGCGGGTTGGACTGATCCCAGACCGTTGTCGTCCATGACTCCGTCTTGCGTGTAGCATGGTGATAACGTATCGACCATCCCGTTTGGATTACCCGTGTTATAGTCGGTTAATCTCGCATCGCAACCGTTCACCCCACCGTCCACCCCGCCGAGCCCGCTACCGCTCAGTCTTCTCTTAGGTTGACCCATAGATGACCCTGACTTCGACATCGATCGCGATTTCGTTAAGTCGTCACCCATTCCTTCTGACTGGTGTCCCAAGGTATCGACGTTGAATCCAAGCCCGACGTCGGGTGAAGTGCAATTCATTTGGCTGCCCGAAGCTTCCCCGCTTGAGCTACCCGTAGTCGAGCCGAGGTCCGAACCCAGAATCCCGCAGTTATCAGACTTCTCTTTCTTAGGTACTGAGTAGTCCCCTTTCCCTCCATCGCTACCAGTGTTATCATTGACATCTGCAGAGTAAAATATCAAGAACATGAAGACATTATAATTATACATTTATGTAGTATTTATGACAATCACATGAAAAAAAAACATATTGAAGAATTGAATATGAACATTTTGGTAAATGTATAGATAACATAACTTGATTTAAACAAGTGAATGTTCAACTGAAATTCCTTCATGAATATTTAATGATGCATGGCATCTCTTTGTGCCGATGGAAATATAAAAATTACATATTATATTTGGAGGATCATTTTGTTCTCTAAGGCGTGACTGAAATTAATATGTGTCGTTGCTTCGATCATTCACTACACGTTCTGAACGTATCTCATTGTAAGACAGGCCTAATAAGAGGCTAAGAATAATTATTTTCAAGGTTGCGGGGTTTGACATCATTGGTAAAGTCTGTTCTTATTCGATAAGAAATTAAGATCCCTAGCTCGTGCTTTGAATGTGTCAGAGGCACTGAACCAGAAGATTGGTCGGCTTTGACAGTTTCTTTCTAATTTTACATGTAATTAGTTATAATACGATGTTTCCTCTTATTTCTATGAAGCTTATTTTCATTTCTTCAATATTAACAACGGACATAAACGCTATAATTATTATTACTTAGAAAGTAAGGATTATTTTCGTATTATTATACCTTGCATGGTTCGGTTCATGTAAATAATATTTATTTTATTTCAAGACACCATTTTAGATGTCCTATAGACATTGTCCCACCAACCACTTCTTCCTCATTCTCCTCCTCCTCCTCCTCCTCCTCCTCCTCCTCCTCATCATCATCATCATCATCATCACCATCATCATCATCCTCATCATCATCCTCATCATCGTCACTACTAACCACCTTCTCTTCACATTTCATCATTTTGTACCTTTTTTAAGCGCAACCCATTTTCTACATGTATAATCTTAACAGGATCAGACAAATTCTAAATCAGCAGATATGATATGATGTGATAATTTTGATAAAATGGCAACAACAAATTAAATGTTTTGTGATTGAATTTTAATTATCACAGTATGTTTTAGTATAGGTTTTCCCGGTCAATTTAAAACTCTTTGCAATCGAATTCATTCAATTTAAACGAGACCTTATGGTCAGAGCTATCGGTCAATTGAATAATCTTTTAGATTTTTAATCACGATCACATTTCGGACGAAAGTGCTTGTAAGAAACGTCAAATTGATTGGAGATAGTATAAACTTGACCGGGAAAACCCATATTTGCAATTTCTTGAAGTTAAATCCAATTTTATTTGCGATACTTCTCAAGTCCCTTTAACCCCCCGTGTTAAAGGAAGATGGTGGACAGTGTCTGCTCTTTGCGATTGGATTTTGATGGGATGGAGAAACGGTAGAAGGGAGAGGGAGGACAAAATAATTCCCATCTGCAGATGACACACGCGTACGTCTCTATGAAACTTTGATATCTCATTTAATATTCTATGAAACTTAGATGCCGCGTAGCAAGCAAGGCATGACGGTCCGATAGATCAACGGAGGGATAGGGCCCCTGCCGTCGAGTTAGGGGACCGTGAAGCGAAGCGAACTGCCTTCTTTTCCCGTAAACCTTTTTAGCCAGCTGATGCCTTCTTATATGCGGATGGAGACAGTGGCGTAGCGCTCTTGATAGCAATGAAGGAGTGGGGAATTTTAGGGGGGAGGGGCTCAAAAATTCCGAGCGAGTTATGATGTTTTTTTGTCTTTTCTTGTGATAAAACAGATTCTCGAAGTGGCAATTTAATTATAATTTCGATGACTATGTAACATTTTCGTTGCTTTCAAAAAATATTTGCGAATATTTATTTACCTCATCCCAAGTGCATGTCTGTGTTTGTTTATCGATAATGGGAAATGAGCCAGACAACAACGTTGATAGAAAAGGGATCGGGGAGGAAATGAGGAGGGAGGGCATATGGAGCGGATTGTTGCCAATTTAAGTAACATGTCATTTAAAGATTATTATTGAAGTAAATTATTATTTTTTTTTTTTTTGGGGGGGGGTCAATTTCATTATTATCTTTAATATTGTTAATGAAAATAATCATCATTATGATAAGAATAACAATTTTAAAGGATATATTCATTTTTAAAATAAATAGTGGTTCTACATCTTCGTTAGATGTGCCATGTCAATTCCTCATCAAATCAGTTTGAATTTTTCATTCGTCTTGAATTAATTATTAAATGCATCACATAAACAAAACAATAAACATGCAATGACTAATTTAGACTGTATTTTGTTTGGCAAACAAATAAAATGAAAATAATTTTGCTGATACGTCTACGGTAGATGTAGAACTCCTATTTTCCGACAAGCTCCCATATTTATATATTTATTTATTTATTTATCTATTATGTATTATTTTAATAGGGTGGCTCCATCAGTGGTCAAAACACAGCTATAACAAAGGGCCCTGTATAACATGTGATAATTGTGAAAATTATGTTGTTGGTTTTTTTAAAAATACTGCAACTTATATCAATATGTATATTGTTGATATTAGTTATTTAAATTAGTATGTTAAAGGATATTCTACAGGCCTGATATTTGATGAGAAATCGATGAATTTTTTTGTCTCACATGTTTATAGTTTGGATAATAAATTTGACAATAAAACGAGAACTTATCATATCGGCTTCAGTAATATTTTGCGAGGGTTGTTAAACAATAAAAAAAAATGTCATTCATTGTATTGTATTTTGTTTTCAAGTCTTAGCATAAATAAATCAAGTATATATATTTTGTATTATTATTATTTTCATCCTTCTTGTCAATGGGTGCCACATTTTAATGATTTCGGGACAAGTTTTATCTTTTTTTTTTGTTAAACAAAATGTATATTATTCTCCACAGTATTGCAGCTTTTCCTGTCATTAACCTATATTGTTTTTTAATGTATGCATAGGCCAACTTGTATATTTTCAAGGAACGGAAATCATCAATCTTGAATTAAAAAAGACAGAAAGAAGAAAATTTGGAACAAGGATTATGCATCAAATATTCATGTCGAATTCCGACTTTGTTTTAATATAATATTTTACCCTTGCATCATTAGAGTGTCCAGATATGCGGAGCCATCCATTCATATACACGTCGCAATTCGCTCTGTCTCTTTCTCCACAACAATAATTATTTCAAAACCCGCTGTGTACGTTCAGCTGTCATAAATATTAATGGTTATTTAATAAAGCAAATACGTCTTCCCAGAAAGAAGAGATAAAGTAGAAAAATAATTTAAGACATGTATAGGGCTTGGATATATAATGTAGTTATGATGACATGACAAAGAGTGTATAGTTTAAGCATTCTTTATATTTATTATCTTTTTGTTTCTATTTATCTCTTCCCCAATTAATTTCTAGATTATTTTCTAAATTATTGTCTAATTATTTAAACAAAATTAAAAAAAATCTGTCACTATCCCGTCCCTCTCAATGTTTCTATTCATTTTATTTTCCATCCATGTTTTTATCTCCTCCTTATCTTTACCTCTCCCCTTCTCTCTTCTCTATCTGTCTCTCACTTTCGCATTTTCTAAAATCCTATAAATCCTTCTCTCTGTCTTAATTCTCTTTCTCATCATTCTTCTTCTCATCTTCTCTTTGACCATCTTGTGTCTAATTTCTTCTCATATCTCTTTTCCCTCTTTCACTTGTGCCTTCTTTATCTCACTAAAATTTTATCTGTAATATTATCGTCCCAATGTCTCTCTTCTCTTCGTCTTTAAGTTTTTTCTTCTTTATTCACCTTTCTCTCTCTTTCTCTCTCTCTCTCTCCCTCTTTCTCTCTCTCTCTCTCTCCCTCTTTCTCTCTCTCTCTCTCTCTCTCTCTCTCTCTCTCTCTCTCTCTCTCTCTTTCTCTCTCTCTTTCTCTCTTTCTATCTCTCCATCTCTCTCCTTCTTTGCTAGGTTCGAAGAAGAACTCACCTTTCTTGTCACTGTCCATGTCATCCATCTTTGAGTTGGATCGTTTGAGAGCCAGCCTCGAACCCCTGAGTGATCAAATGATAATCAGAAGCCGATAGAATGAAAACTATATCTGCATGGTAAATGAAGACGACTTCCGACCAGGCGAGACGGAACAGGTTCTTGATTTATGCCCAATTCTTTCCCGCCTCTATCCGTGTCGACGGAAAAACCGTCCGCCTCGGAGGTTGTTATTTAATGAATAAGTTTTTTAAACGTTTTTTTTTTAATCGGAATGTAACAACATGTAACGGTTTGCTGGAATGCCTCCAATCTCCCAATGTAAAAAATTATAAATATTGTGTTTTAGGGAAACATTCTTCAGGGTTGTAGTCACAATCGCCATCATTGGCCATGCAAAGAGGAAGCAAAAAATGAATCAATATAATAAACATGATAAAGTAAAGATGCATATACATTTCTAAAAGAGATCTGATAACATTTAAGATGTATAGTAGACCAAAACAAATTTGTTGTTAAAGCAATGAAGCCGGCTATTTCATTAAGGTCTGTTAGAATATTATCTAACATTTGTATTAGATATCAATAACAGACTACTAGTATTTACAAATAAATTACAAAATTTACAAATAATTAGATCTACTAAACATAGGTAAATAATTGAGTACATGAAGCGATGGTAATAGATGGTGAAAGTATCATTAGTTCAGTTCAATTAATCAATGTTAGCCAAACTCATCACTACAACATGACATTTACTTCAGGGGGACACATTTATTGCAGGGACCACTTTATCTGTGACTTGCATCCCTACATGCACCGTGTTATGTTGGGTGCAAGAGAACAGCGTAAGATAGCACACCTTCCTAAACTCCCTCTCTTCTCCCCGATGGGCGCGCTGGGACACCGTTAAAAAACGATGCGTTTCGCAATTGGCATCCGCCTATATGGGCATTTCCCACTGATTACTTTACCTTAGATTGCATTTGTGTTTGAGAATTTGAGTTCTTACAGTGGACTTGTATTTTGAATAAAACAACATTAATTTTATAAACTGAATCTGAACTGTTTATCTATGTTATATCACAACAATAATAATAATAATAATAATGGTGGCTTCTTATATAGCGCTCAGGTCCGTCATTCATGACGCTGATGGCGCTTTACAAAGAATGTTTTACACATTATGAGTTATTATTATGAGTTATTTCGATGAGCAAACAATTTAAACTTTTGAGTTCTTGCAGTGGATGTGTATTTTGTGTAAAACGATCTTTAATAAAGTAAATCTGAACTGTCAATCTGTTATATCATAATTTCGATGAGCCAACTATTTATCAATAATACAAACTTGCACGAACGAACGATACGAAAGTGAGTCCGTATTGAACACTTTGAAGCCAATCCTAAGCTATGTTGATAGGAGCGTTAACATAGAGAAATTTCTCTCTTTAAATTGATTCAAAAAGACGTTTCATAAAGTAAATCTGCTGTTTGATCAACCAAAAATATCATCTAGCTTACAAAAAGTTGAGTTTACTGAAAGATACTTTCCATCACCACACGTATGGAAATCTCATGAAGATATTAAATTAGGATCAGAACCGCCCATATCTTCCTTTTTGGTTCAAGCATTTTTATAGGGGCAGGGAGTTTGAGGTAATAAGTAAATCAAGGAAAGATGCGCAGAACTTTTTTGGTCGTTGTTGTTGATAGAAAAAAAAAAATCGTCAAATCTTATGAAGATGTGGAATTAGAGTCTGAATATTTAATAGATTTTTTTTATCATTTATTTTTTAGTCCTTTACAGGTTTAATTAAAATTGGGAGTGTCTGCATAATATGAGACATAATAATGCTGCATATACATGTTTATTAATAATTATTTAAGCAAGAAGGGGGGTCGTCAAATGAAACAAAACTTGTAGACCAATATTAATTTTCCCCTATTAAATAGCCTTTATAGAAAATCTGAATAAATCTGTATAAAAAAAACAAGAAAAAAAAAATCGCATTTTAAGGACCTGAAGTCCGTGGCAATGTGGATAGGCCTCGTTTTGAGATTTTCGATCTGCATATCGATATAGGAAAGGAGTTGAAGTGGATTGGAGAGTCGTTTGACTCGGATTCCAAATCATCCATCACCATTTCAAGTCGTCGTTCGTTCAACCCTACCATAGACGATCACCTTACCCTATACCATCATGCTATGGACTGATTCGATTTGAAGGGCACCGTAACTTTAGTATCTGCCATAACATGGAACCTCTAAAATCATCACAAACTCATCCTATAATGATTCACGACCGAACATCGTCTTTGATAAATCATTGTAGATTTTGTAATCATTTTTATGACCCTATCCATAAACATTAATGAACATAGTACACATAATACACACCTTCTTGCCATTCCGTTGTCCCGAAAACCTTTGGCGAATGGATTGTGGTCGATTTTGAGTTGGGTGATCTGGAAAATTGAAGAAGAAAAAAAAACATTCAGTCGCGATTTTAAATACACATTTTCATGTTAATCTGTAAAAGAAATTAGATGCGATGAATTGCATTTTAAGAACTTGTAAATTGAACAATGTAAATAAGTTTCCCACCGGAATGCTAGGTTCATCTTACAAGAAAATCACATAGACGTTGAATTAGGAAATATTCCCCAAGAAAAGTATAAAACAAACAAACAAAATATTTAAATATTTGGCAATGTATTAAGAAGCCTTTTGTATCATGAAATATAATGTGGTGATAATGACAGTCATAATTAACCTGATTACAGTTTATCGATTAGGAGGTTTAAACATAACGAGGATTATTTAAAGTAACCATAAAATATCTGTAACACGTGATGCGCTGGTTGTAATAGTAAATACACAGAAGGGGGCTGTTAATTCTGTGACAGCGAGATGACCCATCAAAACAAACAGTTTTATTGAATGTCCGGGACTAAAGCACAGATGTCCGCGATTATACGAGCAGATTTCTTGCGTGGTATAGTCTGGACCATGTCATCTGAAGATAAATACAATTACCGGGAGCACGGATGAAAGGATGAGAGTTCATGGATGAGATGATGGGATGGTGGAGAGGATGAGGAGAGGGAGAAGGAAGAGGTTATTTTGAGGGTGATTAGGCCGGGAGGTGATGCGAGATGAAGAGAAACGAAAGATTAAACAACATAGGGTATCTCTAAGATGATGGAGAGTGATGGGGGGGGGGGTGGGAGGTGGAAATATAAGGCACGTTGTGTTTTTGTTGTTGGTATTTATTTAGTATCTTTATTGCACAGTATATTTTGGATTTGATGTATTGATTAGAGCTTTTATTTCTTTTGCATAATAAGTGAAGGTGAATAAACTATCATTATCATATTTCAATCAAATAAGGTTGTATAGAATTTTCAAAGTTTTTTTCTTCTTTGATTTTTTTTTAAATTGGGACTGATTTAATTTCTCTTCTGTCTTTCCTCTTGTTGTTTGTGTTGTTATTTGTTTAATCATTTTCAATGGGATTGCTTAGTTCCCGTTTCTGCTTTTTCTGCTACTAATTTTTCCCCTCTGAAAAAAAAAGAAAGATTTTTGCATGACTCAAAATTCTCCTAGTGTCTGATCTACTGAGGACCAGAAGGGCGTTGAAATTAATGTCCTTCTGCTTCCAATAGATGTATTTTCCTATTGATTAAGTTCAGATGGGCTATTCTAAGAGTTAGATGATTATACTGCATCCTCGCCTAATGAACCAGGTAATTACGATCTTCGAATTATAGTTACTTATTTTTCTCTCTATCTTCTCTCTCTAAAAATGGGGAAAATGGTCGCAATTTGCGGACATTGCAGTCTGACGCATGATGAGTAGTCGGCGCGCAAGATAATGAGCAAGATATATTATGTTGGTGTGTTTTTCTCCATCTTCTTCTTCTGAAACCTTCTTTTGATGAGGTATTTTCTTCCTATTCCGATCCCCGTTCAGAACGCTCTGGGGAGCCCGGGTTAGTCGGGTCTCAATTAACGTGTATTTAATATTCATAACTTAAGGCTAGTGCCCGATGGAGCGAAAATAACGCATCGCCGTGGAGCAACAGCGTCATGTTCATCGAAGCCTGACCGTTGAACCCCTTCTGCCAAACCGCGCTCGCCGATCAACTAACTCTTCTCTCTCGCTCGTCGAGAAAGACTTTCACCGTATTCGTCGTGATGAAAGAAGAACGCTCGTCGAGGCGGCTTCGCGTGACTGGGCGCATGTTCTCCGGCTCGATCGCGATGTTTCAGGGCGTAATTATTTCGATTCTAGCAGGGGACTTGACCATTCTATTTACGCTCCAGCCCCTCTCGGGGGACCGCGGGGGCCCATGCTCCCCTAACTCGGCTATTCTGCGGCGGAAAAGAGAATGCATTGCAGAGAGCATTCGCTCTTAAGCTAGCCAAGCTTCTTAAGTTTTAATTTCCATGCTGTGTGCACACGGATCAAACGCAGCATACTGTAAACCCTTTTCCTCTTTGTTCATCTCTCTCTTTCCTCATCATGTTCATAATCGTAAACCTATTTGTGGGTGCCGTCGACCACCATAGGCCTTTAAAAGATTCCTGTATATATAAATTTTCAAAGATAACCCATGCGTATCTGAGTATCAATTACCACACCAGGCCTCAACGCTATAGCGATTTTAAAGATTGAAATAATGAGGATTTCGGAAACTATAATTTATCATTTTGATGTCTGCTTTTAATGCTGGATACTTTAACTATGTCTACACTGATGCTCAAAAGTACATATTGGGGGTAAAGTTCCTTGATGTTGAAAAAAGATAATGATGAAAATTTGGGACATTTGGTACGACAGACGGAGATGATATTTGACCATCATCTCCAATTTTTACATCAGAAATTACTAAAACTATCATTAAAAAAAACTTTTCTCCAGGGAGGCAACTGGACCCTTTTGATACGATTTCTTATTAGTTCTTGTTTCTATTTTATATCTGTAGGCCGTACTTTCTTTATCATTTCATAATTGCTGTTTCAAATATATTCAATTATTAGAACCATAACAACATAAATTTTAAAAAAAAACCGTCTTCTAGACATTACCGTTTGAACTTGTTGTATGCCCTGATAACCTTTTCGATAGTTTAAGAAAGTTGGTGTTCGCCATTTGGTGGCGACTAGGTTGTTTAATCCTAAAAGTGGTCCAATATTTGCTGAAGACTTTAGAGGACTGGTAAGTTTGTTGAGCTTGAAACACGTTCGGATGCACTTATTTTTTCATTTGGGAAGCAAGCCGCTATTAAAATGTGATTTGGGCTGGTGGTGTTATCAAGACAGGCAGGTCCAGCGCACGGTTTGTGTAAACTACGCGTGTCGTAACACGAAGCTACGCGCGCTCACATGAAAACCAACACTCCATGTAATATGCAGGGCCCGCGTCCGTCCACACCATCTTTATTGTATTCGCCTGTTTACTGATAACATTTTGCGAGGGTTTAAACATCCCACTTGGGATGAATGCTTGGAAATGAATTTGAGAATGTATACCCATGTTCGCCTTGTATCTCTGTCATTGTGTTCGTTACGTAGACGTTACATGGGAAGAAGAAGCAAGCCTCGCGCCGGTGCGCGTTGCTGACGGTCGCCGCTGGCTGTTGCACGCGCTCGCGTTTACACAAGCGCACTGGGTTCGATATGAAGGCAAACAGGGTGGGGAGGCGAGGAATTAACGGTCCATTACAGGCCTGCCATTCACTTCATCAACTTGCCCCATTTCGATTCCACTCATGAGTATTTCATCGTAAAATCATGGCTCCCAAAATGGAGGTCCAAAGCTGCAAAAATAGCAGCGCGCGGTTTCTGCACCTCTACGTTAACGGGACGGGGGAGAAGAAAAGTTCGCAAACGATCGAAGGACTAAGTACAAGAAGAGCGTCTAAAAAAAAGTTACCCTCGGTCGGGTGGAGAGCCGGGAGGTAAAAAGACAAAATGGATTGCAGTATCGTTAGTTGGAAAAGGAAGACGATTATAAGAAGAGAGAAAGGATGAAACTTGAATTAGGAAGGAGGGGGAGATGGGGGGCTAATTGTTGTAAGCGGACGCATTAACGGTTCCACGTCGGATGGACAAACACGAAACGGTCGTTGACAATTATGGAGAAGAATGGTATAAGCTTGGAGAACATGGTCTAAACTGAGCTAAGAAAACATGAAGACATGCAGCAGAAACAATACCCATAATACCACGCCTAGAGGGTTTACCCAAAACAAAGAAGGGTTAATAGCTTTCGTAATGAACTTCATTCTCTGTTCGGACCACACTTATTGTACATCCTCACGATTTTGTGCGTCAAACGCCATGTAACAATCAACATGTTCGTGATGTTATAATTACCATCAGAGTTTGGAGAATAAGAATTTCTTCTCTTTTAGGACAGGCCAAATAATGCGTCAAACATCTGATGCACTTTTAAAATAAATAGACCTCTGATCGTCTGGGAAGTATATGATTTTATTATCATTGATACGGCGTAACTATGGTTACAGAGCCGCAATGGTATAAAAAAAAAATAATAATAATTAAAAAAAAGCTTCCCGAATACCCTTGAAGAATGAATGACGCACAGTGTCAGTGAGTGACGTAACTACTCGATCGATGTGGAATATAATCATTATAAACTTTTTAATAGCTTGCTCATCATGAAGATTTAGGCCAGCCTACATTCAGGGTTTTTGCATTTTCTAGCTTAGTAATTACTTGGAATTTTCAATTCACCCATGCCACTCCCCTCTATCATATCATACATAATTAAAGCGACATGTGTGATTATATTCATTTGAAATGTTCAAATTTGTCAGTGATTACAAAAAGCTCTTCTTTTCTCCACTTTCCTTCCCACTTCTTGAATGAAAATATATTACCTTTATGTACTTGTATTTTAAGTTGAATGCTTTATAAAATCTGAAATGCTTTATTTTGTTGATTTGTGATTTATGGAAATAAAAATGAACTTGAACTTGATTGTGTCTCTTTCTGTGATTTAAAGTATAATATTCTAACATGATTGTTTAAACTCGTTTAAATTCGTTTAAATTGGAATATGGTCAGATGGTCATTTACAAAGGTAAAATTCCGTAAGAGCTCCTTCATGTTTAAGTTCATCACAATTCATTTTAGAATTCGCTTGGTTAACTCACCTTTTCGTTCTGATAGGCTGTCACTGCAATAAAGACGGTTTCTGGGAAAGCGAAAGTCACGAAACTATTCCATCGAAGACTGAACACATCGTTCGCCTGAACGATGTGAAAACGGGGCTGATATTTGTGCATCGAGTTCAGAATAATCTGTATGTAAGAAAAATAGGGAAATTGAAACAATTATTGCGTAGCTCATAATTTTATCATAAGGAGTATTTCATTATTCATACTCTGTCATAGACAGTATTAGAGTTGCATCATTTAAAGATAATAGTCTGATATTCATTTAAGAAACAAAATCCAATTGATATTATCATTATTATTATTATTATTTTGATTAACATTATTACTATTTTTTTATTATTTTTATCATTATCATCAATGTCATCAGTATTATTGATATTATTATTAGCATTATAATATATAACTATCATTATTATTATCATTATTATTATTATTATTCCTATTATTATTGTCATAAAAATAAAATTTAAAAAACAAATCAAGTGTATAAGATATCATTTTCTTTTGAAATGTACGAGGCAAGAAGAAATTCATGCTGGTGCGATATACTTGATTTTTTTTTTCTAATTTAGTTCAGCGGGCTTTGTGCATTAACAATAACATTCTAATAATGATGTTTTGCAGACATTTCGATACTCTAGTATTTTCGATTTCAAAGTCACGTTTTCGTATCTGTTTACATATTTATTTGCGCTCTAGTAAATGAAACAGTAACTTTTCATGGTCATAGTCTCATTGAGCCAGCAACCCCTCTCAATATTATTTAATAGAGGGTAGAAGACTCCCAAAAAGAGGTAAGAAAATGTTGATTCTTCTTTGGTGGAATGATAACAGACGTGGGCATGCAATGCAGTCATTCAAATAGAATTGATAAGAAAGAACGGCCTTCGCTCAGCAGGACTCTTCAACTCGTCAAAGATAGATCATGCCAAACGCATCAACGTAGTAGACATAACAACCACACAAAAACAGTTAGCACCCAATTGTAAGAAAATAGACGACACTGAATTACATATGACAAAATGTGAAATTTAGAGGAAAAAGGGAGAGGGAGCGAAAGAAAAGAGATGAATAAATAGCTCTAAAAGTGGAGCAGAAATATGAAAAGGTGGCCAAGGGTAGAAAAAACAAAAGCGTGGCGAAGTGAACACATGGTGATGAATCGGTGGGCGGATTTTACGACTGAGCTGGCCCGAATAATGCTTTGGTTTCAACAGGTGACGATACCATCAAATTGATCAATGTATGGGACTACAGGGATCGAACTCGGAGGCGCCAATGGGACCTGGCTCTCTGTTGTTAGGCTTGTGGGAAAGAGACGCTGCTCGGCAAGATGTGGTTCTATGCAATAATCACGACGACAACTCAACATTCCTAGTTATACAAAAGGCGGCAAATAATGAGATGTCCTTGTGTTGTTGATATCGGTCTTTTATTATCTTGTATATACAAAGGGTGGATAATTTGGCACGCAATTATTGTCACTGCTGGTTTATTATATAGTTATTTTTTCTATTATCAGCATATATATAGTTACATCTACCAACCATCATTATTTGTATCTATTCCGTGTTGTTTTAGTGTGGGTGTGTGTGAGAATGAGAACGAGTTACTCAACTAAAATTCAAGGTTGCCTGTAGGTTGGAAAGAGCAGTCGTGTCACGCGATCCTCTCTCTTCGTCACATTATGTATCACACTCTAAACCCAGATGTGTTAATAGCCTGACAATTTTCGCGGACTTTGATGGCGCTGTCTTTAGCAACAGCGTCACATTTCGAGACCTAGGTGATCGGAGTATTTTCCTATCGTCACTTTGCCTGCACTGTCCCTCTACACCATCACTGACACTTTATTCTGGCAACACACCCCAAGTGATAAAGACACACCAATTAAGAAAAGATATACAAGCAGAAATTTGTTGCAGTCATCACTTTCAAACGACCTCAATATGATGTGAAAATGACTTTATAATGAATAAAAAATGAATTGATTTTCATATTCAAAATAAGTGTGCAACCTCCAATAAACTATTTTATTATTCTTTGGTTTTCTTTGGTAACAGACTCTCATAGATAATACTCCAAAATGTGATGATTTCGTAAATAAACTGTCAAGCCTCTCTTATAAGTCTACTTCTTACTGAGATGATTTTATTATTTCATTTGGGTATAGTTGTCTTGGACTATATATTATTTTGCTGCATGCCAATGAAACTTATGATAAACTCATCAAATTTGAAGAATTGAAATAAAAACATTCATCATATTGTTGGATTATATTATTCAAGTTTGTTATAACATACGTATGAGTATTCCAAAATTGTTTGTTGTTTTATTTTCAATGTAATATGTTCAATCACAGAATATTTGCCAATATAGATTTTAGAATACTTTATCTTAAACCTAAAAAACCCGATTAAAAAAAATAAACACTTTGTATATTTTTATTGTCACAATTTACTGTGCAGATAAAAGTGATTTATGATTCATTCATTTTTATTCTGAATGGAAATGTTATGATACTTCAGCGTTCAGCTGCCGCACATTCTTTAATCGACATTAATTTAACTCAGCTTTTAGCTGAAGTATGGAATAAAAATCCTGCATTATCTTATTACATTCAACATTGATTTTTACAAAGAGCCTAACTTAGGTGGATCTCACAGCATGGGCTTAAATAAAGACATCACATAATATCACAATGTGCGATCTTTTGTAAGCAGTTGCACCCTTTATCATTTAAGTGAACGCTCGAGAAAATGTTTCCCCTTCAAAACTCATTTTAAATTATCATTAAACCGTATGCAGTCTAAAAACATAAGCCGACAGTTTTCTCCAAGAATCTCCACTATTTCTGACGCGCGCGCGCACACACACACACACACACACACACACATCTCAATGTTAGTATCTGATGTGTGTGTGTGTGTGTGTGTGTGTGTGTGTGTGTGTGTGTGCTCCGTGGCGTCGCGTAAAAGGCGCCAATTAAAGATGACGGGCAAACGCTGACATCCGCTAGGGAGCGCCCGAAGGGTGATCGTAGTTCCGATAAGATGCCCCCTGTAGTCACATCCACCTGTAGATATTGCTTGATTAAGATTATCAGAAGATATCATGGACTCGACTCCATAAATTAAAGGAGTAATTTAAGAGAGCATCATTCCAGAAAAAGCAACAGTTGTCAAAAAATATTTATTCATGATACTCATGTTGTTTTCTGTTATTTTGGTTTTTTTAGTTCGTGGGATATCGCCGTTACGCATGAAAGTGACAGAAGTTTAAATGGTATGAAAAAGAAATTGAATTTAGAGCAATCTTTATTCGCTCTTTATAATTCTGATAATATTATAAGTACTTTGCATTTAAATATCTTCTGAGAGTTGTTCACAGATTTTATGTCTCTTAAATGTTTTGTTTTATCCTTTTTTTAAGCAAAACTTGTGCTTTTCGCTTTGAAGAAAACAAAACACATATTCCTTATTAATACCTCAAATGAATACGTTATAACTTAAATTAATTTTGATGAAAGTGAATTATGGCCTTTCGGGTCTTCGTCAATTGACATGAAAGGGCTTCTTTTGATGGAGACAGGAAATGAAAGAATTACTACAAACCAAACTAGAAATCTTTTATTTCATAACGTCGCGAAATCTTATTCCTGATTTCTTGAACTGAAAACAAAAGTGTCGGTAAGATGCAAATACATGCAAAAGAGGTCAAAAGAAAGCGACCACAATGCGCGTTTATAAAAGGCTTACGCGCGCTCTTTGCTCTAAACATCACCGCCATTGCGCAGGGACAATTCCCGCAACTTGCCTGATTGCTCGCCGGTTTCTACGGGGTTAAGCAGGCGAGGGTCGGTCTCCTCTTAAGTCGCCATGCTGGATTAAGCTTCAAACAAACTAACCCATGGTCGGGTCTATTGATGAGATGCTGAACGATGTTAATAAATCGATGTCGTTCTTCCTTTATAGCAGAATATGGGGGATATTATCCATTTTCTGTGTCTTTGTTGTATCCGTTTTTCAGTGGCATTATTATCGCGATTATTGCAAAACAACTGAATGGGACTGAACCGTCGATAGCTTTGATATTAGCCGACTATTTGATTTTGGCACACGCCGAATCTCGATATGACCAAACCTAAGGTATTATCATGTTGCATGTTTTGACAGAAGACCCCCTAAATACAAAATTGTCATACTGGATCAGTCACGGCATTGTTTGGTATCAGTCACGGCATTGAATATTTTCAGAATGGTTCACGTCGTTTTTGTTTTTGTTTTTGTTTTTGTTTTATAATGATTGTCCTTCCGTTTGATTTCGATTTTTTTTTTGAAATATAATTCGACTGATGCCAGTTTCTATGCCGTAACTTTGAAAATCTGCTCTCTGATTTTTCTTCTGATCTCCCCCCTTAAGAGATAAAAACGGAGAGTTAGAGAGAAGGGGTGGAGAGGGGAAGAGAAATAGCCAAAGAAAAAAATCATTATGAAGAGATAACATGGGAATAGCACTATTGCTTTGAATTGCTTTGAAAACAGGGGAGAAGCTATTAAGACATATCGTCACATGGGGACGTCGTATTCATGAAAATTGTCACACAGTGGGCAGAAAATATTGAGAAAGACTGACAGAGAGAGAGAGAAAGAGAGAGAGACGAGTCAGAGCTCAGAAGTCAAATTAGGAGGAGAAGAAGCATATCGGTTGCAGATAGCGCACCGTGATTTTAATCAGAGCGCGCTGTTTCAGCTGCTACGGTTCGATTCGCGTTCGATTGCGATGCGTGGGCTCACATCCCAAAAGAAGGTTACCCTATATTCGATGACGGCCTGACTGTGCGCCGTTTTGTCTTCCGTCTAAGCGTTTCCTGATCGTTACAATAATACAGTCTAGGCGGCTGCATGCTCAATATTTAAGGTCACTTATCTCCCGTGGTTTTGTTTTCTCGTCCATGCTATCATGTCTTGTATTGTTTTCATGTCTTGACTCGATAATGCTTACATAACTATTGATACTGTCCCCGTCGTCGCGCGCGCGCGGAACATAATTAGAATCCCGTGCAGGTGCGTAACTTGATTGAAGTTTACGGAGAAGCACGTGGTTCATAGTTATCATCTTCTATTTCATTCTCATTTGGTTTGTAATATTTATTTATTTTAAAAGGTATACATTTTATATTGGCATGGCGATGGACAATTGATTGAAACCTTGCCCATCTCGAGAAAACCCGAGAAAAAAAAAACTGAATCAATGATTTTTGTTATTGATCCTAATATCCTGAAATACTTAATGATTATTATTGTATTTGTTTGTTTTTTTCGTACATCAAATAGGCCTATTTTTAAGGTATCATTTACCAAAAGAAGGCAAACTAAATTATTTCGAAATTATATATGCTAATAAAGAACAAGTTGAATGAATAAGCTTAGATTTTCCCCTTTTTGTCACTGCTTTGGTTTTACCTGATTTATGTTTTTTCCATATCAAATAACAAATAATGCATTGCATTTTCAGGAAAACGCTTTAAAAATCTAATCATCATTATTTCGATTTGTTTTTGTTTTTGTTTTGTTTAACACAATGAACAAATATCTAATAAAATCACGTGACGTTTAACATCCACATGGATGTACGCATGGTCGTGCTCACATCTCTGACACTTCGCAATCTGCAATGGATCGTAGAACCTGTGAAATCTTAACTGAGCCCAAGAGATCTTGATTCGGAGAGAACACGAGGAAGAATTTGGGATGGGGAAGACATGGAGGTTGTCTAAGAGAGTCGAGGAGGAACGGAGATAGCAAAAAGCGAGATCGAGAGAAAGTATGATAGAAAAAGGGATGATGAGAAAAATAAGGATATAGGGGGTTAAAGAAGGAAGATCTAGGGGTGAGATAGGGTTGCAATTTTCATTTAAAGAGTGTAGTCACCAGTATTGGACTTTCGTAACCCACTCGGGACGTTCATCTCCCAATAGACCTGTGTATGGAGAGCCGCTATCTGGCAAACCTAACACGTTCAGCGGCGCTCAATACGGCTTTCACACTTGCTCATGTCGTCTTTGCTACCTACGGGTTTGCACAGGGAAATATAAGGGCAAGACAAGGAAGATAGCAGCCGGCTCTACCCGGCTAGAATGGATGTGACATACCAGCTGTCAGGTGACACGTAACGGGCGTCAACGGGCTGGCCATCGTGGAAGCTGGGCCACACATCCCTAATTACGCTTCCGACACCACTGCAGCACAGATCAAGCGAGGATTACCAGTGAGATTAAACGGTGCTTCCCCCCGATCGAGCCCCCCTCGTCATCTTACCCACACACCCATCCGAGGAGCAATGCGAAACCTGAGATCAGCCGTTTAGCAGTTCTCAAACAACGATACCCAAAGCAAATCTTAAACCCCTTCCAAAGAATAACCCCTCAATTGAACCTCAACTAGGCACAAAAGACGTGTCTCTCATCTCCCAATATCATATTTCATTCTTTTCATCGTCCACTCGGTTCAAGCGCCTCCGCAAATCCCGGGAAATTTATTAAGCGAACATCAAAAGGTAATTAACTGTTAATGTTTGCCATTATCCGGCATGACGGGACTATTCGTCTGACATTAAGTTTACAGATAACAATCAAAGAGTGTAATCGATGGGGAGAAGAAGCCAGAGGTGCTAGAGAGAAAGTGTTTTTCATTGAGTTTTGAAATAACAAATAATATAGGATGATCTAAGAAAAATTTGAAAATTAAGGGATATTTTGGACAATTAAGTCCATGATGGATATGTATTTTTCAGTTTGGTATAAAAAACAAAAACAAAGAGATTGATTGAGGAATATTTCAATATGAAAATTAAGTTCATGGTTGGTATGTATTTACCAATTTGTATTAAACAAAAACTAAAACTAAGAGAAACGTTGGACTTGTGGCACTTACTCCTTTTTTTTTTGGGGGGGGGGTAAAAATGGGTCACAAATTAATTGCATGGATATTGATTATACCACATGTACAACGATTGTACTTTGAAAATTTAACAAACGGACTTGAGATAAAGAGTATTATAAAATAAGGGATGAAGAAATTTGAGTAAGAGAGAAAGAGAGTTCTTAAGAGACACATTCTATTCGAGAGAGATAGAAGGAAATTGAGAGAGAATGAAAGACAAAAACACAAAACGAGATTTTGAAAAGAAGACAAGGTCACATAAATACAACGTCATCTTTCAATCTCTGAATCATTATTTTATTAATGGTTTCGAAATGTTTCTTTCCATTCGAGGGACGCAGGTGCAATTTTGTACATCTGCATGGACCCAGTCATCATAGACGAGTTGTGAAATTTGATTTCCTTTCTGGCATAGATCAAGCGAGTTGACATAATCAGAGTTCTGTCCATTACAATGATCAGAATTCTCTCCATTATAATGAAAATCATCCCGGCATTGTCCAAGAATTGAAAAAGAAGGCCTTATGTAAACTGAACCAATGAAAAAGTAGCTCAGTCCCACACACTCCTTATGATAGTCGCATGCAGAAGCCTCATTTAGAAGGCTATCAAACATTGGACGATCGGCTTCAGACTGAATCATTTTAATTTTTATGGCTTTGGATTAAATTTATGCTATTTTTTTTAATCTAGATATGTATCACTTATCACTTTGTATATTTTGTTTATACGCCCCTTCTTTTAATCCAGCCCCCATCAACTGCGTTTTTTTTCCTTTTGGAAGTAAAATCCATCAAATCAAATTAAATGAATGTCCGAGGTGACTGACGTTGTTTAAGGGTACATTGTCTAATGACTGTAAAAACGATCTGCGTAAGATCTGACCTTAATCCAACTACTTCTTATCAATCCCATTTCGTCCTTTTGATCTTGACCACGTCATTATTAGATTATGCCCGATACCTGTTAAACGCAAACAGCGGACAGAAAACTGATATTTGGAAGAAAACGCCAAACTGATTTCTACTTCCTCGCCGCTGTATCTTAATTTGTCCCATCCAAATTATTCGATATGATGGATATTCATTTTAACAAATAGAAATACTGCTATTTTGGGCAGTGAGCAAGAAATGGCGTAATCTTTTTAACTCAAGCCCGTCCCGTTTAACAGACTTAAGTGGCATTAACACGCTCGACAGGCGAGATCTGATTTGTATCGATGCGATTTATGTTCGCTTCTTTGCGCGCCAAAATGATCTCTATGTAGAGAGGTATAAACACGACGGTCACCGCGTATTCTATCCACGCAACGAGTGTGCGCACATGGTCGTAGGTACGGAGAGAGTGTATCGACTCTCATTTCGACTGAAAAGGGGTTTTAAAAAGGAGGGAAAATACGTCCTTGATCCAAGATGGATAAATTGAAATGGAGATAATAAATCTAGCATGGAGTCATCTCCAACATGCCGAGTTCTCATAAACCCAATTAGCAGTGTTATAAGAGCGACTTACGAGATTAACAATTCTCACGACAGGACTGTTTTTCGTCATTTTCCCCTTATTTCGATCGTCTGGGTAATAGTCTTTTCTGTGCGCTATGTTCACATCTACGGTAGAAAGTTGGTATGATGATGATGTGCGCTGAAGCGTAAAGACCTTGTTGATTACACGGTGATGCAACAGAGAGTTCGGGGGATTTGGCGGGAAGGCTCATTTGTAAGATTACGTTTGACCTCTTTTTTCCGGAGGTCCTTGACAGTTTTCAGGGCAAGACACGGGGCGTCCATTAGGCTATTGGAATCTTCAAGTTTGAGAGAGGGTGTGGGAAATGCCCCAAGCTTGGATTATTGGCACGTTGCCTCCCCGGGAGGAGCGGGAGGAAAGGCTGATTCATTCCCGCTCCGGATTATTGTGGAACAAATTAAACAATTTCAGAATCGATCCCAATTATATAATGAAGAACGGAGAGAAGTACTATTAATGGTTCAAGATCATGTGATCAGCGACGCATATCATAATAGTACACACAAACAGTTTTTCTTTAATATCATTATTTAATTATAAAGTTAATGCTGCATCAAACTGAAATGTCAAACGCTATTATTTCAAATTGCATGAAAATAATATATACAATAACAGAAGGAAATATTTTAATCCATTAGTGCACGACACACTTTATTAAATACTACTCAAATTATACAGGAAGTTTGATATTCTATGAATGTCAAATTTCTTGCTTCCTTTTTTTTTTTTTTTTTTTTTTTTTTTTTTTTTTTTTTTTTTCTTTCTTCAATATCATCAAAATACTATTTTATCACCGTTGTTCGTTAGTTTTGTTTAATTTGGTTTATATTTTCTATACGGTATCTCATGAAGATTAACACCATTTCCCTATACTCTAAAGATGCGAATTTACATCTCAGCGTACTTGCTTTAGATAACAAAATTGAAACCCTTTTAAAACAAATTATATCTTAAGTTCAGTTTAGCAACACATCCCTTTTTTCCTTAGTAGTGGCCATGAACTGATCATTAGAAAGTATATTTAAAAAAAAATGTATCTTCGATTTAACAATCTCAACAGTACATTATAAATGAGACACACAAAACAAACATGAAACGTGGATCGCTTACAATGTTACTCACATGGCCGTGTTGGTCCAAGTTGTTATTGGTCAGTTTGAGTTTATGGAAGCTGACCACTTGCTTCATCCAGACCGCCCCGGTGGCCGGGGAGTCGGGGTGGATGTAGAGCCGGCTTGGCATGTGGGGCTCGGCCTTCCCCGACACCACCCATTCAGAATTGTGATATTTGTAACGGGTGTCATCTACTGGGACAATGTCCATGAGGAGGATGTACTTGGCATTCTGTTCCAGTCCCGTGATGCTGCAACGAAAGGTTGGGAACATTCGTCTGGAGTGAGAGAGAGAGAGAAAGAGATATTATAACAAATCAAGTTTATGATTATTGGCCAAGTACCAAACTTCAACCCACAAAAATACCAAGATGATTTACGAAGTATTTTTATTATTCATAATTACAGCAAATTAATGACAACACCGTTAAATGAAAGGATTAATGATTATACATAATGCTAAAGCTTCCTAGCAAGTAAAAATCAGTACTTGACCGTATTTTCATTTGGTCCCGATTGCATGTGTTTCATACTTTCTAGTTATCGGTAATTACATAGTGCATATTTGAAAAGAAAAGAAGAAGAAGAAAAAAGAAGAAGATTTTCCATCAACAAATTGATGTTAACTCACTCTCTTATAGTTAGCACATTATCATATTTGTTTTTTATGTCAAAGTGCAATGCCCAGAAATAATTCGCTTATTAAAAGCGATCTGATTTTCAGATACTTTGGTTAACCATATATATCTCCTCTCTCTTGGAGTAATGATTGTTGTACATTATTGGTTCGAGTCGTTACCCCCTAAAGTCTGGTTTAGCACCCCTGTCGCACCCTTCCACAGAAACAAATGGCGAATAAATTGGCCCTGCATTTTACGTCCCAACACCCCGGTATAAGTAGCCCCCGATCCCTTGGAGGATTCTCAAAGTGGTAGACTGGTAGGAACCCTTTCTCTCCCACAGTGTTAACCAATGAAATGGATGTTAAACTATGCGTGAGGAATCGAACGAAGATGCATAAAAATCATCACCATTCCATTATTTTCTACTTCTGGACCAATCATCACCACCACCACCATCATCATCTTCATATCCATCGTCATCTTCTTCTTCTTCTTCATCATCACCATCCAATTGTTTCAGTCTTCATTATCATCCGCCTCACATCCCCTGTTATTCCCATTTTATAAGAGGGCCACTTAATCCGCCTCGTGACAACATTGCCAGCTAGACGTGCAGACATCATTAAAGACGTGTGACCAAATCTCAGTCTCTCTTTCTTCTGTGACTTGTAACAGAGGGTGGTTAAGAAGGGAGCAGGTTGCATTCTTCCACATAAACACCACCGATTAGTGAAACTTGTCGCGTTTCATACATCTCATCTCAATATGTGGCGCGTTTTATACATTTCAAGATGGTGCGATCATTAAAAAGGTTTCCATTTCAAATGAGACTGAAGAAAAGAGTCATGAATTACTGCCAGAATGACTTTTATACCCCAAGGATGGTTATCCTAATGTTAAGGGGAAACAATGACAAGAATAGTGATGAATAGGGTATTAATTTCAAAACATATCACTGGGGAATCCAATATGAAAACCTTCACAGTTTTTCTGCGGGGATCAAACAGTATACGCCGATCTGATGACAAATTAACGTTTGATGCGATTCAATGCAATAAATTTGAAACAAGTTTGCTTGAGTTATTTCAGGGAAATATTAAATGGTTTTTGTTTCATTCATCATGTTCATGTTGGCCATTTGTCTTGACTCTATTTTCTCATAAAATGTAACCACTTCCAACCCCTTCTCTTTCTTTATCTCATCCTCTCTCTTCGTCTTCCTTTCTCTTTCTTTCCAAGATTAATTCCCTCTTTCTTAACTTCTTATAAGTAAAACAGTTCAACTTGTTAAGCAGCCACGCAATTCCACATACCCCCGGAGCACCGCATTAGGACCACGCGCACCCCAATCACCCCAAACCCCAGCACGCGCTTGCCCCTCTCTGTCCAAACACGTACCGCTCCTCAACCCAATCTTGGCGTTTCGTTTAGTTTCAGGCGCTGTTCCAAGAAAACTTCATTAATAATCTATTTTTTGACAAACAGTGCTCAGTTAGGGTGACGGAGATTTTTTTTTACGAGTATAACGCGTATTGTATAAATATTGTTATTCACAATAAAGGCTCATAGGGGGATTAGTTATAACTGTAACAAGGGTCATGGTATTTGTAACAATAGCTTCCCCTAAAATTTGTAAGAGTTTCGGTTTTGGGCGCTGCGAAGAATTGTTTTTCTACCACATATTTTCTCGGCTGAAGTTAATGACTTCCAAGTCTAATCCCTTGGCTCGAGCGTACGGTTGTTTGGTAAGGTTTTGGATATGCAACTTCACTTCTTTTACTTTTTCCTTTTTTCTTCTATGTTTCTTTGTTTTTTTGTTTTTTTTCTTCTTTTTTTTTTTTTTCT
>CALNVZ010003434.1:32375015-32454625 GCA_940671915.1 Paracentrotus lividus | reverse complement strand
AGAGAGTGAAAGAGAAGAGAGAGGGGGAGAAAGGGGCAAGAGAAAGATCGTTACCTAACTAGGATGATGCATTATTAGATGGCGAAGGGTAGCTTGCCCCGCGACAGTAACTAAATAAGGTATACAAACTTAAGAAAGAAAGGAATGAAGAAAGAGAGAGAAAAGAAAAAGAGACAAAATGTAAGAATTAAAGAAAGAAAGTGAGTCAAATATAGAGAAATAGATAAGTAAATGTTGAAGAGCTGCATGGGTAGAAAGAGGGGGGGGGGGCTATTGGAGGAGAAAAGCGCATTAGGAGGGTGTGAGGTGGTGTTTTGACAGATGAAGACATGATAATATTGGAACAAGGGACTCGAAATTAACGCTCCATCGATCGTAAGATCGCCAAGGATCCATGGGGAATTCAAGAGAAAATAAATCAACCTTACTCATTTCTAAAATTCATTTCTTTATATATTATTCAGGTTTAAAATGTGTCGATAGAATTTTCAGATGTAGTCAAAATGCTTATACAACACATTGAGAACTTGAATATAAAAACACTTGATAAGATACTAACGACATGCTTTACAAATTCCAATATTTATAATTTGTGAGTTTAATTGCAAAACCTTTTTTCTTTCAAAAAGACTAATTTGCACATTTTCACGTTGGAAATTATAATATACGTTTACAACAGTTGGAATTAGAAGACCATGCACCCACTTTTTATATAGTTCATTACAGAACACAGTCACGCTTACAAGGTTTGGTCGGTAAGATGTCTTTTAAAAAGTCTAAAAGTCTATTTTAAAAAAAATCAATGACAAACGAACTGATGCAATCATTCAATGCAAAGCAAACACAAACACACACAAAAATGATGAATTTCAAAATTCAAAATTAACCATCATAGAGTAAGGTTTGCATGGCTAATTGGTTGTAGGAATTAGATCATGACCCAACTTTTATCAATTAAAAATAAGGCTTTAAGCTCAAAATAAAAAAAATTGAATTAAAAAAATTTACTTGTTACAATCTGTCACTCTATATCTTTACAGTTAAATGAATTTGATCAAGACGCACCAACAGAGCGGACTAGTAGCACCTTTGAAGGTTGTCTAAGACGGACAGGGAACAACTTTTGATTTATCATCTGTTAATATCTATAGTTTCCTTTAAATAATGATGTTTTTGAGGAGGGGTAATAGATGGTACCCCACTGGTATGACCGTCCCCTGCGCGGATGCACTCCCAGCAGTGGGCTCCGATTAGTGGACCTCCAACCCATCATCTATGACTATCATCTTATGTCATTACATCGGAGGGGAGGGTGAACTTAACTTGTCTGTTGCATAAAAACAGCATGTTATCCCCGTTGTTTGAATTCCTTAGTTAATTACAATTCATTAAATCACCCTTATTCGTGTCGCATCAACGCGAATCCCTCGTGTAAGTTACTTGATTTGATATGAGTCTAGTCTAGGTAGCGAAAGTTTGCCTACATACGACGACGTCCCCGCTTTGGTCGGGAGTCTGGCCGTTTGCAAAGCACCAACTTCTCCCCAGGGGTCGCTAGACTACACTGTATATAGGCGTATACCTAATAAACAAATTTGATTTTCTCCGCTCCTTAACCATTCCTTAGTACTCTCCATTTATGAGAAGAGACGTGAAAATTGGCCATAAACTAATCATATTTTATTGTTAAGACATCCTACTCGATTATTCATTGCTTTCCAGACCTATTCATGCACCCGATAATAAAATTCATTTGGCGGAGTATGGAACTACAGATGATTTTCAATTTCGTTAAATAAAAATGTGATTTCGGCTTTGTATGCTAACAAGGCTAACGGATCAATGGACGAAGGAAAAAAAAATCACTTGTTCTCTCCACTCTCTCTCTCTCTCTCTCTCTTTCTTTCTCTATCTCTCTTTCTTTTCTCTTTCTTCAAGACAGCACTAGACGTAAAATTCATTTTGAACCTATAAATAGCATCATGGATCCATATGAGATTAAACAAGGGCTTCTAATTAAATTAGACGCCAATAATTCTCTCCGCGATTTACGTTAAGTCAAAAGCGTACTGAACCTTCCATATAGCAATACCAGCATCTCCCATTTCTACTGGATTTATTTTCATTGTCTACCCTATATCAGACCGCTTTTCTTTACCATTTAAGATGTAACCGACAGTCATGTTTAAGAAAAAGATGTTTAGGAATATACATGATCTATAAAACATTTTGTCGCGTAAGCAAATTACAAATATATCAAAAGTTATATTACAAAGCAGAGGTGACAAATAATTGTTCAATCTATTTTGGAAATGTAAGTACCAGTCATCTTAAAATTGGAACCCTTTTGATTCGTCTCTATTGTTCCTTAAACATGAATCGGAAAAGATCAAAACGGCGCCCCAAAATGAAAGACTAATTCATTTCACTTCCATCTAAATGACTCTCTATGCCCGGGACGCAGACACATAATTGGATAACATTGTCATGATCGTAAGTATTTTATTTGCTATATACCATGCCCTATCACCAGATGCTTTGTAGCGTAAGGAGTACAGCGGGGAATATTCGAGGTAGAAAGCCCGTTATCAATCTGATTTAAGAAATTAGACCATTTTGCCATCTTCACTTACATTGGAACTTTGAAAAGAAATAGGACACGACTCTATTCATTTCAAGTCTTTGTCGTTTATTACTTTGTTGGCATAAAAAACGCGTAAGTTTAGGTTCGAACATTTCGAATCAATGTTATGATGTGTATTACCACATTTTGTAGCCGAAGAAAGCTTCAATTTTTCTATTATCTGTATGTCTCCCCATATTCACTCCTCGTGATCTCTTTTCTTTCTTTTTTTTTTGTCTCGTGTGAACTATTAAAGAAACTAAAACGTGTTGAATATATAAAAATGACATCATTATGAAATCATTGTGAAATAGGTGAAGGTGACATGTTGTTGAAGAAATATATTTTCAAGAAAAATAGAACATTTTATTTGTATACGTGAACATTGTTATCAATATTTATGTTATGATTTATATCATGTTTATTATAAGTATTATAATGCTTATCATCATCATTATCATATTCGTTACGCTTGTCTATAATCTTCAGCATGCAGTTTTATTACCCGAAGTAGAGAGAATGAAAATGAAAGAGGGAGGGAAGAGAGGAAAGAGAGGGGGAAGGGGAGCAATAGGGCGTGAGGATGAAAGGAAGAAAGAGAGGAGGAAGGGAGAGAGGGAACCAGATAGAGATAGAGAGAGAGGGGGGAGAGAGAGAGATGGAGAGAGAGGGGGGGGGGAGGATGCCAATAATACATTATAAGGCACTCAGAAAGCGCCACAACTGGAGGGGTAGTGCATGTAACTATCTCCATCCGTCGCGTAACTCTAAACCCTAATCCTGCTTGCCGGCTATAAGATGACACAGTGGATCGCCTGCCGAAGCTACACTACTGCTCTCTGTTCACGTCTGCCCCCGAAAGCAAACTAAATGCCTATTGACTTAGAAGGGCAGACAATTAACTTTTCATTTAAACTCCTCATCTGCCGTTATTTGTATCTGATCTGGTTACTTGTTTTCATGCGTCCAAAATGCATGAAATTTATTCACCCCATTCAAAATCCAAAAGATATCGGTCGGGGTTTTTTTTTCAGTCTTTCTCCAATTTCTTCATACAATCCTTAATCATTCTGCAAAATACGCTCATGCACCAGCGGATGAAAAGAAAACGAGGGAGAGAGTGAGACAGAGAGACAGAGACAGAGACAGATACAGACAGACAGACAGATAGAGACAGACAGACAGACAGACAGAGAGAGAGAGAGAGAGAGATAGATAGATAGAGAGAGAGAGAGAGAGAGAGAGAGAGAGAGAGAGAGAGAGAGAGAGAAGGAGATGATAAACATTGGAAAAAGCTAACGAGGAAGGAATTTTATAAAGTCGCAAGTTGTCCCCTACGGCAAACACGCATGTCCAGATAGCAAAAATGTTAAATGCAAATATTTATTGTTAATATTTCATCAAATCTTTACATTATTATTATCCAATAAAATTATGTCGACCTAAAACTTTTATAAAAAGCCTTTAAAAAGTGGCCTCTATATATAAAAAATTGAACTAGAAAAAGAAAAGATGATTATCATGTTCAATGTAAAATACGATGAATAAATCAGAACTTCAGCAAAAACAACAACAGGCAACGTGAACGTTGGAGTGAATTAATGACAAGAGGGTCGCATTTACTGTAATCAAATTGTTGCTATGATGGGAATGATTTCCCCGACCCTAATGTATTTACTTCCCATTCATTTGCTATACACTGCCTTCCAGAATCCATGTATTATGAGCATCTCATATACCACTATACCACCAGCCCCGCATCACTATACCAGTCCATCCCGCATCCTCCTATCATGCCTACATCCATCCTGCTTGGAGGTGTTATCTTCTCCATACTCCTAATGATACCAAACTTAATTTAAGGGTACGCCGCAGGCAAGCCGAGGGTGTCAAACGCATTACGTTCGGGCAAACACAAAAAAGGCAATATACTGAAATAGACAAGATACGATTTTCATCGTAATTCTGGATTTTTTTTTCTTTCCCCGTATAGATTTGGAATAGTGGGAGTTGGGGCAGTTAGACCAATCAGGGATAGTGACATCAGTGTAGATCTATTACACTGTAGGATGATTTAAGGAAAACAAATTTAGGCCTTATAAACTGTTATTTAGAAGGAAAAAAGGGGGATGCAGTTTAACAGAGAACGAGATTCTGCAACTTCACAATTAAAAAAGCAGATGATGGCAGGCCAACTTCCTTCCATCCCTTTTCTACAATACCTATGATCGCACCTTAGCCCCTGACACTCGGTCACATTTGTAACTCCCCCCCCCTCTCCTCTCTCTCTCCCGCCCCTCTCTTTCCCGATCATCTCTCTGGTCTTTTCTCCAGATTAAGTTCTCTAATATACTGAAGACATCAGTAAACTTCAGAGACTAACCTGGTTATATTTCGCGACCGAACCTATAATTGACATCTGAGACTCGTAATCCACGAGATTCTTAACAAACATTGGATATAGAAAAAAAAGCCGCAACAGTAATGCCAGCCATGTCAACCTTATCGATACCCGAGATGGTGTCAGGACTGCCTTTTGCTTTCAGAACAACCATAAAACTTCAATTGTTTCACACATGGCACCTCAAGAGTTCTTAGAGAAAGAACGGTGTGTGATGGCTCTCCCTTCGCCTACGCCTTCTATACATAAACGTGTGAATTTGAACGTGTGAAATGTATAGAGCATCTTTTGAAAAAAATTTTTTTTTTTTTAATAAAAAAGATATATTAAGGAGCTCCCCCCCCCTCCCTCCTCCAAGTCCACAGCACTTTATATGATTACAGAAACAAAAATCAAATCAGGCAAAAATATTACTATACTTTACTCGAAACACAGTGCACTGAATCTTGTTTTTTTTTTATACACAAAGGGTTTTTATACAGGTCCCTGTCAAGTTTCAGATGAGTGTACGGGGCAAAATTAGTATGTCTTAAAGTTTAGAAGTACGACTTCACTTGCTGCTTAACTTTTTTTTAGTTGCAGTTACTATTTCCAGGACATTTTTACCGATAGGGTGCATAGTAAATGTCCATTACGGAAAAGAGATAATTCTCTTTGAAAAAAAAAAAACTCTCCAGAAATAAAGAGAGTGTTAAAAACACATTTTACCAAAGATTTGCCAGAAAACAAATACTTTCATAAACTCGTGCTTCTTATTTTACAAAAACCTCTAATTACAGTGAAGATATTCAAGGACTCTGAATTCCTCGTCTCTGTTGTCTGGTCATCGTATTTCGAACTGTCAAAATATCATTCGCAAATGCGCGAAATATTAATCAGAGAAATTCATTTTTAACAACCGCGGTGTTTGTTGCATAAACATGGCCAACCCTCGCTGAATCAGTAAAGGCGTTGTCACACATATGGCTCCCTAAATCCCGATTGGGCATCTTCCGTATATACAAACAAAATGGAGCTCAGAATAAGCATGTCTGTGTTCAGGTAATCCAACAATTGAGCAATGGAAATGTATCTAATTCAATTACCACCCCTCCATATAGCGAGTAGTATTTAGATATGGTTGTTGCGTGGTGTTAGCCCTTGGCCGATACACCTTCTTCATAGTGCATGTCGCCGCTGGGGTTGCGGGCGACCGGGAGCTACGTCTATGGTAGATGTTGAACGAGCGACAGGAAAAATAACTCGCAAGATTGACACCAGGCCTGAACCTTCGGGCTATAAAAGTGTTTCAATTCGGAATGTTCAAGACATGAAATAGGGTGAACAAAGCAACGACTTTTGACCTGGTTTTCTGACACCGTTGGCGGTCAGTTGGTTGTGATTGTAGATTAAGACAGCCGAAGGGTAAATGTATATTATGTTGGTCAAAAATAATCTTCTAGGGGTCTGTAAATTACGAGGTTATAACCTTTGATGAAAACGACCAATAGAATCAAGAAAGTAAAGGGAGACAGAACGGAGGAAATAGGGAATAGAGAAATGAGAAGGAAA
Organism: Paracentrotus lividus; assembly: GCA_940671915.1. NCBI lineage: Eukaryota > Metazoa > Echinodermata > Echinoidea > Camarodonta > Echinidae > Paracentrotus > Paracentrotus lividus. Next base: position 32,448,050 of record CALNVZ010003434.1, on the reverse strand, counting down.
TTGATAGAGCAAAGAAGGAGAGAGAGAGGTATGAGTGTGTGTGTGTGTGTGTGTGTGTGTGTGTGTGTTTGTGTGTGTGTGTGTGTGTGTGTGTGAGAGACAGAGAGAGAGACAGAGACAGAGAGAGAAAGGGAGAGAGAGAGAGAGAGAGAGAAGAGAGGGAGAGAGAGATAGATGAAGAGTGCTTTAGCACTGTTTAGCATGAAGATTGCAGATCAGAAGAACAGTTAGGAAAAGAGAGGGATAGAGAAAGAGAAAGATGGAATACAAAAAACAATACATGGAACAAGGAAATAAGAAAAGACAGGAATGAGAGAAATAGTTTTTAGATGTCTCCATCATATTACCTTATAACGACTAAAAGCAAATTATTTCAATGTATGGCGTTGGTTTCTTATCGACAAAAGTGGTGCTCCACCCTTTATTTCAGAACAATTCCTTAAAAAATAAAAACAATTCGCAAAGAAAAGGAAGACAATAATAACGACAACAAAGATTTCTACCAGTTTGGATTTCTGAATCGCTATGATTATTATTATATCATAACGAGATTAAAGTCACCTACTCAGAGAGGTTAGACTACATGCCCTACACGGGGTGTATCGTGATAGCAACGCTCGGGGCGAGAAAACACGAGAGAAATGATAGGTCTGCGTGCAAACAGACGGCAATACGTTATGAAGGAACAGTAGGGGGACGTTATGTTCCATATTCCCTTCTCGTAACATCACAGGCCCGTAACTAGGATTTTTACGGGGGGGTTCGAAATCTGAAAAAGTGGACCTTTTTCGAGAATTTTTTTTCGAGCGCCGTGAGGCGCGAGCCGAAAATTTTGAGTTAAACTTTGAGTAAACTTATGCATTATCATGATTATAGACTCTATTTAGTATCCGCGAGCACGAAACTCAAAACTAGGGATAATTGTCTATTATAGACCCTACTTATCGTATCCGCGAGCGCGAAGCGCGAGCTGAAAATTTTAGGAATCTTAATGGCTTTTAATTTTTTATTGTTCATTTAGTAATGAATGTAAAGAAATCGAGCGCGAAGCGCGAGCCCAAAATTTTGAGATCAAAATTGGAGTTAATTGTGCAATATAGAGCCTATTTAGTATCCGCGAGATGAAAGTTTTGAGCTAAAAATTGTGCCTTATAGACTCTTTTTAGGATCCATGTTGAAGATACATAATAATCTTGGCTCGTTAATAATCTTTACTATGAATATTTTGTTGGCTGCAGACCCCTAGCCCACCCCCAATCTAGCCCAAACACAATATTACACTAATTCTTTTGACAAGGTTTGTCTCCAGCAGAGGGCACTGGGTCCAACCCTTTTTTATATTTATGTTTGTTGATTTACAGTGCGAGGTCGCATATCGACCGAGCAGGAAATTTGGGGTTTAAAAGACATATGAAGTAAAGAAAGGGCACTTTTTAGTACTGTAGTGACAACTTTTTAAGAAATTGTCCGTGGGACTTTACAAGATATGAAAGGCTTCTTTTTAGTATAAAAAGGGCATTTTAAAGCTAAGAAAAGAGGCGCGAGTAGAAACGTTGAGCTAGTTTTATAGTGCAATATGATCTATTTACGTATCCGCGAGCGCGAAGCGCGAGCTGAAAATTTGGGTTTTAAAGACATAATGAGTAACAAGGGGCCTTTTAGTATTGAAAGTGCCCCTTTTTAAAAACAGAAATGTCCACGGGACTTTCAAAAATCTGAAAGGCTTCTTTTTAGTATAAAGATGACTCTTTTTTAGTTTAGAAAAGAGACATTTTTGGTCATGATATGAGGCAACTTTTAGGGTGGATGAAAAAGTGTGGGTCACTGTGCCCCCTGCCCCACCACCCCCCCGGCCACCGCCTCTCTGCCACTAGGCCTTTGTTTCTGTTATATCATTTGAAGATAACATCATTTACAAATATAATAATAGAACACAAATGCAAACGAACAGCATTCCTGCGAAATGGTTTAAGTGTAATTCCTGCGTAATTTGTTCTGAAAAAACATGATTATCATCCCAAATGAAAGTTTGCGAGCGCGAAGCGCGAGCTAAGATTTGACATGTAGAGGGGCTGAAAACAAGTGTTTTAATTCTCCTTTCTTGTATTTCTAATTCAAGTATCTGCTGCATTTCAGCCAAAAGTGGGGTTTTAATTTTTTTTTTTTTTTTTTTTTTTTTGGTCAAGCGGACCCTGCTCGCCTGCGGGGGTTCGTTCGAACCCCCCGAACCCCCCGGTTACGGGCCTGCATCAATGCAGTGTTTACTCTGTATGTATTGCATTTTTAATCATAGATTAACAAGTTTAACAGGCATTTGTCGACAGAGAGATTGGGACAGATTTGAAAAGAGTACAATCCACTTTTGTGGAGACATGACTGGTAGTGAGTCGGTGGGACGATATATATTCATGGCTTTTCATTAATGAATATTAGGTAGGGGTGAGCCTATTACACTCTCCCTAATCATACTCGCCTGGGGATATTGATCATAATCTGAACAGATCATGAAGAAAGTATGAAAGAACGCTCACTTGGTTCACGAAAGGAAAAAAAAAATCTCGGCTTGTTCACAAAATACCAACTAAATCCCGTCTGCCGGGTTATGGCGCATCAATGCGAATTAGGACCAGAAATCGTGATGGTTTAATCTTTTTAATTTACCAGTGACGGGTTAAACTAAATAGAAGAATGCAACCATATACATCAGCGACAAGTCGTAATCACTCTGATGAATTACACGGCTTGTTTACTTTTACACATCTACTGGTGTTTTCAGGATTAATCCCTTGTGTATTTATAACAAAAGGAATAAGGCCTGTTATGTTGAGGATTTTATTTTCCGTAATTAAACGAATTACTCAACTTCTGAAATATCCGCGCGTATCTGAATAATGAATGAATCAGCACAACGAGCGAACAAAATCGGAAAATGAATTGAGAAATACGACGGGAAAAGGAATTGTATGAAAAGAGGTACAATAAGAGAAAGTAGGGAACTTGAACTAACACAAAGTAAGACTGATCTATTCTGAAGTCTTTAAATCTATTGTTAAACAATTTCCGAAGAATCCCAAAATTGTATCAAACTTGAATGTAAGAACTTTATGCACAATTTGGTTCGTATATTAAACAGCAAATTGATCCTAGCGTGTTTCATGTTTTCTAAACAAAACGTCATGTCAACACCCTGCATTTTCTTCATCTTTTGCATTGTATTTCAGAACAAAACCAACACAAATCACGAGTATTCGATCGCGCACGAACGAGTTTGGATGACAAACCATGAACAAAATGCATACATGCGCAGATAGGCTACCGAGCAGTATTTGACCCTAGATTGACCCGCCCTGTCCACGTGACCTACTATGATGAGTTGCGTTTACAGAGGCGCCATTTCTTTCACGTATTACCCGCTCAATGTATCCAAACAAAGACAATTTTATAGATGTAACGATTTTTATTCATTTCTGTTTAAAAACTGAATCGGAATGTAATATTATTGATTGATCAACTTTGTTGATTATGCTTTACCTTGTTAGTAATAAGTGTTAGGCCGTGAATTTTCATATAAAAATGTATACCAGTAATGACCGATGAAAAAGTTTTAATAAAGTAAAATAAATTTGATTTTGTGTAGACAGTCTTCACGGAAGAAAAAATGAACTCATTATTTCTATGTACCTAAATTGAACTATCGACATTATACTTCATGAAATTACACCTGACTACATTATCATTAAAACCCTGCATTTGTTATTTAATCAATAAAGTGATATCAAATTAAATAAAAATAATAAAAACATGAAAAACAAGAACAAAACGTAATCAATTATTTAGAATGAGTAATAAATGACGATAAAAGTAATTAAGTAGACAATCTAGGTGAGTTATAATTATCAAACAAATGTGTCTTATTTTATCAGCTACACAAAATGATAATTGTGTTTGTTGATCTAAGCAACGAAATTTTAAAAATACTTTCTGAATGACACTCTGGGATGAAAAGAAGGAGGTATGAGCATGTTTCGTTTCATTTCTAAAAGCGTGGATATCATTATGAATACGCGAGGCCATTTCATGTAACCCTAACAACAGACAAAAAATTCCATCATACACTCGACCAAAATTGAAACAGGATCACAATAGATATATTATTCAAGATGAGGGTTATGATATCCCGGTTGAATAGAAAGAGAAGCTCGTGGTTTTGGGGTGATGTAAAACGATTGAACAAGGCTTTGACTCCGGTTGGGTTGATTTTGATTGTCTAGTCTGCGACTGGATGGGGTCCCTGTCTTATTTATAGGCATACTGGCTCCATCGCAGTGCGCCTCCAAATACCGCTCCCTACCAGGAGAATAGACATGATAGACTGGGGTATAGGCGCCGACAAATGGAGAGGAAAATCTCTTTCTCCTTGTGCGAGATCGGGGGTAATCGGTGCAAACTCATGCAGTTCCGTTGCGCTATTGATACCGGCAATCTTACCAGCGAGGGGTCCGCAAAACTCAATGGACGGGACTACACAAGTTTGATTTCTATTTTGTTGCTCTAACCCTGAAGTTCTCCACGTACATATTTCTCTCTTCCATAACAAGTAGTGTTTCAAACGAGGAACAAAACAGAACTGCCCCTTTTTGCTCGGCTATCCCACGGTTTGAATAGAAAACAAACTTGCAACAGTTGCTAGAGTCCTGTGCAAATTGATGAGGTTTATTTGGATAAGATATTAAATTCTTGTCAACTACAAGAGATTGCATTCGAGTCTGCATTAATATGAATTCATACTTTGGGATTTTAAGAAAAGGTGTATTATTCAACATATTCACTGAGTGAGAACTAATTTGTTTACGCGATTTAGATGCAACTTACATAACGAAAAGTAGTTGCAAATTGTTTTCATAGGAGAAGCTTTCATAATTTACAAAACAGTATTTCATCTGTGTTAAAAAGAAATTAAGATAAATTAGAAACACACACTGTAAACTTTTAAACAATATTAATGGGGGAAAAGGTCCGGTATCCAACTTTTTTTAAAGTATAAACACAGCTTGAAAGCATTTACATTTCGTCTTTTGAGAGCTGGTAACCTAATTCATTTGAGAATTTTTTGTTACTCTCCGCAGACGATTTATCTGATAATTTGGTTATCGATATTGTTCAGTTCAGTTCAGTTCAGTTTTTATTTACATATTCCAATCAAACAATAAAAACAACAATTATATGTCATTTCAATACTATACATTATTTGATAAATCATAAAACGAATTTCATCAGTAGCTTTGTTGATACGACAAAACCACTAGACATGCAGCTAGCCTCTCAGGACAAACTTTGCACGCCACTGTCTTGCGCACAACTACGACCCAAACCCTCGGATTATCATGGGACAACGTCATCAGGTTGGGCAAATAATGACCTGACAAAACCACTCCAAACAGAGGGCAAGAGTGCTAGAAAAGGTAACATTAACACTCAACACTCTACAAGTGAAGATGGAGAGGCACTTGACAAATGCTTGAGGCTGGAGCTCTTTTGCGGCAGTAATTCCCACAGACATAATGGAGAAGACCTAGATAATATTCTAATTATCCCTTAATAAACTTTCTTTTTCTTTTTACTTTTTTTTTCGGGAGGGCGCTCTGCGGAGGTGCGTGTGTGTAGGCAAGTGCGGATGTTTGCGGGTGCGTACGGGTGTGTATAATTATGTGTACGTGTATATGCTTTGAACAAATAACATATGTCGGTGTTATAGTTGTAACGGTAATACCCGTAGTGAGTGTAATTAGCCCATTATTGACAACATCATTAGGTAATCCCATCTGTAATTAGATTTACAACACTTGATTCCCTGGAGAGGTATTACCATTGTCATTGTTTGTCTTTTAGACTTCGGAAATCATCCCAATGATATATATACATCATCTGTTTCCTATAAATGAACCCAATCGCATCTTCAAGACCGGTCGCAAACTGATGCAAGACCAAACAAAAGACTATTGTTAACCTAGAAACTTTTGTGAGGTTTAATTTTTGAAAGACATGCACTTGACGGCACTGGTTGCTTGAAACTTTCATGTTTTTATTTTCGCGCTCCTCCCGATCGATGAGCGCGGAATGCGCGAAATTTACCGCACCGTTTTCCACGTTTGGGCAAGTTATTAGACGTATTTAGTTTGGAATCGGACCTGATTCTTTAGTGTTATGACTGAGGTATTTTAGTATTTGCCAAAACAGGGAAACAGTAGAGGATAATTTTTTTTTTCTTTCTTCTTCTTCTTCTTATTATTCTTCTTCTTTTAAAGACTCGCATCTGTTGTCATCGGGGACTGAAAGACCATGAAAAGACCCTTAAAAGGGAAGGGTGGTGGTTAAATTGTTGACATCTTTGCTTAGCGGACTTTTATGCTCTTTTCATCCTCTTTATCCCCAAAGCAAGAGAGATAGAAGCTGTCTCGAGAGCAAACAGTGCAAATTATAGCCTGTAGCGATGTGAGAGATACATTGTAAATGAAGGGATGGACGGAGCAACAAGAAATATGTCCAGAAGAGATACCGCGAGAAAGGTGGCTGTATACTCTCATTCTCTCTATTTGAGAATATAATGCCCGTTTTAAAAAAAAAACAACTAAATACCTACATATGGCGTTCAGAAGCAATCATAAAAGGGAAAAGAAAGAAAAAAGAAAACAAAACTTATGGATGAGAAAAAGTAAAATATATGTTGCTGTTGTTTTTAGTTTTGACGGCACTGTTAGTCATATTTTTTCAGTGGCGTTTTATAAAGAAATCCCCAAAACTCAGTTTCTTTGTTCTTATTTGAACGGACAAAGCAATAGTTTTCTTTATCAATATTATTTTACGTATAGTGTTTGTTTTATTTTTTTACGGGATTAATTCAATATCAATTCCTCCATTACTTTTTGCTTTAGATTCTGTTCTTTTTTGGGGGAGGGCTATTTTATTTATTTTTTATTTTTTTTATTTATTTATTTTTTTTATTTCCTTCCTGCTTTTTTCTTTGCATTTCTCTGTTTTTCTGCTTTCTTTCTTCTAGGTTTTTTCTTACTTTTATTCACCATCGTTATCACCATCATCATCAATATCTATACGTTCCCGCTCTTTGTCTTTTTAATTCCCTTTCTAATTTATTGTCTGTATTCATTTTTATAACTCTTGATTGTTCGTATGCATTCAATGTCACCACGCCACGTTTAAATCTTAACTTGCTTTATTCAGGTTAATTTCGATCTGCGTTGTTTATTGCAGTATACGTTCATTCACAAATATTGTACAATCATCCACTCATCACACTAATACAACCATTGTGCGTTTGTTATGACATAAAATAAGATCTATTTTACTCATCAGTATGATAGAATTATGCCGATCTTGAATTATTTCGAGTAACAGTACAACGTAAACATATTATCCCTAACCCTAATTACTAAGATGACAAGCAAATTGAATTCTCCGTCTAGTAATTTCACCGTGATGTTAATCAGTGGATGAGAGACGTGCATGGAAAGGGAGAGGATGAGCAGGAACTAGATGATGAAAGATGAGGATGGAGAAAGAGAGAGAGAGAGAGAGGAAGATGTGTGTGTGTGTGTGTGTTTGCGTGGGAATATGGGGGTGTGTGTGTCTGAGAGACAGTGAGAGAGAGAGAGAGAGAGAGAGAGAGAGAGAAAGAGAGAGAGAGAGAGAGGGGGGAGAGCTAGAGAGAGGGAGAGAGAGAGAGAGAGTGAAAGAGTGAGAGAAAGAGTGAGAGAGGGAGGGTTACAGGACTACAGGAGAGCGAGAATGAAAGTGAGAATAACATATTTAGAAGAGTAAGGTTTTAAAAAAAAAGGAATGATAATAAATAAATGAAACGTGACCATAAATAACTTTTAAAGGAATACCATAATTTTTATCATGCAATGTAACATAACCTTGATTAAAAGGTTATAAAAAGTATTCTTAGTAAAGTAATATTTCGAAATAGTACAAGTGAAAATGCACTCCGAAAAAAAAAGAAACTAAAGGAGAGAGAAGGACAAGACAAAATGAATTGGTCTATCACTTAATTGCGATGTGATTGTTTACGTTAAGGCATTGCCAACGACAAAGACCAATGTTATTACAGTGTATGTCATAGCGCATAGGTGAAATTAGATAGTTGAATTAAAACGAAATCGAATCACGAACGGTATTGATCTTGTATTTTTACAGGCACGGCAAGCGAAAAATGCTAGTGTTTGGAATTAGTTGGCCTGCCTCCGCTTATTGAATTGTGATGTTTATCTTTAAACGATCATTTCGTCATTATACTTTGACTTTAATCTGCACGTGTACTACCATTTTGTGTACATTAACTTGAGACATTATACATCCCTTTTAATCACTCTAAAATGAAACAAAGTGATTATAAAATTAATTTCCAACCAGACCTATTTCCCCTCCCCCTCCCCCCCCCAAAAAAAAAAATAATAATAATATTTCAGCATAAATATAATATGCAAGACATTAGTCTGCGAGACACATATGAAATTGTTAAAATCGGACTATCATTACAGCACCGTATTTTTTTTCCTTCAACGCCCCTCATTATGCTTGTGCGTTTTGGTGTTGTCCTTTTTTGGGGGGAAATGGGGGTTAACGATGGGGGACAGGGATGTAACATTCCTTGAAAAAAACTATAGAAAGATAAATATAAATGATAAAAATGTTGGATAAAATACATAGAATGTAATAATTAAAAAAAGGTAGAACAATATTGGTGAAATATTATAAGAGAGAGGGGACAGAGGAGGTGAGTATGTGTGTTTGTTTGTGAGTGAGATAGAGGGGGAAGAATGTTTGAATGTCTATGACAGACAGATAAAAACCAGGAGAGAGAAAGAGGAAAATACGTATAATACATGGAGAAATTAAAAGCCGTTTTAGTTTCCAACAATTTAAGGCTGCGACTTAAGGAGCAAATTATCTGGCAAACACTTAAAATGATATAGAAAGTTGTCTCTATAAATTTCTTTACTTAGCATTCATGTCAATTCGATCTCATTAAAAGTCGTTCAGTAGAAAATAGGACTCTAAACCATATGCATTGTTGTTCTTTGTATCTATTACGAAGGAGAACCAAAAAAAGACAGAAAGAGAGAATGGAAGAACACATGCAGAGATAAAATACGAAGTGTCTGGGAGAGAGAGAGAGAGAGAAAGAGAGAGAAAGAAAGAGAAGGGAATGTAAGATGAATGAATTAGACATTTTAACTTACTGGTGAAAAAGAAATAAAGACAGAGAGAAAGATAAAGAGAGAGAAAGAGATAAAGAGAGACAGACAGAAAGGAAAGAGATAGAGTTATGAATATAAAGAAGGACAAACAGTAAGAGATACTATATGTAAAGACTTGTAAAAGATGAAAGGAGAGTCAGAGAGAGAAAATAAAAGGAGAGAGAGAAAGAGAGAAATTGAGCAAAGAGACGAAGAGAAAGAACTAGAATTAACTGTTTTGCTCTCGACCACATCATTTCCCCTTTTTATATAATTCTTTTTTTCTCTAAGAATTGGCTGAAAGGGGGTCAATAATCATTCTCGTTGAAACCTCACATTACCGCTCACCTCCGCCAAGTAACTTGAAAAGACCACATAGATTTTCTGCCCCCATCACAAAGACATCAATAGCCCAATAATTAGTTTCCCATCATCTCAACCTAGACTAAAACTCCGCCCAGTCAGTTTGCCAAAAACTTTTTTTTTTCTTTACCCCTCCTTTTTTTCTGAAGGGGGTTGCAAAAAACAAGATTAAATCGAAGCATTGAAAGCCAATTGTGAAGGAAGGAGAAAAGAGTGTTTTAGTTCTGAGCGGCAGTTGTATAGAAGGACTATAGCCAGGCCTAAATAGGTGTATTAAGGCCCGTTGTAAGGGGTAGGAAGGGGAGAGTTGAGTGAGTAGAACGGCATGAAAAGGGCAGCGGACAAAAGATCTAACTGTTTCGGTAATCCTGATAATTATGTGGAGACGGTCTTGATGCACTAGTTTCGACGTCTCAAAGAGAAGGGTTGAATAGCTCTCATGGGACTATACCACTATCTCATGGATGTCCGACATGCAAGAGGAACCTGTCCCTTTCACAACATGCCATTATGTATCAACACATAGCGATTGACGATAACACCCCCTAACCTAATACAATGTGACGGAGCCATTTTTGTGTACAGGCATTTTAGAACATTTTATTTAAAAAAAACACTCTCTTGACAATCCTAATAAAGTAAATAATTATGTTTATTTGGGAATGGGCATTTTGTTTAAGAAAGAATTTTGTAATAACATTATGAGAAGAGTACAGCGATTTATGATATTGGTTATATGGTTTCCCTTAATTTTATACCCTATAAGGTAATGTATACGCCTTTCGGGGTCATGCACAATACATTTCATATCTAAATGTTTTTTAAAAAAAATACAAATAAAAAATATAAATATCAACAATATCAACGATTGAAGTTTAATAAATATGATATTTGTGGATCTTTCTCACAGACATCTGTATTTGCAAATAGATGATAACCAGTAAAACATGAATTTTTATGTAATGTTTATTTTATTACATTACAGAAAAGCCCTTTTAAACTTAAATTATTGAAACTTGAATAGGGGTTTACCCCCCCCCCCCTCACATTAGACAATTCAATGATGAAATTGCCATATCTATTGTGTTTCGTTCTTATTTCATGTTTAATACCCAAGATAAAATCACATTCTTTTTCAGAATGTACCGTACAATAACCCATATTTGTTCTAAGCTACATGTATTTAAGTCTTCGACGTCCGAACACACCTTTTCTCTTTCTAATGTGGTTTTCAGAACTTTTTGCTTTTTCTCAGAAAGACAGAATACAATCCAACATAAAGAAATAATCGAAGCAAAAGATCTAGATTATTGGTTCAAACAATTATCTTATTAATAGTTCTGGACAAATATGCGGTCACGATATGAATTGCGGCTATACAAGTCGTGGACAAGAGGGCTATCAGCTGTGAAATTTACCCCGCCACTTCCGCGGGATGTGTAGCCGCATGTTGCACTCGGCCTGAGAGAACTTATGCATTTCGCTCCGAATAATTCCTAAAACATCGGATTCCTAAAACAATTGATATTGGAGTATATTTCTCATTCAAAATTATTATGACGTTTTAATGCATTCATTAGTGTCTATTAACTTGGAATTAATATTAGAATTAAAATTTCTTGACAATTTGCAAACAAGTAAGAAAAAGAAGAATAGTATTTATATTTTTAGTACGTACTTGGCTTTTATGCATGGCTATGTAATTCATTAAATATGAATCATATCAGTTGATAAAGAAAAAAAAAAACAAATATGACAATTAAAATGAAGACGCTTTTTATTTAATTATTTATGATGAAAACATTAGTATATTTCCCAATATAAAATGTAAAAAAAAAAGGATATGTTAATGCACATTCTTCAGTTACTTCTATTTATATATCTTTGTATTTATTTATTTCTTTATGTATTTTTATACATCATTTTCACAAAGGAGCCTATAATGTAACAAGCTTAGCTTTTAACTTAGGCTCCTTCATATGTCTTCCTCTCTTATGCTACTGATGTCATTCGTTTTATGATTTATCAAATAATGTGTAGTATTGAAATGACATAAAATTGTTGTTTTTATTATTGTTTGATTGGAATATGTAAATAAAAACTGAACTAAACTGAACTGATATAGTAATAACCATAATAATAATAATAACAGTAATAATAATAATGACAGTAATAATAATTATTATAATGATAATAATAATAGGAAAAAAATATTATTATGATTATAATCATAAGTGATTACATTTTTCAATATTGTAATAAATAAAACAAATAAAAATAAATAACAAAAAATTGCGGTTAGATCTTCATGACAATATTCCTGACATTGACAAAGCTTTAACAAACTGTAAAACCTCAATTATAATCGTCATAAATTGATCAATGGTCGGCGGTTTAGCAAAGGTAATGCAGAGTTCAGTTAAGAGCTACACTGAAAGAACAAAATTTATATGATCATCTTTTGTATCTCAATTACATGTATGGTATATCCATCACAAGTCCTTCCTAATAGCGAAACTTTATAGATTAAATTTTACAAAAATCTTGGGGAAATATACCACATTTTTAATTGGGATTTCCGTGAGAGTGTATAAACTTTAATAATGATGCGAATCATCATGTGAACTATCATATTTTTATTCTTGGAGCGATGATAGATAAATTTTTGAATAATTTGCATTGAACGTCTTTCACCTCAAATAGGCAAAGGACTTTAAAAAATAACTGACCACGCAGAAAAATGTTAGATGCTTTTGACAACAAAATTAATATTTGCCTATTTATCAAATATGTTAGCAGGACCTTGTTAATAAAAAAAAGTATATTCTGAACATGTAACCTTGTATAAAAATATGTTAAAGGACAAATAAATAAAATAGCATTGTATATTATACACAATTATGACTAATAACAACTCAGATTTATATATATATATATATATTGTCTATTCTATTAATACAACTGGTTATTGATAAGATTAAAATCCTTATTATTCCTGAACATATTTTTTTTGGAAATGCAAGGCTAATTGGCCTTTGTATAATAACATACGATTGCAGTATTGGGTAAATTGGAATGGTAATAAATAAGTTAATTATCAAAAGGTGTTAATAAATAAACTTTATGTACATGAAAATAAAAATCAGCATTTCGTTTCAACATTAAAGATCTTACGCAATCTCTAAAATGTATCCAAACAAATTTTTTCTATAGCTTTTGATTTTCAAAATCGGACATTCTTAGTTATCGCTTCAGCTTTCAGCAATAAGAACATTTTAGTTACTCTCTCACACAAAATCCACGCTTATTGAGTCATCAATTATTCAGTATATCCACCATGTCTCACTGCTGTACGGAAACAAACCCGTTCCGAATAAATGATTCATGAACAATTTCTGTACAAAATCATTCCCGTTTTTTGTTGCCGTGACGAGCGGTCAAAAATACGCCATCGCGCGCACTGTCACCCTCGCGCACACACTCACAGATTCAGTCTACACAAAACAAGCAATGACCACAAATTACTCCAGTCATGTATGTTGACGCCCTATCACAATGGGGCGTAAAAAGGGATCTTTCATAAACAAGCGTCGTATTTGCTATACGTTTGGCGCATTTCATAATCGATTAGTAATTTAGTGTTAAAGAGCCGTATAATGACGGTGCTTCATATAAATTCCCACACACTATTTTCCGTTTATTGATTAAGGTATTCAGTCTGAAATGCATCGGCGCGACGTGGTGGGTTACCTTATAATGTTTTTTTTTATTATTATTATTATTATTTTTTTATCGTTTTTTTTTTAATTATTATTTTTTTTTATTATTAAAATAAGTTCTAGAAAATATATGTAAAGAAGGTAAAGAATGTTGAACAGAAATTACTTTATAAACTTAGATTTGAATACAAATGCAATATTAAAAGTAAGTTAATTCTATATGAAATTCTTAGGACTTAAAATGGATTTTTTTTTTTTTTTTTTTTTCCAGACGAATTTAATATCCATATGCCTGTACAAAAATAGAAATTACAAAACAAAAACAAATTTAGGACTCTAATGACTTACCTTCCCGCTTTTGTGATAATCATTTCTGTTCCAATCTCATGAAACTTGGTCCAGAGTTCTCTCCCTTCTAGTGTCACCTTGATGTCTTTTGTGGCAGGGTTCTGGGCCGACAGGTCAGGCGGGCGCATCGCTGCCGCTGCCGCCATCATCTGCTGGGTAGCAGCAGCAGCAGCGGCGGTCTTGTGGTCTCCTCCCGGGCCTGGCAGCGGCGTGAAGTCACCGAAATGGCTGCTCCGTTCTGTAGTGGGTAAAAGTGCAATAATAAAAGTACTTAAAGTTTTGATAATGCTGGCGTCTTCTTATTGCTTTTTATTTGCATTTTATTTTGATATGTACGTATCATGTGTCATTATAGTATTCATAACGTGACAAGTGTAAGTAAAATAACGTGATTTGGATATCATAAAATATTAAATTTACATATTGTTGAGTACCGCAAAAAAAAGTGTAATTTCTATTCATATAAAAGGTATTGAGTTACAAATCTTTAACACTATTTTTTGTATCCATATATTTTTTATTATAAATCTAGGGAATGTATTAGATTATGTTTGTATTGAAAAGTATAAAATAAAGTATATTGTATAGATTTACAAATGTATGTTATAAAATATGAATTGTTAAAAAGGATCGTTATTTTGTATTCGTGCATTTTAAAAATAATTTTGAGTGTCAATTTGCATTTTTCTTATCAATTTAAATTTAAATTGTTTTTAAATTCGTGTATTCAATTTGTCGCATATTTTTTGTTATCATTATTTAAGAATCACATTCCAAGGAAAGTTCAGTTTGGTTTTAGATAATATTTAACATTAAATTAATTTTTTTAAAACTATATTAATTCATCATCATTTTCAATATTTTTATGCATTAAAAAAAATGAAAATAAACAGAAACGACTGCACTTACGATCCAGAATATTGCTCTTTTCTTTTTGGAGAGGGTGGCTCACGGAAAAGCACTCCCTCATTCGTTCAATAATGATTACATAACACCCCATGTCCATTACAAATCGAAGTCAAACGGATTAAACCATAACTAGTAGCCCCTCCCACTACCTTCATGAAAGGTTTAAAATAGGGTATGTGCACAACAAACTGCTAACGAGCATTCATCTATTAGCCATTGCTGTCAAAAGATAATTGCTGTTATTACGTGCCCTAGACTAAGCACTACAACGGGTACCCCCATCGACCCACGGTCCTATCAGAGATACATTAAAAAGCATTCAGCGTGCACGGTATGCGAATGGACATGGCGGATGGCGTATTTAAGAGGGAATGGTATGTATTGGCAATGGAGAGGTGGTATATATTAAGTAACACTGATTGTGTGGTTCAGGAACAATCCTAAATGGACACTGACAAATTTGACAGGTTGGATGTGAGGCAAGTAACGGATTTCGATTGTGGGCTTAATTGATTATAAGATAAATACATCCTAACGTAGTAAACATTGAAACAATACCACAATGACTGTGTGTAAGTACTGGATGGAGAGACGAAATGTAAAAAGAAAGATAATTTTATATCACGATTGGATAGAAATGAAATTTATTTGAATAAAAAATAACCACAAGGCAGCTTAAGAAGCTCGCTTTCATGTAGGTCACATCATGTTTCTCTTAATGTAATTTCTGCTCCATATTGGCCATTTATACCTTTATGTTATTTACATATGTATTTATTTTGTACATTGAATATGTACACTGATGTAACGTGAGAAATATGAAAAATAAAATGAAATGAAAATAGCTGAATTACATGGAGGAATAAAAGTAAAATATGCCATTATCAAAGATCATGTAAAATCATTAACATTGTGGCATTGGGAAGGAGAAAGAGGGAGGAAAAAGAAAAGGGATCGAAACTAAAAAAAAAAAAACATCTTGTGGCTGATTTGATTTTATAGATTTTTTTTTCTTTCTTTTTTCTTTTCTTTTTCAGAAAAAGAATTATTGATAACGAGTTCAAGTATGTACCAAAATAAAATCTATTTTAGGTGATTAATGTAAAATAAAAGAAATTGGATCTACCAGCTAAACTATAGAATAAATGAAAGAAACTTTACAATGTCTCATTAAATTAAAAAGAAATGAAACAAAATCTTCGTTGCAGGGATTTCTCAAACACAAGACAACATGTACTTAATATTGCCCATATCGTTTAGCACCGGATATAAGACAGTAATTATAGTTATTTCTAAAGTTGATGCTACTTTTACCTTTTCCTACATAATCAAAACATGCAAGATATGTGTATTTTTCTAAATATAGAAGATCTGTATGATATGAATTCATTGAGTTCAAGACTATATATCAAACTTAAATAAAGTCTCTTTACAGATAGGAATTCATATGTACATCAATCAAAATATACAATATCCATTAGCATGAAAAAATGAAATAGGATGGTGTTCCTTCGAGTCTTTTTATCCCCGAATTCATAATTGGCGGTCAAGGGTTTTATGTTTTTATTTGTCATACATGGTCAGTGGGGGCACATTTATCATAAGTGTGAGATGGGTTGAGATAATCATCCAATAGAATTATGTCTGAGACAACTAAAATGTGTTTTTGACTCTTATATGTATCTCCAGATAGTAATTCCACGATGTCCCTTGAAATTGTAATATTTTATTGTTTATATACGCTCATTCTTATTCTTGGTACATATATATATTTATAAAGGCATAGTATTCATTTATCAATTGCATTGTAGTTTATGCAGTTGGGGGAAATTGTTGATAGAAATAATGAAAACTATGCACAAAATTGCAGTTTGGGAATATAAAGATCGACGGTGATCAATGATGCACTAAGTGTACTGCAGGCACACACAACACACCCTGCATGTTTTATTTGTGACATTCATATTAATCAAAAGTAAAATTTGGTATCAAATATCGCCAATTTTATTACCCGAAATGCTCATGCATGTATTTGTCTTTTGTCAGTGGAATATCAGCTCATGACCATACTAGTATAAGCATTTCCCCCGGATGGTTTCTTCTATTCCGTTTGTTCTTATGTTTGTTAGAGTACAGTTAAATAAGTTGGATATTTTGGGGCGCATACGTCAATTTTTCCTCGCCTCCAACGCCCACGTTTTAATGCCCCAAATAGTTCCCGCAGATTCAATCTTGGTGATTCAATCCCGTCCGTAAGATTGGTAATTAAAAAGCAAGATATCCATGGTTAAAACGTCAGCAGAGAATACATATATTTTTATTTATTTTTTTATTTTTGGCAAAAGAATCAGTATACTTACTGTAAAAATGTAGTCATACAATTTTGTTACACCACGAAATCATATCTACGTTGGAATATTGTGCGGCTCATTTCTTTTATGTATCGGTTATTCATATTTCATGTGAGTGTAAAAATATGCAACAAAATATGGAAAAGATTTGTAAGTTTCAAAAACAGTTTTAAAAAACCGTTTTCATAATTAAAAAAGTGACAAATTTTCAATCAATCAGCAAAAGTCTATTCAAGCATAACTTGCTTTCAGTTGAATATCATGTTTAATTTTCCCTTTAAAGCATGGCGTGACAGCAATAGTTTCGCTGAAACAACTGCCTCATGGATGTTGGATGTGATGACAAGGCTGTCAGATGGAGCAGCGAAGAGTCACAGCCGATGCACGATATGGGACCTCGTTTTTACCCATCGCGGATGAATAAAATATGAGAGAGTGATAAAGTATGTAAATGTATGCTACACACGGAGTGCGTATGGACGTGGCTGGTTAGGCCAGCTACATAATCATCACGGTAATACAAGATAACTGCACTGTGTATATCCCTCCGACTTTTAACAACTTGAATTGAGCTAAAACAAATCGATTAACAACGACATTCCACAAATGATCAACATTCTTATTTCAAATATTTGATATGGGGTGTATAAAGCACGATAAGGTTAATACAAGTGTATTCGATGGTGCACTTGAAGAAATGTTGAAACATTACATTCCCCAAAACAAAATATAAACCATAATAACTAAATAAGAAAATACCATTACATATTATGCTTGTTAGATTGTTAATGAAATACAGGTAGCCCAATTGTGATTCTATAAATCATTTTGTATGCATTACATTAAACCCCCAAATCTGAATCATTTTCTTCAAATTAAAATAAATGCTGAAGTTGCCGTTGACTTTCTTATAGCTTTTCAAAAAATGTGGACGATGTGGACAAATTGAATACTTCTAAAAAGATGAGTGACATTTAATATAGTGATGGTTTGAGAAAGAGAGAATCAAAAACTTGGCGTAATTATGTTTGATTTAGATGGTATAAGAATGTCCACGGACTGTATTAGCCATATATAAACGATTCTATTTAAATGGGAGTAAAGATGAATTGGGGGAACAATGGGGTAGCGAAGTCCATTGAAGATGATGCTTGTTTGAGCACGTTACTGTATTTGAGTTAGTCTCTAGTATAACTTAACCATTAATAGGGTGTCAAGGACTCTCTTCAAACCCACTTCATAAGGATAACACGCATCTTGAGACTGACTTCTGCTACTTTTAATATGGCTACTTAAAGCACATCTTCGCTTTAGATAAACCATGATCTCTCTTTTGTATTTTCAAGTGTATTTCATTTAGCAGAATGTTTGATTTGTGTTTTGTCTCCGATTATTATCTACGCCTATACAGCTATAATGGATAGGAATTTTATAAATATTTTATCAACTTGAGAAATATTTAATCGTTTACATAAACTGTGTCATGATACTCTTTCTTATTTTTACAAGTATTAGAATAAAATACATGTGTGTATGTGTGTGTGTGTGTGTGTGTATATATATATATATATATATATACATATATAAATGTGTTATAAATAAAAAGTCTAGGAAAAGCTTAGACGTAGCTGAACTTTGAATCTTTAATCGAGCTTTCGGCTAATTTGCCTTCATCAGGATTTCTGAAGAGAAAATCATAACAAACAAGAACAAGAACCATAATAAATCAAAGCAAATCAAACAAACAAAATCAGGCACCAACCTAATATCTTATATAATGCATAAGCAAAGCAAAGAAAATAAATAACATGTACAATATGAAGGCAAATTAGCCGAAAGCTCGATTATAGATTCAGAGTTCAGCTACGTCTAAGCTTGTCCTAGACTTTTTATTTATAACACATTTATATCATCTGGAAAAATGTCATCATGTCCAAAAAGTTGAGTCTCATCACACTTATATATGTATATATATATATATAAATATATATATATATATATATATATATATATATATTATATATACACACACATGAATTATCATTATCACCTCTTTTCCAACAGAATGCTCTTTTCATTAATTCATAGGCCGATGTTAATTTTAGTGGAAAACATAGCAATATCATCACAGGTCTTATAAATTTTCTGGTGTTAGTATGTTATGCATTGAGTTGTTAAAGTTGTTTTAACATTTTCCAAATTGAAAGTATACTCAGTATATGCCTTTTTTCAATATAGTGTCCGTTGTTTGTTTGGCTTTTTGGGGCGATTTTGCTGTCCACAAAAGTTTGAACTAGTTTTGCGTCACACCCCAAAAAGTTAATTCTTAGTAATACCTTTAAATCTTGCCCCACCACAATGTCACGCAATATAAATGCTATGTTGGTTTTACCTATATTCATTACGTTATTGGTTTACCTATTTAGCAAGGAGAAAATAGAGGACGTCTTTGGGTGGAATATTCGTGCATGCTTGCTAATGTTTATAGACATGTCTTGGAATTGTTCTCTGCAGAAGAGACCTATATTCCAGGGGGAATAGTCTGTGTGCTCTTTAAGACTGTACAAACGATGCTCTCGTGTATTAAACGTTTATTCGAAAAGGTAGAAGAAAGGACGGGAATAAAGATGGAAAAGAGGGCAAATTGTAAAATGTGTAACTTCGTGCTGGTGACAAATAGCCAAGACACTTCTTCAGTTGGAATCTGTCTTTGCACACAAACGTCCCATACAAATGATCCATTCTCACCGTATATATATAATAATATATATACAAACGATCTCTGCCCAATTTTTCTGATGGTTTACAAACGAATTTAAGGGATAAGAGAGGCTGTTTAAGATGTAGTGCTTGAGCAAATGGCGAGTGTCAATAAGACATGAGTTTCTATGTCACAGGCGAAGGGGAACGAGATTAGGGAGGAAGAGGGGTGGTGTATTAGGTTGTCAATGGGGCCAACCTATGTGGCGATCGACCAGTATGGTAGCGAGTCGCTAGCCCGCCGCAGCCCGTGCATAGCTAACTCATCAGATTGGATGACAGGCATTGGCGCTCAGCCGCAGCGAGGATTGTAAATATTTAACAAGAAGTGAGGATTGCGAAGGGGCCCATCGGATGTAGAGTGCTATTTAGTATCCAATTGTACGATAATGATAGTCTAACTAGTTTCAACAACTAATAGCATTTTCAAAACTACGTTTCCTACTGTATACGTCTGCTTAAAACTTAACAGGCTATCAGCTATTGAAACAAGTAAGACCATCATTATTTTCAAGAAAGAAATAATCACTCTTTATAAAAAAAAAAAAATTCGGCTACTACTACTTCTACTACTTCTACTACTACTACTACTACTTCTTCCACTACTACTACTAATACTACTACTTATATTTCGTCTACTTAATATTATTGATAATACTGTATCAATGAAATGCCTATTTGTCATTGTAGAGTGATAATTAACCATTTTTCATGATTTTATATATATATATATATATATATATATATATATATATATATATATATATGTGTGTGTGTGTGTGTGTTAGATTAGAACACAGCCGCAATAAGTGAAAATAAATTGCAATTAACATTGAATATATATTTCTACCCGTCATTTTACAAATATTTAGTTTAAGCATTAATGTTTAGCAATCATTTTATTGTTTCATTCAAAAAGACAAAACGATAAAATGTTTGGAGTAAACTCGTATGACCCAGTAAATATCCCGGTTGGTATCCGAGTGGTATACTTCTTCCAAACTTAACAATGATTTATATGATTTATATATTTATATTTAACAGTTGAAATCAGGTAAAATATTAACGTTGATAATGTCGAAGTCTTCATATTTTGTATTACACGACATAAAAACAGAATTTTAAAAAATCACATAATTCTATTCAACAGAATAAGGTAAATTAATCATGCATTACTTGGACTGGAAGAAAATACATTGTCCATTATAAATTATGAAAATATGGAAAATATATTAATGAAGTTAATCTTCGGGAACGCTTATACGTGAGGGGGACCAGATACTATTATGTAACGTGATTGTCGTCCAATGAATAGGAAGCTATAGATTAAGAGTGTTGGTGTTGTTGAAAGGTGTTGATTTGGGTTGAGCTGAAAAGGGGTTTGAACACCTTACCTGAGAACCCTAACGAGTTATGATTGGATGACTGCATGGCTGGTAAGCCTGGGTAAGAGAAGCTCCGAGGTGCTGGGGGCACGATGCTGTTGAGGGCAAAGGCGTGAGCCCTGGCTCGATGATGGCTAAGATAGTCCTCGCTACCGTCATACATCATTCCCACTCGTCACCAAAAGCACACAGAGAGTCAAGAAACAAACCAACTATCACCAGCTAACAAACTTCCACGGGGCGACAAAATCGAACTACGAGGGCGGCGAAGTTCTCAAGTCTGGATAGAGATCTCGCTTTTTACGCTGAAGAACAGACAGAGGAGAGAGTGGGAGAAAAAACAATGCCACCGCGCGCGCATTCCCCAACCTTGGTACTGCACTCGTGAAAATTTGGTGTCGAGAGAGCGAGAATGGTTATATTTATATCTCCAGATTCACGTCCCAGTGAGAGAGGAAGAGCGAGTAAAAAAAAAGTGGGTTCTTTGCCTGAAATCATTGGAGATCGTGCTGAAACACCAATTAAAGACCTATTATGAAGTGCCTACGACTAGCTTACACCGTTTAGACAAGTGCGACTTACATCGGCCCCTGATTGGTCCAATGCGTGCGTCAATCAGCAGCATTTAGACCACGCCCATCAATCCGCCATCAAAGGGGTACTCTTTGCACGTTATGATTTTGAGTGGAGGCGACAGCTACGGTCTATCGAGGCACAAAAGCACGCATTTTCTCCCGAGCACTCACTCTTTGTTAAATTGCATTCACAGCGGCTCTGTTTGTTTGAGTCTAATTTTCCGGTTTTACACGTGTGTCTTTATAAGCTTAGTAAATCAGCGCTTTGATACACTAAGAAAAGCGTGCTTCTTAATTCCAATACAAAAAGAAGAAAACATCCAGTGCTTGAGGTTTCTTAAGCAAGCCAATTGCTGCATTAATGACATAAACAATCGTTTTCTATTCAGCATCGATATCATAGTATTTTGCTATGAGAATGATGAGCTGACGTAGACAATCATTTACTTTTTAGTACCGATCTAATAAAAAAAGATTTTTTTTAAGTATTAAAAATAATTTAAAAAGTATTAAAAATAATTTAAAAAGTATTAAAAAGGTTGATCATATGAAACCCCATACAAAGTATCAACAACAACTGAGCACATGTGGCTTCATACACTTATCCTACGATAATGAATTTGATATCGACGTAAGTACTTTATATGATTTCTTTATGATGTTTATTAGGTTCTCAAATAATCAAGTTTAATCGTATAGGCCTAAGCTTGTTTTACCACGTTTTGCTTGAAGATGTAAAACACATTCAGAATGGAAATTAGGAATGTATTTTCAAAATATGGGGGAAATTAGTTTTTATTTCAACTTGCTATTTATGTTGTGTTCCCCCGTCTCTCTTTTACACTTTCTCTCCTTCTCTTTCCCTCACCATACACAAACACACAAACCATACGCACACAAACCCACTTGCACACCCATTGTAAATGCACCAATTCTCCCTCATCCTCTACTCTTTCTTTCTTTCTCTCTCTCTCTCTCTCCCTCTCCCTCACGCACACACATCCTCACACACAAATATATATACAGACACACACACTCTCTCTCTATCTCACACACCACCCTCGCACACACCCACATCACAAGCACTTTCTCTCTCTTTCTCTCTACCTCACTCTCTCTCTCTCTCTCTACCTCTCCCTCTCTCACACGCACACACACATACACACACAAACACAAACAGTCGTTATCTTATTTTATTTTTATCACAAACTCCCCCCTCTCTCTTTCTCTATCTTCTTCTCTTTCTTTCTCTATTTCTCTCAGCCTTTCCTCTGTCTTCGCCTTAACTCTCACACTCGTAACTCTCTGACTGACTTTCCGTTTCTGTATGTCTTTGTCCTGTCTCTGGTACCTTCATTTTCTTCATTTTTTTTCTTCTTCTTCTTCTTTTTCTTCTTTCTTTCTTTAAAAAAAATTAATTATCATTATTTTTTCTTGTTTTACCTTTCTTGCTATTCCCCCTTTGCCTACTTTCTTTCTCTCCGAACATATTTCTTGTTATCCCCTCTTTCCTCCTGTCTCCCCCTTCCCCATCTCTCCGCGATGTAATTTCCCCCTTCTTTCTTACGCTGAAATTAATGTGGGATGAGTATTTAGTAGGAGGAATTCTAAGCCGACCAGTAACCCTTTTACGTCCATCTGTCGCTGTGCATTATAATCCTTATCATATTTTCGTTCGTCCTATTCTCCGGCGCTCAATTGTTAGCCCATTATCTCACACTTATATTCTTGCCTTTTTACGTCCAAGACTCGCCTGAGTGATCGCTTTGCCCGAATGGCCCGAAATGGACCCAATTTGTCAAAAAATGTTCCGCAACGAAGAGAGAAAAGCAAGATGCCTCTTCATCTGTCTTGTGCGATTTGGTTCATTTGGTAGTCATAGAATCCTGCGACGTGCAATCAGTGGTTACAAGCGCGTGAAGGAACGAGCTCCCGGGCTGGAGGCCCGTCAACAGCAACCCACCAACCGTGACGAAAAAACCAAATAGTGCAGGGCTCCTTAGACTACCTACACCAAACGTCAAATACTCTTCGTATTCTCTCATCCTATTCTTTGCATTTTACTTTTTGTTTTCTTCTTTTTCTTCTTCTTTCTCCTCAAACACAGGGCGTTAAAAGATTCATATGGCAAATCACAAAATAAAGTCAAGGTAGAGAAACTGTTGAAGAGTTCGGTAAATTTGACTTGCAATATAGGGGGAAAATTCCTATCAGAGTTTTTGATTTGACAAATAGAATGATATTTGATACAATGCGATGTGATTTTTCAAAAGTCTGTAGTGTTTCTTTTCTCTCGAGGGTGTATCTGTATATCACGAATACCACTCTCAGAATTACTGAGTGAATACAACAACGCTACCAGCCGCCTGAGGGGGTATTTATGACAAGTGACTCTACAATTGCTTACCTGACAAAAGATGAATACATTTCCATATCGTTGTAGTTATTCTTGTCAAAATATGAATCTTTTTGGCGAGAACCGGGCCACGAGAGCTGACAGGTTGAACACCTTCTTTCTCGTTATCCTCTCCGGAATGCAATGCTATCCTTTAGCTATCAGGTTCTTTCCAACGTTTTGAATTTATTATATTCTTTTCGTTTTCAATTCATTTAATAAACCGTTCCCAGTTATGAAGCGCTGATTCAAACTTTTCCCCATACACAAGCGTATCGATTTGGGCCAAAAACAACCATGAAAGTTGTTTAAATATAAACCAAAATGTTTTTAATACAGGTCATTTCAATAGTATTGAAGATGAGAATCCAGGAATAAAAACAAAATGGATACCCCCTTTATATCCTTTATATATATACACACACACACACACACACACACACACACATATATATAATATCACACGGATGGTGCAAACTAATGAATATCAATCACTAGATGAAATGAGATAATGAATATGATAATAGAAATATGGAAACCACGTGATAAATTTCTCACCCTTTACATCGTCTTTATAAACCACTCCGTTTTATCATGTTTATGAAACTCATGTCTTTGTGTTTTCGTGTGATGCTTGTCTGTCCCGTGTCACACGAAGAATTTTAAGCAATTTTTAGACCTACCCCTTAAAGCCAGTACGAACCAGCAGACCTGCACATTATCACATCAAGTCCTCAACCAATCAACCTGTCCTGTTTCCAACCCATAATGCAACATTACGAGTTTATAGACTAGCAACAAAGTGTAATATAAACCCATTACATTAATCGTACATCATAATTTTCTGATACAAATAAAAATGTAGGGTAATTTACACTAAATTATACAGTATTCTTTACTAATGGCAAGTCATTTATATATATTTAAAATAATGTAGGTACCAATATTGATCCTTGCGGAAAACCACATCTTATTACCTTCCTTGCTGAACAAGTTCGGCCACACTGAACAAATTGACATCTATTTTTAAGATAGTTTTGAAACCACTAAAGATGTAATCCTCGGATCCCATAATATGATAGCTTCCCGAATAGCACATCATGATTAATTCTGTCGAATGCTTACTTAAAATCTATAAAAATGCCAAGTGTCACTTTCCCCTCATCTAAAGATTTTAAATGTTGCATTTGTTAGGTTGATTAGGGATAATTTAGTATAATATTTCTTCCGAAACCCGTACTGATGCATATTATAATGAATTTTTATATTCTAAGTTTTGTATCAACTCTCTTAGAATATATTTATAATACATAGAACCCACAAGCAGATTAGGTTAGGACGGTCTTGCTTTAAGATTAGCTTGTCAAGTACCCTCTGGATAGTTCCCCACATTCAAAAAACGTTCCGCGACCCCCGCCCCTGGCCCTAACTTCAACCTTTGACCACAGTATAATGTCCGGGGTAGCTGTTCAGGGGGAGTAGCCCAGTGTTAGTTGTCCGGTGTGATATCCGAATACGACCGCGCAAACTAACGAAAATGATTATGTAATAACACCGTCATATTATTGAACAATTGAGAAAATTATATATTGTTTTTCCAACTCTAGAGAGAAATTCGGGATTAGTCGCTAAACCTAATTTAAAAAAAAAAAACAATGGTAACGATTTTTGTTTTAATCGAGATATAATGAGAAATTGATATGTTTTTATTTGTATGTATAATAAATCATTTGAAAAGGTCTTTTTGCTCCATCTTTTCAAATAAGATTGTGGATAGTTCCTGTCGGTATACGTAATTTTGTTTACACCATGATTTCAGTAATGTATGAACGGTAGATAACATGCAATGTAGAATATATGGGTAATATTGTACATGGTACATGATTTGTGACTGTCTCATTTGCCAAGCATATAGCCCCTGCATGATTAACATACAGATAGCTTGGCACGCAGAGGTCTCTAATGCACTTTTACTCGTAGAGGTATCAATTTTGACAAGTTCTTTAAAATACTAGGTGTTACGAACGCTGCTCGTCGTATGTCATATGCATCACTGTTCGTGCTCGGGTATGAATGCATAATTTCGAGGAGTAAAAGAGCGTTTGAAATGTTTTACATGCAATAACTCAATAGTAGAAAATTGATATAACCATCATTTAAATTGGGGGGAATGGGGTCATAATTAATTAAAGAATAAAAGTACGGAATTACAGTATTTATTATATTTTTTTATTTCTTATTTTAAGTAAATCGAACAGCATAATTATTTAGCTTATAATAAGTATCGTCGAAATTCTTAATCATATGAAAACATAATGAACCAGAATGTGTATATCTTTATTCATAATTCATAAGTTTTCTCCTAACCGAATATAAAATGGCACTACAGTACAATATATCGTGTTTTGTTGGGCTGCATTTTTTTTTTTACAATCATTTCAATTATGTAAAAATGGAAACAATATAAGAATTTGTATCAAGAGTTTAAAATTTACTTAAAGTTTGTAATGCAAAATAAATGAAAATTCACGAAATAGATCAATGACACCAATTAAAAGCTTTTAAATGATATTATAAAAACCGTTGCAATGGAAATTTTTTCAAAAATAATAGCAAAACAACATTGATGACAATGATTAAGTAGGAAATGTTTCGCCTATTTATGAAAAATTCCAGACTTGCTATACATTTACTTATTTGACATAATTATATATTTTTTAAAAATCTTGCTGCATATTTAGGTAAGGTCCCCTTATTTCACGTTTTTTTTTAAGGCACAAGTTGATGTATGTATGCTTTGATGCACATTTTGGCTATATGGAATCTTGCGGTGACCCTTTGAGCAGACACAATCCTGCGCCGATCCCTTGGCGAGGCTATTAGCCGTGCGCGTGCCTTTCTTCTGTCCACTGGAATTAGTTGACAAACCAAAATAGATTTCTGCTTCAAATGGCGTCAAAAGCAATGTCCGAAAGCCGATTTCAAGGGAGAAAATGGACAAAAAAAAGTGACTGTGAGGCCTGATATAGAGATAGGAAGCAATGCGATTTATACAAGGAATTTATAGAATGCTGTGACCGTCTATTATCGTCCCTAATTCATAGGTTTTTAAAAAGGTATTTTTGTCAAAAATGAAATCTGACCATTTTCATGATTGTGTTTCCTCTATAAATATAAAACCTACAAATGACAAAACATAATTTATTATCAATATTATTTTAACAGTACATTATGACTAATACCGTAGTCACACCGGCGAGCCCGACTCCAAACCGACCACTAGCTTGCCATTCATGGTAATGTAATATTTTGATCGGTTTGGTGTCTGTTTGGGGTCGGTCTCATCGGTGTGACTACGGTATAAAGTTGATCCTTTACTGTTTATCGCAATTGTATAATTGTATTATAATTAGTATCGCAATTGTATTAGGCGCTAACTGAAAAAGCTACTCCAATTTTGAAAATAAAGTTTGAAGTATTTCAAATGTTTTACGGATAAGCTTTGGATTAAACCGAAAGTTGTTGGTCTACATGTTGCATAACGTGGTGCAGGCTCATGTAATAGTCGTAACGAGGATTAAGAAACACATGGGCTAACGACGAATTAGGAGTTTAATGTTCCTGTTTCTTTTTGAAACTATTATGTATCTTCTTGTTGACTGGACATAAGCACCAATTTGTTTCTCCTCCCAGACCAATTTGCTAATGTTGTTGACTTGTCTTCATGATCGATGTACATGGAAAGGGTCGTTCAGAGACCTTAATGTATTTAAGCCCCATTTAATAGGTGACTGTAAGAAAACACAATAGATAGACAATATGGTATCATGCAAAGAAGAAACATTGATAAACAGAGTAAAGTGATCATATACAACAAGTCAAAGAAAAAAGCTGAGAAAGCACATCTAGAGAATGCCACAAGGATATTTTAGCATTAAATTGAATCATCAAAATATATGATTTTTAATCAAAGTTCCCTTTAATAATCTTATTTGAATTATGGTTCTTTTTCATTAGGAAAAAAAATATATTATTATTTTTTTTTTTTTTTTTTTGTTCTTGATCAAAGGAAAGTATGTTAGATATATCGATCCAAAAGGGAGTAAATGAACGCGTAAATGACTTTATTTGACGATGAATTAGTGTTCATAAATATTTTGAATATATATATATATATATATATATATATATAAATATTTGAAATATTCATGTCTACGGTATTTCTTGTTCAAATTGTCTATCTTATTTATCATTCTATCAAAACCAGAGCAGAAAAAAATATATTTATATACAATATATATATTCTTTTTTTCTAGTCTTTGAATCAGTCGTCACTTTCGCAATATGGTCAGGATGCGCGACTGAGTAATTCATCAGCATGGACTGGAGCGCAGGCTAATGACAGAGTGGAGGATGATAGTGCACTGAAGCATGACGAGAGGAAGACATGCAAGTTTGATGAGGAGACGTTTCACTAGGGACTGCCCCCATCGGCAGGCTGAGATGTATACAGAGAAAAGCGCTTTCATCCCGAGAAATCATTATCACATTCACTGTTTTTTCAGATCCGTCGTAAAGCAGTATACCTCATGTGTTTAACGGTATACGTTACACTTACAGGTATGCATACCAATGAAAGCATATAACGTTACTGCTCAAGAATTATGATAAAGCTTATTATAATTTTTTTTATTTGTTTAGATTGAATATATGATATCATGGACAAATATTATAAACCTTGCCTAGACGTTATTGGTATGTACTGTTTGTATGCAAATATGCGTATATTCATATAATGAATGACAGCGCCGTTAAAACTAACAACAGACTATTTACATTTCAATCGTACATGCATTTAGAACAATCAACAGCATTTTAGCTTTAATTCATTACATTTTGATACGTGCTCAACCAAAAATGTTCTTTTTGAGACCATTGTCTCCTTTCGCATTTAAATGTCTAAAATGAAAATGAATAATATTGTTTGAAGTGAATTGAAATGATTATTTTTTCCTTTTGTGAGTGACTCTCTACTTTTCAAGCGCGCAATATCAAAGAGTACGAAAATACATTTCAGAGAATCTATTGACGGATAGAGGCATCTTGATGGTGAGCTGTTTTGGGAAAACACCATGGGCTCGATTACGTAATCCAATACTGACACTTGAGGAAGAGAACAAAATGATGTGACACACTGCTCTCATAGGGATACTCATGAATATGTACCGAATCAGACGTAGCCATTCCATTATATTCTCTTTCCCTCACTATCATTCGCTTTATTTTCAATAAAGTTATGTCTGTTCAGAATTTGTTTTCTACAATCATTTCACCAACAATATGTTTCTTTGCTGTAAAGGAGGGTGTAGCCAACACACACCCTCACATACACTCACACACACACCTACCCACACACACTCACACACGCACACACGCACATACCATACACACCCACTCCCCCATCCTCACACATAATAATACTCATATTTTGACACACATAGTTTTCCTATAATATACAATTGCTTTGAATAACGGCATTATTGTTCGATACGTCACTTGTATACCAATCTTCATGTTGCGCGTAATTCAAAGAATTGGCATTTGATTGGTTGTTCCATGGAGTCACGTGCTCGTATCATTAACTCACTTTAGAAAGGAAAAGCTCACGCCGCAAGATATTATCAGTATAGAGAATAACGGGTGCAAATGATAAAAGCAATGCGGTTTGATAATGATGGAAAAAGGATTTACGAAGAGAGGGAGAGAGAAAGCTAGAAAAATCAGAATTTCTTATGGAGATATATAAATAGATAGCAAACAGTCATGACAGTGTTGAAATTTGGGAAATATTATAATGAAGAGATCACGAAAATTAGAGGAGAACTCACTTAAAGCAAAAAAAAAGTATCCTTCCTATTTTACTCCTTGCTTTCCTTTTACCTTGCCTGTTTTGCTTCCTATTTTGTTTTATAAAGCAGGATGACAATATATGCATGTTTGAACTTGAACTTCTTCTGTTATTAACAGATTATTATTATGATTGTATTTCATTTCATTTTATTATTATTATTATTTTTTTTTTTTTTTTTTTTTTTTGCATGGTTGAATCTGTAAGAGGAAACGGAAAATATACAGAATTTTACGAAAACTGATCGATCTTTGACAAGTTCTTAATATGAGTCTAATATGGTACAGATTGGTGTCATGTAACAGGAGGCACGCTACCCAACAAAAGGGAAGGGTAAAGTTCCCCGCCCTTTCCCTTTTAACCACCCCTAAACCCTCTTCCTAACAATGAACCGGGTGAAACGTACAAGTCAAATTCCCCCGTCAGTCAATGAACTTTCATTCATTTTTTCTTTTTAAATCTGGAAAGGGGGAAAGGCAGACTGAATACACAGGTTCAACAGTACTCCTGTGTGTTTATATTAGGTTGTTGCAAGCTCGAGAGCAATGATCACGGGATAGGGGTTAAGTTGGCGGAGTGCGACGGGCTGAGGTCCCCGCACGCGACGTGCAATCCCACCCCACTCTCCGTGTAAACCGCGCGAGGCAGCCATAAGACCTCACTTAGTATTCCATACGTACACCCAGGATTAAGCTCCGAACATAAATTCAGGGTGTCGGAGTTACAGGGCTCTTTAACAACTCCCCAAAATGCTTTCCCAAGTGATAGAAAAGACTGTCAATCTAGATCTAACTTCCCAAAGTTCTTCACCGACTAATGGGTCTTAATCCTAATGCACTATAGAATTATTCATACCAAGCACACAAGAAAAAGATTCAAACACAAAACAAAGAACATTGTCAGAAAATTAACATCATTGGTCATAAGAGAGGATTTCGTGCAGTTGAATGACGCCTTTGCCAACCCTAAGATGGTGAATTCATACAAGAGAAAAGAACCGTGAGAAGCGGATAAGATATCAAACGTTGGATAAACTGAAACAATAGAAGAAGCCATTTATAGAAACCAATTATTAACGGGGACACTAGCTGTATCACAAGCGTTTGTTTTTTCCATCTATATAAAACTTGGAAGTGATTCTATCCTGCGAAGGACAATTATAGATTAGTTTTCTGAAAATAAATTATTCTAAAGAACACCCCTTGCTGAGGCCTTTCTATAGTCTTATTGTTTTTTATTCGAAGTTGAATTCATGAGACATCATAGAGAATATAGGGTATTTTGTGTGTTTACTTACTTTAGTACATGGTGTGGTAATTCATTGTTTAAAAAATTCGTGGGTAATTTGTTCTGACTCAATCAGAAGGAGATTGGTTTTCCCCTAAAAAACAATGTATTGTAGCATTTTCACTGCATGATGCATTCGCTAATGTACAGATTTTCTTCATAATTACTACGCTCAGAAATGCAGTACATGAGAAATCGTTCGAAAATAATAATAATGACAACAAAGCAATTTCATCTCTAATTACAGTTATGTGGTGTTTTGATAAATACAATTTTGTATACGGCATATTTTCTTCTTTAGGAATGCGCTTTCCTAATTGTCATTATTTCGCTCTAAAAAAAAAATCATCTAGGCACTTCTCTTCTCTTCACCATCAGGATCACAAGAATTTCATTTATTCAATCTAAATAAGTTTGATATCATTAATGTATGCAGAGGGGTGTCTGTATTCTTGCAACGTTCATGTGCTCAAGTTATGTAATGACACCCCTGTGCCAACAGTTGCAATTTTGTAATCAGTTATATCATGATGTGTGATTTATGATGTCATATGATCCCTTGCTTCAAATCGCTCCGCTAATCCCAAAGTGATTAAGTGTACGTGACTCGTATACATCACAACATCAAGATGGGGATAATCCTGAGATTTTGAGACGACGGGGACGATGATGATGATGATGATGATGATGATGATGACAATAATTACTTTCTAGAAGATTGATTTTAAAAAGTTTCCTAGTTGTTTTTATTATTTTTTCTTGTTGTTTTGGTATTTTTCTTTGTATGTGTATAATGTGAACGGATGTGTGTGTGCGTGAGTGTGTGTGTGCGTGTGTAAGGGTGTGTTGGTGTGTGTGTGTGTGTGTGTATGTTTGTGTGTACGTGTTTTTATTATTATTCTTTGCATGTGTTTATGTGACGGGTATGTTGTGCGCGTGATTAACTGGTGTGTGTGTGGTGTGTTGTGTGTAGGTGTGTGTCGTGTGTGTGTGTGTGTGTGTGTGTGTGTGTGTGTGTGTTGTTGGGGGTGTGTGCGTGTTTTTTATTATTAGTATTACTACACATTATAAAATAGGCAGTGTCGAAATGATCCCATTCATATTCGTATTCATATTAGGACCATAAGCCGTTATTGGTTAATTCTCGCCATCCGTCTTGGTACCGTACAACCTAATTAACCAGTAATGACATCATATTGTCCAAAAGGAAGACCCATAACGTTGGGATGCGAAGATTATTTATTTTGTGAAGAATAATACAAAATACTGTCAATTCATGTTCATATTTTCCCATGGGTTGTTTTTCCCCATGTTTTACTCCTGACCAATGAAATTATGAATCAATGGCATTTTAGAGATAAAAGATTTCAAGGTTTCTAACGCGTTGCAAAAGTTCAGCCTCGAGTCAAAATAGTAGCCCATCACAAATCAACATATTTGTATTTTAAATACCAGTTAGAGATAGTCAACGCTATTCAAGAACATTTCAAAAGTCAGCAGGAATATTTTTGTTATTGGAAAACGTAGAATTGTCCCCGCATAAGAAATCATTATTTTTATTTAGTTGAATAAATGTTGATGCTGTCGGAAAGATGCATATTTTCATAATTGACAATCGGCTGAATATTTCATCACCTTTTATTTTTGGAATGTCTAAAGAATATAGTGAAGTGAGAAGAACGCTCTATTCAAGTGACACCTGACACCTCTAAAAAGAAATGATCATTATACTCTCTTCATGATTTTTTTTGCTCCTATCCACCCCCCCCCCCCCCCCCCCCCCCCCCCCCCGATCTCCTCCTCCTCTACTCACCCATTATCTCTCTCACTTTCTGTCTCTCTGTATTTTTCTTTCTGACATTTGTTTACAAATGTTCTTCTTGTATAAAGAAATATTAAATCAATTAAATTGTGCTTTTTTTTTAATGTGTCTCATGATAAAATGAATTATGTTTAAATCCTCTCTACCCTACAATCTCTTTCAACAATTTTCATGATTTTTGGATCTTATTTTGTACATTAAAACAAAATGCATCTGAAAGTTCCTCGGATTTTTTCACTAGTTATTCACCTAATCTAATAACGTTCAAATCAGTTTCTTTTATAGATAACAGAATAATTCAATTCCTTTATTTCTCACCCATTCCGTCTGTTTTTGCGCCTGAAAAAGTTTCTCAGTTCGAAAACTAGATAAGTTTTATTCGTGAACGTGATCTGTTGGTCTACCCCGTGCTGTGAATTAAGGACGCTGAAATTTATGGGCGTTTTTTGTTGATATTCCCATTATCATCGTCAACTCATGCTGAAGATTTGCTAACCTACCCTGTCGAATCATTGGCAACAATTGCATTGTATACAAGCATGTGTGCCCTACATAAAATGACGAGGTATTTTTAAAGAGCAGCGTACCGTTCCCATTGATGTGTAAATTTCGTCCCTCTCCTCTTTTGTAAAAACCTCTCTGTTTCATGAAATTTTTGGGTTCACCATCTATCGTATCCCGTCGAAGCCCTAGGCGTTGCCTACACGGTTACGGTGGGACCATTTTGAAAACTCCTGGATTTTTTTATAAGTGTCCTGAAGAGCGCTGCATCTAAGTAGAGTAGACTATGGGGACAGGCTCTCAAAGGGACAATACACTGTGGGACTCCAAGTTTGTGTAAAGATGAACGTATCCTTGACCGAGGCTAGGCCAGACTTGGTGTCTACCAAGAGACGGTATCACTCGGAGGGGGCAAAAACACACCCCTCCAAAAATACAAGAGCCGCTCATCACTAAAAGAAGAAGCTACGGTTCCATCAGCATCCCGCTGTCTGTTGGAATTTCGTCCTATTTTTGTTTTCTTTCTTTTTGACCAAATTTACAATCGGTTGATGTGCAAGTAGGTGTGTGTGAGGGAGCGTGTATGTGCGAGTGTGTGTGTGTGTGTGTGTGTGTGTGTGTTAGTGCGTGAGAGGGTGTGTGTGTCGGTGGATATGTGAGTTGTGTGCGTAAGTGTGTGCGAGGGTGGGTGTGTGAGGGTGTACGTGTGTGTCCGCGTTAGAGAGTGAGACATGGCGTACGAATGACACATTGCAAAAAATATCTATTTTCTGAACCTTTTGCATGCAAGAGAATCCTTGAAAAAAAAAAAAAAAAAAACAAGCAAAGAATAGAAATAATAGGGTACATGCAGGTAATATGGGCCAGCAGGTAATATGGGCCACCTGAAGCAAATCATGTCGTGACCGTCGACCGGTGACCGGTGACCGGTGTGAGCACCATAATGTTGTTCATATGAACTGTATACGAAAATATATCGTCGTGAGAGCATCTGATGCCGAAATTTCTTTGAGAAAATTGCTGAAAACCCATTCTAAATGCCCTGAGGAATCGTCTATTTGCTCTTCCTCCTATCGAAAATGCATTTTAAAGTATAATCCTACATCATGTTAAATTTTTTTTTCCTGCTTTCTGATCTCGCTTCCCTTCCTTTTACTTCTACTTCCTTTCTCCATTATTCTTTTCTCAGCCCTCATCTAATCTTTTATTGCTATCTCTCTCCTTGCTCTCTCTCTCTCTCTCTCTCTCTCTCTCTCTTTCTCTCTCTTTCTCTCTCTCTCTATTTCTATCTCTCTCACACTCGCAAAATTTAGTTTTCGATATATATATGCAAACAAAATTAATAATGCAGTATATACAATTAATGTGCAC
The DNA here is from genome assembly GCA_940671915.1 of Paracentrotus lividus. Classification (NCBI taxonomy): domain Eukaryota; kingdom Metazoa; phylum Echinodermata; class Echinoidea; order Camarodonta; family Echinidae; genus Paracentrotus; species Paracentrotus lividus. Next base: position 32,413,099 of record CALNVZ010003434.1, on the reverse strand, counting down.
TGACAACTTGTCTAGACATACAGAAATATACATATGTGCGTAAATTTTATCTTTAAAACAAAAATTTAAAGATATTTGGCATTCATATTTCTATAATATTAACTGATTTTATGACTATCAATTATATCGCATATTACGATATTTTCTTGTTTAATTTTGTAGCTCTCCCTTGGCTTTTTTTTTTTTTTTTTTTTTTTTTTTTTTTTTTTTTTTTTTCCCAATATGTTTTTATGTGTACATGTATATCTTTGTAAACCACCGACATGTGTTGGGAAAGCCTATTTAATAGGAATTTATTTTCTTTTGGTTATCCTAGGCCGCATGCCGGTGGTATTTCTAAGTTTCTTTGTTTATGTTCCTGATCTTTATGCCTGAAATTAAATAAATAAATTTTAAAAAAATGAATGGGATGGTGAAAGAGTGTTTGAGGGGGTAACCTCAATTGTTTTGTATATTTAGTAAGCTTATAGTTTCATTTTAATCATACTAGCGTGTACAGGTCAATTTTTTTATAGTGAAGGGGTGCAATGTGGCATAGAATGCTTGCCTGACACAGCAACATTAGTGCAGGTAATATGGGCCATCCAAAATGGCGGAAATGATTATGGTACTTAGTATTGGGATGAGGCATCAATCTCTTTGCTACGACTTTTTGGGGTATATTCACAGTATATAATTAATATAAATAACTTATTGTAGGCCTATATTGACTTGTATAATGAAAATAATATTTAACTAATATTTAAAAAAGCAATTTTATACAAAATACATAACAATGAAATATATAGTCAAAGTATTTACTGAATGGTCTTATAATTTCATATGATATCTTAAAGTTAACGATTTTCAACATTTTGAGCAAATTCCAGACATGGTAGAGTCATTGTAGTTTTTAAAACATACATTAAATACATGTGCCCATATTACCTGCACATGCAGGTAATATGGGCACTTTGGTGATGACGTCAACATTTGAATATTGCAGACAGGGGGGTTGGTGATAATTGTTTTTCTTCACAATAAAAGTTAGAGCAGTAGTTATTGATTCATAATAAACAAAGTTTAGACTGCGTGTCATTTTGCAATTTTATGCAACTTAGGGAAATGAGCTTAGGGGGTCCATATTACCTGCATGTACCCTATTGATTATGATAGTGGTGATAATTTAAATCGTAATTAGTGTTGGAGTGCCATGTAAAAATACATTTAATAGCTATTTCAAAGTTCGTTACAATTGCATGACCATACACTCCTTGGATTGAAAGATGCAATAAATATGATGTTTCAAGATGACAAGAACAAATGGCAAAAACGACTACAAGATCACGAGATCACAAGATCACCCCATAATCATGCATCGTGATAATGGCAGAGCAGTAATTCAAAATTACATATTTTTCAAGGCATGCTATTGCTTAGAGGTATTTTAAAAATGTATTTGCATGAAACGAAAGGAATGAAACCACGTAACCGCGAGTTATCTGTAAGGAAGCAACTTTATTCTAATACAATCGTTAGTAAAAAATATTCAGTGCATACTTTTGGAACTTTTTTTGTGACCAGCAGTCTTCACGCAAAATGAGGTTGAGAGTAAACATGATAACAAAATAGTTTAATTCATTTTTCGCTCTGTTGTTGGCTTTCATATCTTTAATTTACTGCTGAAAACAAAGGTCCCTCCACGATGAAAGGCTATCGGGAGGGCATTTCATGAAAGGACTTGTCGGACATTTTATCCGACAAACTGTTATAAGCTACTGAACTGCTTGCATCTGATTGGCTGAGAGCAAATTTGTCAGATAAAATGTCCGACAAGTCCTTTGATGAAATGCCCCCCCCCCCCAGATTACTCTATCATTTCTTATTCCAATCATTAGGAATGATAAAACACGAAAAATGCAGGAATTAAAATTGAATGATCTATCATAAATATTCCAGCATGTGGAAGCCTTTCTTTGCCAATTTCAGGGGAATCTTGAAATCTCTTTCGATAACTGCACGTATCCAAAAATGTGAAGAATAGTCAAAGCCTTCAAGGTGGCATCTCCTATTGATTCCAAAATGATAGTTTAATCTCCTTAGTGAAGCCGTCATCTCTTACAATTCTATAGCCTTTTACTGATCAATGTAAATGTAGTTGTGTTTAATGTTATATCATTGAGCATTAATTCACACCACTTCTCTTTTATGCGAAGGATGAAAATTTCTTAGACTAATAACATTCGTTTAACATCAAGAAGGTTTTAAATGTCCTTTTTTCGATTTGCCCTGAATAATACAATTCCTTCCATCCCACCCTCTTGGTCTAATTACTGATCTAAACGTCTCTGCTTTACTCAAATCGAACTCCATTTAAATAAAGTCTCCTTCATTCATACCCCAATGATGGGTCTGTTTGTCATTTTGACGAGACACAGGCTTAACCTCACGTTGAAGAAAAGGGACAGAGCATCCTCAAAGACTCTTAAAAGCTCCAAGGAAATAGTTCGGTTTCGGATTAATAGGTTTAGCCTAATCGCATGAAGAGGTCCCGGGGCCCGTGCTACAAGCCCCGTTCCCCAACCCATTGAATCTGGTTAGGGAGTCCTTTGTAGGGGCTCCACAACAGCGGTATAGAATCCCGTTTGAGCTGACAAATGAGCAATTTCGATTGCCTTTCGCGTTCGATAACAACCCTCATTTGTGGGGCGGATGATTTGTCAGTCAAGCTTAGCTCGTTAACAATGACGAAGGGAAAATTGGATGACAGAGGAGTGGTGGATGCGACCTTGAAGAATACACCAGGTAAGAAAAGAGCACATAATTGTAACCATGCGCGTATTCTGGGGGGGGCTTTACGGGCCCGGGCCCCCCGGGGGGCGCGCAAGGGGGGCGCCGAAAAGAGGAAGAAAAAGGGAGAAAAGGAAGAAAAAAAAAGAAAGAAGAAAAAAATGGAGGGGAAAAAAAAGAGAAGGGAAATGGGGGGAAGAGGAAGGGAAAAAAGGGGGGAAAGAGGAAGGGAAAAAAAAGAAAGAAAAAAAAAAAAAAAAAGAGAGAGAGAGAGAAAGGAAGGGAAAAAAGGGAGGAGGGGGGGAGCGCCCTAAAAACAACACTAGGGCTAGGTTCAAAGCCAAAATCGAGAACAGTAAACTAGGAGGCGCACAAATTAAAACCTAAACTTAGGGGCGCCAAAATCGACCTTAAATAGGGGCTTTATTAGGGGGGGACGCGCCAATCGACAGTAAACTAGCAGGGGCGCCAAATCGAACTTAAACCTAGAGGGCGCCAAAAATTAATCGTAAACGTAAAGCGCCAATTTAGATCAAATGTAAGGGGCCAAAAATGATCTGAAACTTAAGGGGCGGCTGAATTGACCTGAGATCTTTAAGGGGAGCCAAAATTGACCTTAATTTTAGGGGGCGCCACATCGAACCTTAAATATTAAGGGGGGCGCCAATCGATATTAAACTAACGGGGGAGACCAAGTTGAGCTTAAACGTCGTGGACGTGACCAAATTGAACCCTGAAACTATAGAAAAAAACTAGGGGGGCGCCACATTGTACCTGAAGCTAGAGGGGAGAGCCTATTGATAATTAAACTTAAGGGCGCCGAATCGACCTTGAATTAGTAAGGACGACCAAAATTGAAAAAGGGGGATGGGAAGGGGGCGCCATTAAAAAAAATTAGGGGGCGCCAAATCGACAGTAATTAAACTTAGAGGGCGGCCGAGTGGACGCATTAAACTAGAGGGGCGCCAAATTGAACCTTCAACATAGGTGGGAGACGACAAATCGTACCTTAAAATAGGGGGGGGGACGCAATAAACTAAAATTAGAGGGGCGCTCAAAATGAAGACTTAACGTGGGAGGCGCAAATGACCCGAAAACTTTTAGTGGGGTGGGCCAAATTCGACCTTAGATTTAGAGAGGGGCGCAAAAAATCGAATTTAAACTTAAAAGGTGGCGCAAATCGAACCTTGAAAATTAAGGGAGGCGAGCCAAATCCGAACTTAAACTTAGAGGAGGCACGGCCAAAAATGATATCGTAAACTAAAGGCGCCAAATTAGGATAAAAATAAGTAAGTGGAGCGCAAAAAATGGATCTTGAAACTTAAGGGGCGCTGAAATTGACTCACTGAGACTTAGGGCGACTGATTTTAACCTGAAAGTTAAAGGGAGGTTGCCAAAATCGATCTTTACAATTAAAGACGCACCAGATTGAAGCTCAAATGGTGGTGGGGGGGGGCGGCCGAATTGACGTGAAACTTAGGGGTGCCAAAATTTATGCCACCTTTAAACTTAGTGGCTCTACTAATAATCCCTAAACTTAGGGAGGGCGGTGCGCAGAATTTAGCGTGAACTAAGGTGCCCCCCCAAAAAAAACACGCAAAAAAAAAAAAAAACAGAATAGGGGTCTTTACAAATTGTCTTTATCTAGAAATAGCCAAAATTTTAAATTCGCAATGACTCCTGGTTTGTATATACATAGCAAAATTTTTACGCTCGATACGCTTTCGCGCTCGCATCTCATCTTTCCATTGATTTATGCTATTGTGTCGAGGAACGCGTCAAAAATGATCTGTTTTCTTACAAGATCATTATATCGAATTGCAATAAACAAAATTCGTTTCCTATATCGCACACGCCATAAATATGTTTTTCCTCTTTTACCAAGAATTTACATTGATGGGATTCTAACCGTCAAATCAATTTAAATTTTATTTGTTTTCACGTTACTTTTTTTTACATTTTTTTACAAAATTATTATTTAATATTATTATTATTTTGTAATTTTTGCTTTTCAAATTATAAATTGAAGTTAAGGAGGTGCGTCAAATCGTATTTTAAAATTATAGGGGCGCCAAAATTGAGCTTACACTTTGGGCGCCCTAAATGATCTGAAACTAAAGAGCAGCCGAATTACGCTGAAACGTAAGGGGTTAGCAAATAGGTTTTAAAATATAGGTTTTTTTTTATGTAGATAGAGGCGAAAATTTCAAATTTCATGCATCAGGTCTGTATACTACATAGCAAAAATTTTGGCTCGCAAGCTATCGCGCTTCGCATCATTTTTTTCCAATGAGTATTAACATTGTGTTCCTGAGGAACGCATAGCAAATGCCATGTTTTCTCATCTTCAAGAAGACATCAAAAATTCTGGCTCTCGCCTGTGTTTTTTCCTCTGACGCATAATTTACATTATAGGATATCTAATCATGCAAAACATGTTAAATTTATTGTGAATACACGTTACATTTAATTTCTGCACTTTTCCAGGGGCATCAAATCACTAACTCGTACATGTATGGCGGCCAATTCAAGCCAACATTTAGGGGGCCGTCCTAAATGGGATTAGTACTGGCTCCAAGTTAAGCTTAAACTTATAGGGGCGCCAAATTTATTCTAAACTTATTTAGGCGAAGCAGAAAGAAGAATAGATAAGAAGCAGCCAATAGATAGTGATATTTCCATTTTTCTCCTACGTTCAATCCATGTAAATTACTGGGCACACATACGGTCTTTAAATTATGGAGGCCAAATTGATCCTAAACTTCAAGGTCTCTATTACAAAGAGCAAAATTTTTCACTCGCAGCTTCGCGCTCAGCATCATTTTCCAAAGAGTCTCATTGACATTGTGTTCCGAGGAATGCAATAAAATGCCACGTTTTCAGAATCATTCGATACATGCAAATTTCGCGCTGCGATTCACGCTCCGCCTATTTTTTCTTTCTTGTAAGCGCAGATGTGGTGGGATTACTGAACTAAACAAAACATCAAATATAACATTTGTTTGACTTCACATTACTTGAATGGACAAGTTTCACATGCACAATGATTTATATGGCTTGCTTTTAAAATCCTTTTGATGGACAAATTACAGCTCCCGTTCATATTCTGATGAAGAGCTAAACAAATTGATACCGCCCTAATTGCTTATAATTCTTCGCTTTCCTGATCGTAAAGTAGAGGGAAAAAATCTGATCGCGCTTCGCGCTCGTATTTAGAATATTATTTGTCAGTGGCCGATCCAGGATTTCATTACAGGGGGAGCCCAAAACAAAAACGAACGAATTCTAGATTTTGGTACAAACATCAGCAATTTTATTCCCGTTTACTCGGTAAGCGCGAAGCAAATAAGGTAAGCAATCATTTATTTTTTTTTTGGAGTCACGGCTCTGGTGAGCGATAAGCGGGGGGGGGGGGGGGGGAGAGGGGGGGGGGGAGGGGGGGGGGGGGGGGGGGGGTTAGGTTTCATATTTTTTTTTTTTGCCTCGGCCATCAAGAGGACATCATGTATCAGCTATAAGGGGTAATTTGGGGTCAAGTCCGGCCCCGCTGTCTATTTTTGCCATCCGCTTTTTTTTTTTCTTCTTTTTTTTCCCTCTTTTTTTTTTTTTTTTTTTTTTTGGCTAGGGGGGGGGCCCGGCCGTCGGCCCCCTGTATCCGCGCCTGTTTGTATATTTCATATAATAGCGGTAACTACCTCTATAATAGAAATTCTTTTCAATGAACCCATCTGGATAGATAGAAGAAAAAATGATAAAAAAAAAGAAAAGAAAAAAAAAAAAACCACCCTGTCCAAATAAATTAAATATTCATAAACCTTTTGTTCAGCAATACACTTGTACCGTAAGCTATGTTTGCCGGCGGGGGGGCGCCTCATTTGTGAAAAAGTACAACATAGGGCGCCAAATCACGTCGGGCCCCGGGTGCGAAATACTGGAGTACGGCCTGTAATGTGTCCCCCAACTCCCTTAACTTTTTTTTTTCACCAATGGTGTATAAGGGATTGTGCTCTTCGTCAGACTTTGAAATACAAGAATATATCATCGATGTCGATATGTAAAATAATTCAAAGAGCGAAAGAGATCAGCATCCCATTCAAAATATTTGGCCCTTCATTATGTAACTTTTGAGTCAAAACTTACCTTCAAATATTTGTTTTTCATTTCACCCCCTCATCACCATCTTTATCCTCTGTCTGCCTTTACCCCGCCTTCATTTAGCCCGATGATTTTTATTTAGTATCCTCTCTCTATCTCTCTCTCTCTCTCTCTCTCTCTCTCTCTCTCTCTCTCTCCTCTCTCTCTCTCTCTCTCCCTCTCCCCAATATTTGATTATTTTAAGAGGTTTCTTCACTTTTTTTGGATTTTTTTTTAGACTGAAACTATTTCCACTCCTCTACTACACACAAAAAATGAGAACTTGCATATATGAGTGATCACACTCAAATATCCAAGTATTTTTGACAATATAGTGACACAGCATCCCGGAGTGCTTTCACTCAATAACGCTAACTTTGAAACGCACCTAATCGAGTATTTTTAATTTGACAATATAGTGACACACCAAAATGAGTTTATTTAATTAACTCATTTTTATTAGAGTAACATACTAATTGTTTTGAGTACATTGCACAAACTAATCTAGTGAGTAACGCTTAACATTACTCAAGAGTCAGTATAGTAAAGGTTGCACAAACTCATCGACTTGCTTGTGATGAGTTTGTGCAACCTTTACTTACTGACTCTCTGAGTATATATGTAAAGCGTTACTCACTAGGTGAGTCATATATTTCCTTTTTGTTTGTTTTTGCCTTGTTTTATAATGATTTTGGAATGTTCCGATGATATACACATCAGTGCATCAATTCATCAACCAATACACTGCATTACTCACTTCAGTGCATCAATTACACAAACCAATACATTGCATTACTCACAATCATCAATGCATCAAATTACTAAAACTGTGTACATGACTGACAAAGTAATGGGAATCCATGAATGGTAATAGTGCTGTTAGTGTTATCAGACGATGTATATCATCGGAACATTCCAAATATCATTATAAAAACAGGCAAACAAAACAACAAAAGGAATAGGACTCACCCAAAGACAATAAGAGCATGCAGGCTCTCCGCTCTCGACCTCCGTTCGATCCGCTACACATTATGTACGTACCAGCGTAGAAACATTACCTCGTGTGCAGTGTCGATGTCCGTACTCGTGACCGAGTAGGCGTACCGGGCGCAACATGTAAAAGTACGCCGCATAGCCAGTAAAATTACTGCTAAGACTTTCACGAGACTTTAGACGTATACGAAGACGTGTTCGTAGTTTAATCATCTAGTGAATTCACGGCTATATAGATTTCTCAGCAATCTCACTTTACTCGATTGTTAGTGTTTTCACCCGATCATCCACCAAGCCGTACCAAGTTGAAGAGAAACTCACTTGCACAATAGTTTTACGCAATTGAACATGTAAAGTTACTAAGGTACTCAAGAAAAAAAATTATTATACTCAATCCCTTATTAACTTTACATGTCTGGAAGAGCGGGTGTATACTTTTAACAGAAACACAGATTCTGAAGTAAAAATACGTGATATACGAATAAAAGCACTCGCCTCCAAGAGTAGCAAACGGGTTTTACTCATGGAAACTAGTTCTTGTTTTTGTGTGTAAGTCTGTGTAAAAAAAATGGTTACATCGGGGGAAATGATTTTTGGTGTGAAATATTTTAAATAAGGTGTGTCTGTGGTACCAAATTAAAGCCAAAAAATTGTCCTTGCTGATGCACTTTGTCTGTTAATTTGCTTTTAGTAAAACAAAAGTGATGCGAAATTTTGTGCACGGGGAACAAATCGAAATAGCGCACTGCTATTGTTCTGGCGCGCTGAATTCATGGCAATTATGCGAAACACACAAGAATGGACGGCGTGCGAAAAATGGATTTTCTTGATTGTAGAAAACTAGTCATATCTAAAAAAAATAAAAAAAAATTACCGCACCAAATGTGATGAAAAAAAAATTGCAGGAGAAAGTCTGATTATCCTGCATTATGAAAATCAAACAATACCAGGTTGTGATTAATTCTTCATACTATATAAAAAATTTTTCCACTTGTACCATTTATTTGACACAGACTATATCCACTATATCAGGTTAGGCATATTAGTTTAGAAGTGGTACAGACTCGAGTATTGGTGTTTTTTTTAGACGAAAAAAAAATTTGCAGGCAAGAATAATATTAACGGCGATTATGCAAAATGCTCAATAATCAGTAGCCATCGATGTCGATCAAATTTTATTACATTGACTGATATTTCAGGGATATATCATTATTCCTTTTCAATAACAGAAATGAATAGATAATTAATACAAAATAATGATAGTGACGAATTTATTTCGATAAATTTATAATTAGGTATCACGTTTGTCGAAGTATAGTTAGGCCTATGTCAATAAATCAATACAATAGGGTCTGTCAATAAAAATCTCTCAACGATTTTCAATCTGAAAGTAATTGTCAATTCATTTAATAATGCCGGTGATAAAAAGTTCATTGTCATCACTGCTTCTACAGTCTGTGTCAAATAAAATGGTACAGTTGGAAAACATTTTTTTATACTATGAAGGTTAGTATCAACGTGGTATTGTTTGTTATTTTCATAAAGTAGGAATATCACTCTTTCTTCTTCAATTTTTTTCATCACATTTGGTGCAGTATTTTTTGAGATATGACTAGTTTTCTACAATCAAGAAAAATCCATTTTTCGCACGCCGTCCCATGCCTTTGTGTACGATTTCGCATAATGACCGTGAATTCAGCGCTCCAGAACAATAGAACTGCGTAATTTCGATTTGTTCCTGGTTGCACAAAACTTAGCATAACTTTTGTTTTACGAAAGCAAATTATACAGGACAAAGCGCATCAGCAAGAAAAATCTTTTGGCTTTAATTTGGTACCACAAACACACATTATATGAAGAGATTTCACACCTAAATGATTTTTTCCCCGACTGTACCATTTTTTTTTTGACACAGACTGTATTTAATTAGGCCTATGCCAAGAAAAAACTTTCATTACTAAACGATTTTTGTTTTTTAATATATTGTTTTTAACATACATTGACTTGAACTTTTTCCCAAAATACAGCTACTAGATTTTTGTGACAAAATATTAATATTTTTTGTTTATCCAAATTTCAGACTGAAATATGAAATGATTGTCTGATGCCCAAATTAACCATTGACCAAACGTTTCTATACCGGATTGGACATCTCGGCGAACACAGACCCAGTGCGCTAACATACTTGGACAAAGTTGACGTAGCGCGTTCATCCCTTGTTGGCTGTACAAACAACTCGACACCCGCGCAAAGACCGCACTTATCTCGCCGCGTCGCGCTCCAATCAAAACCCCGATTATTAATTTCTCTTTAAGATAGCAAAAATGAGAAATTAATAACCAAAGAAGAGGTTGAAATGCGACGTGGGGTATACATATGTTTTCTTAAAGTGAATGTATATGTGGAAGGTGTAAGGGAGATCTATAAACATCGGTAAGAGCGATGAGCTGCTGATATAACCAGATTGTTTGCTCGCGTACTTAAAGGCTGAAGTGGGTGTGCGGGTTTGTTTAATGACAGGTGCCTTTTGGGTGTCCGCCGTTCAGTTCAAGACTTGTCTCGATATTCAACTATCTTAGTCTGGCCCAAGATAGAGGAAAACATGGCATAAAATAGTAATATGGTAGTTGATTTGTCCCGAAATGAAATAGGGTTCGTTATTCCAAAGGTGTGTTTGTCCGAACAGGCAATTTTCCTATTCCTGAATGTTCGTATGTCCGCAATAGCGTATCAAGGCAAGTACCCCTTGGGCAATTGCCCCCATACAACTACCTCCCAGGAATAGTGTCACTACAGCAGTGTGTAGTGATGTAATATGCTTTATTCCCCTTTGACACAGAGTCTGTATTTTAAGACTACACAAATTCCAGTGGTATATGTTTGCCAAGTAATTACATCCCATAGTTAGAAAGTATAAGTAGTCCTTTGTTCTCCCAAAAAGTATCTTCTCAGAAGTAAAGATACCAGTCATTCTCACAGTCAAAGTTAAGCAGAAAGGAACGAAACAAGTATACTGTTCCAGAAAGTTCAAGTTTTTAGTTATTTGTGGACATCTACAAAGGCCCAATTCGGTAAGAAACTATATTATTGTATTACTGTTTTGATATAAATGTATTGTACAATTAATATTAATCTTTAGTAAGATTTGAAAGTGTTTTTAGTTAGTTAAGATTATGATGTACTGTGAAGAGTGTGTAGCGTGTATATAATGTATAGCGTAGGGATGATAATTTTATTGTCTTTATTGGAAGGAATAGGAGTTTAATTGAATTTGTGATATATGTTATTTCCATAATTCTGCAAATATATAGAATAAGTGTGTTGAAGAAGTGATACAGTAGCAATTATGCATAGAGCTGTAGAACTTGAGTTTGGGTGGGAAACAAAGAGGGCTTGTTTGGTGATTATGTAAGCTAGGGCGTGTCACCCATCTCTTTGGAATGTGGTCCCAGTCACACTAATCTATATTTACCATATGAAAACGTTGGGGCTTCTTTCTAGGAAAACCATTTTCACGCACCGATTGTCAATGGAAGGAATGCCGAACGGGAGTTTTGTTGAATATACTGGAATTAAAAAAAATCGAGAAGATCATTTACTTAGTTAACAGGTTTATGAGGTTAATGTATATAAAACGGGGAGGGTCCACGGTTCCTCGGTCCCACGAGTCCTACGTCCACCGAGACCTCGGTCCCACGAGTCCTACGTCCCACGAGGCCGAATATTTTCCCACGAGTCCTACGGTCCCACGAGACCTACGTCCCACGGTCCTTACGTCCCCGAGGCCGAGTATTTTTCCCACGAGTCCTACGTCCCACGAGTCCTACGTCCACGAGACCTACGTCCACGAGTCCTACGTCCCACGAGACCTACGTCCCACGAGTCCTACGTCCACGAGGCTGAGTATTTCCACGAGTCCTACGTTCCACCGAGCTACGTCCACGAGTCCTACGTCCCACGAGACCTACGTCCACGAGTCCTACGTCCACGAGGCCGAGTATTTTCCACGAGTCCTACGTCCCACGAGGCCGATTTTTCTCATATCGTATTTTCTTTTATCAGAATGTTTTCAACATCAATGAAACATTTTGTAAGCTGAATTATACAACATGATTTAATTTAGTTGTGGTTAATAGTAATACCATAGGCACTAGCATGGCGAATAATGGTGGCATCTCATTTCGCGGAGGCGGGTTTGAGACTGATTTGGGACTATGTCTAAAGACGTCCCTATCTCTTCTCAGTAGTGACGGGTCCAGGATTACTGGAGGGGGGGGGGGCTCCAAAATTTTCGGTTTAAAATTGTACGGTCAATGAGTGGTTTTCAAATTTAGGGCGCGTCCCTCCCCCCCCCCCCCCACCCCGGATCCGCCTCGTCGTCGCAGAGACGTCGCCGCGACAATAAAAAAAAAAAAAAAAAATATAGGAGGTTCTCCGCGACGGAAAGAGTATCGGAGACGTCTCCGCGACAAGTTTCAAACCGTCTCACAACTCGTCTAAGAAGTCTAAAGTAGTCCAATTCTGTCTCAAATCTCTCGCGAAATTAGCTTCCACCATTAGTTGCGGATATATTTTTAATGAATGTAGTTCTTTGGTTTTACATGAAAATTAAGATTTACATCTTGAGAATCCTATTACATATTTATCAAATGATTTACATTTAAATCTAATCTCGAATTTGAGAGATCTATATTCATGAATCCCGAACAGGGGCGTAGACACCGGGGGGGTGCATCCCTCAATTAAAAGATGGGGATGGACTGTACAATCACCCCTTCCCGAATTTACGCGGTGATATGTATTTTTTTTAAAGCTGAAATGGGCTTCCACACTCGTGTTTCTTTCCATCATGTCCACGGAACTCTAACAATTTTCGCTCGCGCTTATTATTGTTATTATTTTTATTATTTATCATTATTTTTATTTTCATTATTTAATCCAGATTAATTTTTATATTATCTATTATATCTTTAAGCAACATAGAGGTTTCACATTTTGGCAGTCATCAAACAAAAGCAAATAGTCGGTAATGCATTATACACAAGTTCTTATTCATTTCATGTCAAATTTTCGACGGACCTGCGTCTTCATCAGGAATATAATTTTTGTAAATTATACTCCTGCCGAAGACGGAGGTTCCTTAAGAAAATGGAGAAGAAATGATAAAAAACTTTGGTTTAAATGCATAGTCTCCATTATTTGCTTTTTATATATTTAATGTATTTTAAGCCTATTTTAATTGTATTTATACTTTAAATTGCAAAAAAATTGCAGAGTACACAATCTTTGACATAAAATAAATTAGCTTAAATTACTTTTATCTACTAGAGTGTATGCAGTTCTCGCTTAACAGTAGCGGACACAGACCAGAGTCACACAATGAACTTACAGGGCGTAAACCCATGCGTAAATAATAGAGCCTTTTTGTCCCCAGACAATTGGGGCCACCGAAATGAGTTCAATTCGATTTCTTTGGATCTGCGCCTGGACTATATTCTGCAGAATTAACCCTCCCTCCCATCCATTCCCTTTCGGGTCCCACGTGTTGTTTTGTTAACCTTCGTTAATAATTGAGCATTTATCATGATTCTATATTTGCAGAGTCTGTTCATTTAGCTAAAAACTTTTCTGCTCGCATGGTATTAGATATTGTGGAGACGAAATCGGGCTCAGGCCCCCAAATTGGTTGTTTTTTTGTTTTTGTTTTGTTTTGTTTTGTTTTGTGTTTTGTTTATTTGTTTTGTTTTTTTAGCTTGCGCGTCTTGCTCGCTTAGATTTAAATAGGCCTTATAGTATTAAATGAAATAAAAATTTGGCACATACCCTAGGCCTACTGGTACGGCATGTTTGTTAAATTCATTGGTAATCAATGCAGTATTTTATTTTTTTATTATGCAAGATTCGGTTCATTTAACCTCAAACATTTCCGCTCGCGCTTCGCGCTCGCTTTGTATATTTGCTGAGTTAATTCTGCACAACCCCTCAAATCTGCCCCAAAAATCAATTAAAAGACTTTTAAAAAATGCCAGAGATGTTTGATTTTTTTTGGGGGGGGGGCGATTCCCTGGAGACCCAGAAGATGTCACGGCGACATCTGCAAGCCTACAGAGACTGGGGTCGCGAACTAGTTGCGACCGATTTTGTGTATAGTAGTAGACAAAAGAGTATCGGCGATGTCAGGTTGCTTGCAGCTAGCAACTGGAAAGACTTTTAAATCAATATCCCCGCACCTCTCCGGAGACTCAGGAGACATATCCACGACTCTCGAGACTCAAATCGCGAACTAGTCTAGACTCGTTGCCAATAAGATATGGCATTGCTCCTTAAAAAACAAAGGTATGAACATCACAATTGTTAAACAGAAATAAAAGTGAAGCACAAAATAATGTATGGCACTTTTCTAATGTATTCCTTTTCATCAAACTGTGTCGTACCTTACTAATTTGGTTTACATTTGGTACATGTGGGGGTGGGCGGTGGTTAATTACCATATCTAGGGCATTTTTCATTGTTTTTTTTTTTTTGCTTATTCAGGGGGCGGCCCCCTTTTCCTCTGGATTCTAGTATGACTGTCTGACCACCAAAACACAACAAACCCTAATAAGTCAAGAAGAAATTTAATAAAACATTTCATGCGGAGAGAAACAAGCCCTACCCACCATTTATTATTTATTTTTTTTTTTTTTGTCGTTCGGGGGGGGGGGGGCTTTCTATTTTTACGAGGGCGGGACCTTCAAGCCCCTCCCGCTATCTATGTATGTAAATTCATCTTAGTTTAAACTGCCAACATTGCAGTGAGCTTGCGTATGTGACCTATAAACACATTCCAATTTTGTTTATCTTGGGGCCGTTGGGAGGGTGTTTTGGAAAACTTATCATAAAAATCAGAAAAACCTCACTCACCTTGTCTTCAGATTTTACGGCCCAATTTTTGTTCATAATAAACATAATATTCCAACCTACTCAGAAACACACTGCTCATGGGTTTCTCTTACCCCCCCCCCCCCCCGCCTCCCCTGCCCATTCAAATCAAATTAAATTACGCCTGCCCCATAATCCCCCTCATGTTGCTCTATGATCAGCCTACAATGACATGGAGTGGACCCTGCCTTCGAAACCAGTCACGTCTCTCGGATAGTGACGATTAAAGGTCGGTCCCAGACGTAAAATAATCATATCGATTTATTACACGGTCTGTCAAACCCATACCCCCCCCCCCTAAGTTTAGATCTATTTGTTGGCCTAAGTTTTAGATCAGTTTTAGCGCCCTATGTTGAAGATCATTTAGCGCCCCTACAAACAGGTCGATGTGGTACCCCTAATATTTAAAAGCAACTTGGGCACCCCCTTCGTTTCTTGGTACCTTCTTATTTAGGTTAATTGATCCCAGATTGTTGGATTAAATTGGCGCCCCTAACCAGCCGTTTAATTTGAACCCCGTAAATACGTCAATTTTGCCGCACGTATAATTTTTTATTTATTTTTAAATCATTATTTCCTCTCTCTCTCTCTCTCTCTCTCTCGGCTTTCTTTCCTTTCCCCCCCCCTTTTTTTTGTTGTTGCGTTCTTTGTCTTTTTCTTTTTCCTCTTTGTTTTCTTAACTCCCCCCCCCCCTTTTCTCCCTTTCCTTCCTTTCTCTCTCTCTTCTCTCTCTCTCTTTCTCTCTTTCCTTCACCTTTGATGGCGCCCCTTTTGCCCTATTCCGGGGCCAGTGCCCGTGGACCGCCCCTCAGAATAGCATTGATTGCTACTCAAGTATAAAATCATAATATTTCCCGTATTTACCAAAACCTTGCAGCAACCCAATGCCCGTTGTACTAATCACAAACTACAAAGATCATGAATCTAGTATACATTTGAGACATTCTTCCTCATAAAATTTAGTCAATTTTGACGCAGCCAAACATTCATATGATCTAAACTAATATCTGGATATGAGAAAATATCAGGCCTTCGTGGACCGAGGAGGACTACGTGGCGGACGTAGAACTGTGACGTAGGTCTCGTTGGGACGTAGCTCGTGGGACGTAGGACTCGTGGGAAAATACTCGGCCTCGTATGTGGACGTAGGAACTCGTGGACGTACGTCGTCACGTGGACCGTATGGTCTCGTGGGACGTAGTCTCGTTGGGACGTAGGACTCGTGGGACGTAGACTCGTGGGGAAAAATACTCCGGCTCGTGGAGACGTAGGACTCGATGTGGGACGTAGGTCTCGTTGGGACGATGGACTCGTGGAAATATTCGGCTCCTCGTGGACGTTGACTCGATTGGACGAAGGTCTCGCTGGGGACGTAGGACTCGTGGGACCGATGGGACTCATGGGAAGCCCCTAATAAAACAGATAAACCTGGGAGAATATTTTTTTACTATCCCTCGCTTTTAAAAAAGGCGGCTTTTAAAAAATCTTCCATCTTTTTAAAAGTCTTCACCAATTTATCTTTTTGGTCGTTTTTCTGTGTGAAAATAGATATTTCTTGTGTAATAAACAGCAGTCACTAAAAGCATTTCTGTTAAAATTCAGCAGCGCATCGATTTCCTAGTTACGCTGAGTGAAAGTAAATATATTAATTTCTCTTTCCAATGATTTTTAACTTCTTTGTTTTTTTGATTGGTCAATATTTTCCCCCGCGTTTTTTGATATCATAAAAAAAATATCATTGATATAAATACTTCGATTCCTGACTCACAGCTTGCACTCTCCTTTTACCGGTCTTTTAGGGCTTGTTATCGCGGATTCGACGGTCAGACGTAAGAGAGAGTCTATTACCCAGTACACACATTTTCCCGTAAGATTCTTTCTGGTCGTTAGTGCACTGTAGTGGAACTCGTGCGTGTTTTGGTTATAACCTCACTGTCCTTTTTCGATTGTTCACGTTTTCATATGTTCTTCTCCTTTGCGTTAGATAGAGTTACTGCATGTGTAGTGATGTAGGGTTCCAGTTCACATACTTTTTTAATCTGAGTATAACTTAGTCTTGTGGTAGAATATTTTAGTATACCTTCATATTTGGCTATAGTTTATTGCTATATGTCTTATGTTTGTATTCATATAATCCTAGTATATAATCATTCTTATAAAGTAATGAGATTATGTTTCTTTTAAGAAACGATATTATTCATTCTGATTGTGATTAACTTAGACATTTTTAATTGGCTTATACTCAGCGTTTTAAGAATCATTATTTACCACTTCAAACAGTCATATTTATTACTTTAGAAGAATATATTAGCGTAATTGATCCATCTCAAATGATAGTTTCAGGTTTCATAACCATATTAAGATATATTAATTCAGTTCATTTGTAGGTTAATTAAGCAGTTTGTTTATTATTTGTTGTTTATTCTCCGTTACAGATTGTTACTGAGTGCGACCCAGAGTTCTTGAACAGAGTTGTTGGAGTAAGCTGAATAAAACAGAAGTTTGTTGAATTTAGCATATTGTGTCCAGCATTTCTTTCATCGGTCTATCTTGTGAATAACGGTCATATGGACTTACTAAAGTAGCGAACTCCTTCGTGGAAAGTTTGTACGAAGGCAGCCACAAATAGGGTAAGGGTTAGGATGTTAGACGTATAGGGGGAGATTTTTGATGGGGTAGTTGTCCGGCGGTAATCCTAGGACCTCCAAGCTTAGAACCCCGCCAATAGGAATAAGGTTTCTTTATTCCGAGGATTTGAGCCAACAGTTCGAAGGGTTCATTGTTTGGAATTGGGTTCGTTTTTCTTCAAGGGTTTCGTTGATCCTGAAATAAACAGAGCGGAGTCTACAAACCTAATGCCTAGTTCACAACAGAACCGAGAGTGCAGTACGAGGTTTGCGCGAGTTGTTGGCGAGTTGATTTTTGAGGGGACTCGGAGAACTTTCGCGCTTTAAACTCTTGATACTCTCCAACTCGCCGCAGCTCGGCACAACTCTTTACAACTCTCATTGATCTTTGCCAACTCGGCACAGCTCGCGCAATGTTTAAAAAATTTCAAAAATCAGTTCAAGCTCTTGAGAACTCTTTGAATGACTCGGTCAACTCGGGACAACTCGTTAGTAGACTCGCACAACTCGTGAGAGATCTCGTAAGAGACTCCTTTGCACTCGCGACAAATCGAGGATAATTTGCCATAATTACCATAAATTCAATACACGAGCTTACCGCGATTCTAGTGTGAGCAACTGAGAGTTCTGTGCGAGCAACTGAGAGTTTCTGTGCGAGCAACTGAGAGCTCTGTACAACTCACGAGTCTATGGCGAGTTATTTAGCGAGTACGAATAATTGGGGGTTTATCACGTGGTTCAGTTTGGCGCGAAAACAATCACTACACATGCGCGTATTCTGGGGGTGGGGCTTACGGGCCCGGGCCCCCCGGGGGGCGCGCAAGGGGGCACCGAAAAGAGGAAGAAAAAGGGAGAAAAAGGAAGAAAAAAAGAAGAAGGAAAAGGTGGGGAAAAAAAGGAGGAAAGGGAAAAAGGGGGAAAAGAGAAAGGGAAAAAAAGGGGAAAAGAGGAAGGAAAAAGAGAGAGAGAAGAGAGAGAGAGAGAGTAAGGGAAAAAGGAGGGGGAGGGGCACCCTTAAAAAAAATGGGGGGGGCGCCAAATCGACCTTAAAATTAGGGGACGCCAAATCGACCTTAAATTTAGGGGGGCGCCAAATCGACAGTAAACTAAGGGGCGCCAAATTGACCTTAAACTTAGGGGCGCCAAATCGACCTTAAAAATAGGGGGCGCCAATCGACCTTAAATTTAGTGGGGCGCTAAATCGACAGTAAACTAAGGGCGCCAAATTGACCTTAAACTTAGGGGCCCAAATCAATAGTAAACTAAGAGGGCGCCAAATTGACCTTAAACTTAGGGCGGCCAAATCGACCTTTATTTAAGGGCGCCAAATCGACAGTAAACTAAGGGGTGCAAATTGACCTTAAACTTAGGGGCGCCAAATCGACCTTAAATTTAGGGGCGCCAAATCAACAGTAAACTTAAGGGGCGCCAAAATTGACCATAAACTTAGGGGCGCAAAATCGACTTAAATTTAGGGGCGCCAAATCGAACTTAAACCTAGAGGGGCGCCAAAATGATCTTAAACGTAAAGGCGCCAAATTTAGATCAAATGTATGGGCGCAAAAATGATCTGAAACTTTAGGGGAGCTGAATTGACCTGAGACTTAGGGGCGCTGATTTAACCTGAAGTTAAGGGCGGTGCCCAAATCGATCTTAAATTAAAGGACGCCAGATTGAGATCAAATGGGGGGGGGGCGCCGAATCGACCTGAGACTATAGGGGTGCCAAATTATCTTAAACTTAGTGGCTCTAACTATATCCTAAACTTAGGAGGGGTGCCGAATTTACGTGAAACTAGGGGCCCCCAAAACACGCCAAAAAAACAACAGAAGGGGTCTATAAAATTGTCTCTATCTTAAAATAGCAAAATTTTAAAATTCCATGCCTCCTGGTTTGTATAAACATAGCAAAATTTTCGCTCGCACTTCGCGCTCGCATCATCTTTTCCCATTGATTATTTACATTGTGTCGAGGATAACGCGTAAAATGTCCTGTCTTCTAATTTATTCGAATGATCAAAATTTCCGTTTCCTATTCGCACACGCCTATGTTTTTCCTCTTTTACCAGAATTTACATTATGGATTCTAACCGTCAAAACATTTAAATTTTTTTTTTTTTTCACGTTACATTTTTATTATAATTTTTTTAAATTAATTTATATTATTATTATTTTGTTTTTTTTGCATTTCAATTTTTCTGCATGTTCAACATATTAGCGGCGCCTAATTGAGCTTACACGTACGGGCGCCAAGATGACCTGAAACATATAGGGGCACTGAATTGAAGTTAAGGGGTCGTCAAATCGATTTTAAAATTAGGGGCGCCAAATTGAGCTTACACTTTTCAGTGCCCATGATCTGAAACAAAGGGGCGCCGAATTTACCTGAAACTAAGGGGTAACAAATAAGGTTTTGAATATGGTTTTTATGTAGATAGAGCGAAATTTTCAAAATTCATGTATCCGGGTCTGTATTATACAAAGCAAATTTTCGCTCGCGCTTCGCGCTCGCATAATTCTCCCCAATGAATTATACATTGTGTTCTAAGGAACGCATGCAAATTCCTGTTTTCTAATCATTTGAATACATTCAAAAAACTTCCCGTTCTTGCTTTCGCCCTCGCCTGTGTTTTTCCTCTTACCAAAATTTTACACTATGGGATTCTAACCATCAAAACATTTCAATTTATTTGATTTCACGTTACGTTCGTTTTTTGCATTTCAAAAATGACCTAAATCTTAGGGGGCGTCAAATTGACCTGATACTTAGGGATGCCAAATTTATCTTAAACTTAGGGGCTCCAACTTTATTTTGAACTTAGGGAGGTGTGCCGAATTTACCTGAAACTAAGGGCAACAACTTGGTATTTGAAATATGGTCTCTAAAAATTTTTAATTCCTCCTGGCCTGTTTTATACATAGCAAAAATTTTGCGCTCATTTTCCCAATGAGTTATTACATTGTGTTCCTGAGGAACGCATGCATGCATGTTTTCTCATCATTCAAAGACATTCAAAATTTCCGCTCTCGCCTGTGTTTTCCTCTGACCATAAATTTAACATATAGGATACTAATCATCAAGACATTTAAATTTATTTGAATACACGTTACATTATTTCTGCATTATCCCAGGGGCATCCAAATCACCTAAATCGTACATGTATGGCGCAATTCAAGCTTAGGGGGCGCCAAATGATTAGTTTGTTCTAAATTGAGCTGAAACTTATGGGGCGCCAAATTTATCTTAAACTTATTTAGGGAAGCAGGAAGAATAGATCAGCAGCCAGATAGATAGATAGATATTCATCTTTCTTTCCTTCAATCATGTAAAATTACTGGGCCACATACGGTCTTTAAATTATGGAGGCCAAATCCTAAACTTTAGATCTTTTATTACAAAGAGCAAAATTTTTCGCTCGCGCTTCGCGCTCGCATCATTTTCCAAAGAGTTTTACATTGTGTTCCTGAGGATGCATAAAATGCCACGTTTTCAGAGATCATTCCAATACATCAAAATCCGCTCGCGATTCACGCTCGCCTATTTTTCTTTCTTGTAACCCAGATTTATGAAGGATTCTGAACAACAAAACATCAATATACATTGTTTGACTTCACATTACTTGATGACAAATTTCACATCTGACAAATTTCACATGATTTTATATGGCTTGCTTTTCAAATCGTTTTGATGGACAAATTACAGCTCCCGCTTCATATGATATTCTGATGAAGAGCTAAACAAAATTGATACCCCTAATTGCTTAGAATTCTTTGCTTTCTGATCGTAAAGTAGAAGGAAAAATCTTGATCGCGCTTCGCGCTCGTAATTAGAATTATTCTTATTTTCATCTATGACAGTAATACCTCATATAACTAGAATTTTTTTCAACATGTTCAATGAACTCACCATTGGCAAGAATTAAAAAAAAAGAAAAAAAAAAAAAAAAAACACCGTCAAATAAATTATTCTCCATAATCCTTCAAACATACATTTAAGCCATAGGCCTATGTTTGCCTGGCTGGGGGGGGGGCATATTTTGAAAAGTGAACAGGGGCGCCAAATCACGTCGGGCCCCCCGGGGTGCGACATCCTGGATACGCGCCTGCATTACTCGGCTTTACTCGCATACACTCTCTTTCACTCGGACAAGATCGCAATAACTCGAGAAACAACTCGCTACTACTCGTTGTTTACTCTTTGCTTACTCGCCACTGAACTCTGTTCAACTCGTATTGAACTCGCATTTGGAATATTTACAAGCATGACAAAATGTGTCATTTTCCCGCGAGTTTCCGCGAGTTGGAACTCGCGGAAGCTCGCAAGGACTCGTACTAGACTCTCAGCTCTGTGTGAACGTAGCATAAGTAAGCCTTACAAACCTTATGATATTTTCTGACTTATGAACCATATTTCCTTTTCGCACCAGGAAACCTTCAGGTTGACGTTGAAACAACGATTATTTTCATTCTTTAGGAAGTCAACGAAGGAATTCTATCATAATCGATTGACGGATATTAGCAAGTAAGACAACATTAAAAAATAATAAAGTAAGATATTAATTTCATCCATGTCTCTATTCATTGGTTTGCACCCCCCCCCCCCCCCCCCCCCCCCCCCCCCCCCCCCCCCCCCGCCCCTCCCCCAACCCTTCATGTCGTCAGATGTCGTGTTTGTTTTGTGATGTTTATCTATTTACTTTTTATTTATTTTGTTAAATATTTGTATCACAAGGCAACCTAATATCAGAATGGACCTGAAAAACAGACTTGTCAGATTTTGGGAGATAAAATAAGCTCATTCTAAGTGCTCCAACATGAAGACATGAAAATAAATATGAAATTCAGCATGCTTTCAGATCGAAAGAAAGTCTCGGATAAATCGCTATTTGTAAGGACAAAGGTGGCCTAAAGTTAAGCCTAGCTTAAATATGTGGTTTAACTATGGCTAGCAAAATGGGAAAAAATCTTGAAAGGTGAATGTTTGATTTATCAGAAGTGTTGATACTTAAATTATTAAAAACTGCATGGGAATGATAAGTCCAAAGTTTCTTAACCCAACAAGCCTGATTCCAGAATCCAGTAAACGCATTAGGAACATTGCAACGTAGACACTTTTGTCTCCCATTTTGCTAGCCATAGTTAAACCACAGATTTAAGGCTAGGCTTAACTTTAGGCCACCTTTGTGAATACGGGCCATAAATAACTTTGGTCTAAACAAGATTGAAGTTAAAAGGGGAAATGAAATGCCCGAATAACAGAAGCTCGATAGAAAACAAAAACGTAAAACGTATCTATTTGACTTCTATTTGCCCTACCAGTTCATGAGAGTACTCAAATCGATAGATGGCGCTACTCTACAAAGTGATTTTTGCATCATTGTCAGAATTGTATAGGTACAACTTATGATACTCGCCTAGTTATCAATAGTATACACATGATTACCAATGTCATCTTTACATTACATTAAGAAATAATTTAGGGAAAAATTGTCTTTCAAATTGTAGATATCATCGATGTGCATTTAATCTTTAATTTCAATATTATTAATTGTATGATGGTTTATTCTAGCTCTCAAATCTACTTAACGATTAAACGGGAAGTTCACACTGGAATTTTATTGGTTTTAAAAAATGCAGAGAGGAAAAAAAAGAAAAAAAGAAGATGACTGAAAGTTTGAAGAAAATCGACCACAAAATAGCGAGGTTAGGAATATTTAATGATTTGATTCTTTGACGTCACGTTCGAGCAACTCTCCCATGTGTTGTGTATGAAAATTCCATAAATTTGTCTTTTTTCATGGTTCTTGATAAAAGAATGGGTCTTTTTAATAGAGGCATTTGATAGAGGCACAGGTTTGATGATATATCAACCGCACATGTGAATTAATTAATAATCTTCTGAAAAAAACGATACTTTATATAACACAGGAGAACAGCTCGCACGTGACGTCAGCACAGAATCAAAACTTTAAATATTCATAACTTCGTTATTCTTTTGTCGATTTTCTCCAACCTTTCACTCATATTTTTCTGCATTTTTAAAAACCATTTAAACCCAGGGTGAACTTCCCCTTTAAAAAGTATACCTTGTTTGAGACCTCAAGGGTCAACGGAATATTGAACTCGGTAGGCTAATCCTGGAAAAAGAATGCTTTTGTCTTGATTATAAAATTATAGGCCTATTGTTTTGTTATTATCCGAGGAGATAAGTTCATGTTCTTCTTTACTTCTTCAAATGCATTCATGATAAACAAAGATGCAATAATATATTTTAATTTTTAAAAAATATATGATTATTAAATCCATATGCTGGATGCAGATTATTCAGATCAGATCGGAGGTCCGATTCTAGTTTTTAGTCTTTTATATTTAGGAGAGAGAGACTGGAGCGGGAGAGAGTGAGAGAGAGAGAGAAAGGGAGAGAGAAATGGAGAGATTGAGAGCGAGATAAATGTGCAATGTTCATTACATAAATAATCTTAAAACCGAAATATAGATCTATGTAGTCATATTATTGTAACTCTTATCTCTTTAGATATACATGTATATCAATTATATATTTATGTGGCTTTAAAAAGTATGACTTAATTCTCGTCCTTGTCCATTAATATACATTTTCGTTTATTTATTTAATCTATTTGCGGGGATTAACAAGACATGTTTTATGTAAATGTATTTTGTTATTATGTCTTTGTGAATGTGAAATATGGATAAATCAAATGTAAATCAAAAACAGAATGGATTATCAGCCTTACCTGTCCTATGAAACGAATTCGTGCTTGGGTCCCCTTGGTAAACACATGGGTCCTTGGTAAACATAGTACGGGAGAATGCGTAATGATTTTTGTGTGACGTGTATGTGACACGGACACGCGAACTCGGCACCCTCAGAATTATTCAAAAATGGCTGATCAAGACATCATGGAGAAAGGTGCAAATGCGCCTTTTTCCGTAGTAGTGATAACATTATCCCTTGGAGCTGTAATTCTCCTTCTAATGATCGTTTGTGGTGCAGGCAGAGGAAAACCCGACGAGAATGAAGAAGAAAATGGTGAGTGGGACCCTCTTTATTTGTTTAAGTCAGTCCCACATGCTGTAAAAGATGTTTGTATCTTATATTCCTCTGATAGTATCTGCCTCTTTCAAGATTTCAGATTCTTGCAAACTACCACTCATATCTACGAGATCAATATACAGTAGTATATTGACCTCGTATTGAATAAGGGACTTTTGGTTGTAGGAAAAAACATGTTGATAAATATTGGGTTATTGTGAAGGACATTTACGAAAAACATAGAGTAAAGTGCCCGAAATTCGACCCTTGCCGAGATTCGACCAGTTTCAGACAAATATGGAAAATAGAACCCCAAAACACACTCAAACACACTCCAATCAACTCATATCACAAGCACACATCGTCACTGAACACAAAAAAAAAAAAAAGAATCACAAAAAAATCATACTAAATACCTTAATTTTGCTCCTAAAATTCCATATTTTGCTCCAAAAATTGAAGCCCCTGCGCGCTAAGGGAAACGCTAAGAAAAACCGATCGGGAAAAATGCGTTTAAACTCCGAAAATTTGAGGTTTGATGACGCAGTTTTTTGCCACGTTCGAGCCCCGATCGTAACTATCCTACTGAAAAAAAGAAACCCGGAAGTGACTCTACAGTACTAGAGTTACAACACTGCAATCATGTGACTTGCAAGATTTCTTTCTCTGCCCTAGTTTCGACCGGGTATTCATGCCGCGGCGGCCCCGGTCTGTCGGCAGAGCGCGATGTGCTACCGGTGCTGCGAGTGAGCCAAGATTTCAGCGGCGCGCGGTGCGTATTGACTTTTCACGCCTGGTCGAATTTATGCAACGGTATGTCTAATCTCGGCAAGAAGGTAGGTGTTTTAAAACTTCTGATTTTACTATCAAATAATTTTTTATTTTTAAAATTTTTTTAACAATTATTCAATTTATAATATGCTTCTAATATCTGTTGAAAATGAAAGATGATATGTTTTTCATTTTCAAACTGGAGCTGCAAAAAGCTTAAGTGGTCGAATTTTGGGCACTTTACTCTAGATCTAGATTCTACAATCATTTAGATCTACATGATTTAGCTCTAGATTAATCATATGGGCCGCAACGCGACAAAAGGGCCCTTAGCTCAACTGACCTGAGCACCTAATTATATGCGTGCTAAATCAACAATGACGTCACAATCAAAATAGTGTGCGCGCTCATAGCTGCTTCTGACACAATTTAGTGTAGAAGCCTATGTAGTTTTTGTGTGCAAGTTATGTTAATATTTGGCAACATAATAGGCCTATGTGATTGTGTTCAATTAGATCCGATAATCAAAATGATTATGTATGTTGTCAAACTTTTAATTGCCTTTTTGTTTGTGACCAAAAATAAAGAGGCAATTTTGATCAAATTGTGTTAAATTCGGTATCAAATTGTAGCTATTCAAAACCAGCAGTAAAGTCTATTATCACTTTTTCACGCAACCAAATTGTTTTAAACAAATTTCAAATTAGTCTATAATTGAATAGACAATATTATAATTGTAACTAAATGTAATCAATAATACTGTATCCTACCAGCATAATTATGTTGGCACACTCGACCAGGAAATTATGTCAAGTTCAATTTATAGGCTTTAATGCTTAACAATCAGGAAATGGACTCATTTTACCACAAGCCTAACTTTTCTCTGAAATTTGGCGTTATTTTTAAGTCAATTATTTCTGCTTAAATTAAGACTTTTTGATTATTTATTATTTATTTATTTACTTAATTATTTATTCATGGTATCATTAGATTCGGTTGCTTTGTTAAAGTATCCTGTCTTGCTCTTAGGTCATAATAATGTTGTTCATCTCTAATTTTTTATTGTTTATTATGTTCTATTTAATCCTATAAACAAGGAAATTGTTTATTTCAATTTTCATTAGCCTATGACCTTTAAATTAGGCCAAAGTCCAAATAATATATACGTTTCTTCAATTTCTGGGAATTCAGTGAAACTTGAGCTTTGACCTCATTTTAAAGTCATTATTATGTGAGTGAAAATAATGGCCGATTTTCTGGTTAATGTGATCAAGTAGAAGAAATATGACAATGGTTATCAGAATCATTTCATGCTGCCGAAGGTCTCTACACAAACACACACACATACACACTCACACACATAACAACAAAAAAAATCATTTTAGCAATAGGTTTTGGTCGAAATATTTTGTCTTGACCTTTGTCCGTTTGAACAAAAAATTTCTGTTTATACATTTCTGTTTGTCCGAAAGGTTGGAAAGATTATGTGCTCCAGCAAAATCTTTTTGCTCCGGCTTTAATTTCTTGAAATCGTTAGTCCCCGCTTTCACTTTTTGGGAACCACGCTATATCCTGAACGTTCCCCAACCATCCCCGGAGAATTAAAAATGTAAAAATGTTTTTTAACCTCCACAATGCCCACCGATCTTTCTCATATTGTATTTTGCAATATACTGCTTGGCCTCGTGGACCCTCATCCTCATGGGCCCTCGGCCTCATGGGAAAAATACTCGGACTCGTGGGAAAATACTCGGCCTCGTGGGAAAATAATCGAACTCGTGGGCGCTCGGCCTCGTGGGAAGACCCCGTTATGAAGAATAAAGATTATTGTTACCTTTCGCAACATTGTCATTAAGACTAAAATAAAAATGTTGGGGAAAATTATAAAAATTAAGGGTATATGGTTGTTTTCTTTTTCCTCTGTTTGTACCGTAAAGGAGGATAAAAAATTTCAATTTAAATTGATCTCAATTTTTAGTTTAACCATATTAACCTCTCACCTAGACAAGAGACCAAGGTATGTAACCTTAAACCGTGGTTTAACGTAAAGAACAGTGTTTCGTGGGGTAGGACTGAGGTGGACTTGGTCAACTGGGTAAACAAAAAGGGCCCCCAAAATGAGGAAAAAAAGGACAAAATTTGGCGTTGTGAGGAGGGTTGACACGCTGTTTTTTATTTTTTTTATTCTCCAGAAATTCTTGGGGGAACATCCAAGTTATAGCCTTGATCCCGAAAAGACTAGTGAAAGTGGGAATAAATAATTTCAAGAAATTTAAGCCTGAGCAAAAAGAAAGTTGCTGATGCAAAAAAAAAAAAAAAAAAAAAAAAAAAAAAAAAAAAAAAAAACTTTCTGACCAACAGTGTCAGAGAAAATCAGAGATGAACAACATTATTATGACCTAAGAGCAAGACAGGATACTTTAACAAAGCAATCGAATCTAATGATACCACGAATAAATAAATAATTAAATAAATAAATAAATAATAAATAATCAAAAAGTCTTAATTTAAGCAGAAATAATTGACTTAAAAATGACGCCAAATTTCAGAGAAAAGTTAGGTTTGTGGTAAAATGAGTCCATTTCCTGATTTTTAAGCATTAACCGGTTGGAGACGAAGGGACCGTACCCCGGCCCACACGCTGTGGACGAAGGGTTTTTGATAAAGATCAATGGAGCGTGGTTTGCTAAGAACGGGGAGTGGCCTATTTCTCCATAAACACTAACAGCCAATAAGCGGTGCGGTTTGTATCCGCGATGGTACTGAATATTCATACCTTTCTAGGGCGCGATATGCGTGTAGTAGGCCTAGTCATGCCGCCGATCCGGGGCACGAAAGCTCATGAATTATTCATTTTTTGTCATGCGGATTTAGGTTGTTTTTTGTATGCAAAATACGCACTTATTGTTATGAATGTGGCTGGGCTAGAGCTTTGTTTGTTACGATGAAGTTCAGATTTGTGTCATATATTATCCATTTCTATGAATTTTCAAGCTTATATATTATATCATTTTTCCTGATTCTTTTTTCTTCTTTTTTTCATGCTTTCTTCCCTCCCTTCGGATTTTTTCCCATCTCTTTTGTATTTCTTAATTTTTTTCTTCTCCTATTTTGTTTTTATTTTTTTTATTTTTCTTAAATCTATACCTTTCTCTTTTTTTACAAATCTTATTTACTTATGTATTTATTTCCTATTTTACAACCTTTATGTTCTTTTGTAAATCCTTCTTGTGCTTACTGATATTGATTCAATAATAGTCATAATAAATAATAATGATCATCATTATCATCATTTTATTGTCATAACTCTCATTATCAGTTTGATTATTATGATTTTTTTAAAATGTAGGATCACTATAGAGATCAATGGTTGCGATCTCAACTCAAAGCTTTTCTAATAATCCCCATTCACAAGGCTTATATGATATATTATATAAGTTGTACAGCAATATAGTTTAATTATTAACTTCTGTGTTTTCTCTCTCTTGTTTTCATTTCGTATTTATCTTTAATTTTGTTTGTGGCGGGGAGGGACCTTTCCAGCTTAGGTTCAGTCGCAACCATTATCCCAATTGATTACCCCGCCCCCTGATATTTATTGTTATGTTTAGTTTCGTTCTTTCGCCTCTTCACATCCTTTTACATTTTGTTCTTCTCTCCTCATAAACATTTGCTTACAATTAAATTATTTTAGTCGCTATTAGCCTAATTTTATTTTTTATTATAAACCCCCAATGTATATTACCACTACGAAATGTATAATATAGAAGATGTTGCAACAGATCGTTTTGTTTTTTTTAACGCTTATGATGTATGAAATATAAGAAATATCAAATAAAAGATAAAAGATTAAGTTCGTTATTATCATTGGTACAAAGTGGTATATAATATGGTATATGAGAGAGAGAGAGTTATTGCAGTTACTCATGTCGTTCAATTGATGAGTAGGGATAATCTTCAAGCGGCGAGCGATCACACCTTCGGCACAATAGGGCCTATTCAATAAACGTCCATTGTGTTTACATTACTAATCATTCATCTCCAGGACGTTCAAATTTGAAAAGAAAGGTTTTGTTTCGGGCTGGAGGTGAAATACAAAAGCCACACTTTCGTCATCAAGTTTGACAGGCCCGTAACCAGGGGGGGTTCGGGGGGTTCGAACGAACCCCCCGCAGGCGAGCAGGGTCCGCCTTGACCAAAAAAAAAAAAAAAAAAAAAAATTAAAACTCCCACTTTTTGGCAGAAATGCAGCAGATACTTGAATAGAAATATAAAAAAGGAAGATTAAAACACTTTGCTTTCAGTCCCCCTACAAGTAAAATCTTCGCTCTGCGCTTCACGCTCGCAACATTCTATTTTGGGGATGATAATCATGTTTTTCAGAACAAATTACGCGGAATTCCACTTATGTTTTCGTTTGCATTTGTGTTCTATTTTGTATTTTTAAATGATTTTTTCTTCAATGTTAGGAAAATGATATAAACAAGAAATAAGGCCTAGTGGCAGAGGCGGTGGAAACCGGGGGGGGGGGGCAGGGCACAGTGACCCCAACTTGTTAATTCTACCCTATAAAAGTGCCCTTATCATGACCAAAAAAGTGTCCCTTTTCTAAGCTAAAAAAAGTGTCAATCTTATACTAAAAAGAAGCCTTTCAGAGTTTTTGAAAAGTCCCGTGGACGATTTATGTTTTAAAAAGGGGCACTTTTGATACTAAAAAGGGCCCCTTGTTACTCCATAATTGTCTTTAACAAAAATTTTCGGCTCGCGCTTCGCCGCTCGCGGATACTAAATAGGGTTCTATAATGCACAATTAAACTTAACCATTTTGAGCTCAAAGTTTTCTAACTCGCCGCTTCGCACGCTTGAGGATATTGGGGTCTAAACAGAGGCGGTAGAACCGGGGGCAGGGGGCATAGGGCCCAATTTTTTTTCATGCACTCTAAAGTGCCCCTTTTTTATACTAAAAAGAAGCCTTTCATACTCTTTAAAGTCCCATGGAAATAACATTTCTTAAAAAGTATCAACTTACAATACTAAAAAGTGCTCACTATTTTCTTACTTCGTATGTCTTTTAAAACCCCAAATTTTCCTGCTCGGTCACTATGCGACCTTGAACTGTAAAATTAACAAACAATAAGTATTTAAAAAAAGGATTGGAGCCAGTGCTCTCTGCTGGAGACAAACCTTGTCAAAAGAATTGTTGCAATTGTGTTTGGGCTAGATTGGGGGAGGCCTAGGTGCTTGCAGCTCACAAATATTCATAGCAAAGATTATTAATGAGCCAAGATTATTATGTATCTTCAGTATGGATCCTAGAAAGAGTCTATAAGGCACGATTTTTAGCTCAAAACTTACAGCTCGCGGATACTAAATAGGCTCTATATTGCACAATTAACTCCAATTTTTTTCCCAAAATTTTGAGCTCGCGCTTCGCGCTCGCATTCCTATATATTCATTACTCAATGAACAATACAAAAGAAAAGCCATTAAGATACTTAAAATTTTCAGCTCGTGCTTCGCGCTCGCGGATACTATAAGTAGAGACTATAATGCACAATTAACCCCAGTTTTTAGCTCCTAAATAGAGTCTATAATCATGATAATGCATATTATACTCAAAGTTTAACTCAAAATTTTCGCTCGCGCTTCGCGTTCGAAAAAAATCCTTAAAAAAGGTCCACTTTTTCAGATGTCGAACCCCCCCGTAAAAATCCTAGTTACGGGCCTGTTTGAGCTTGAACGTCGATCGGGCTGGTGTAATTTGCATATACTATGCAAATAAGCACCTTCCAAATATGGGAGAGAGCATGAGCGGCTCTACAGCCTCGCTTTGATTGGACGGTTCACGGCAGTGACATTATGGTTGCTATGCTCACATTTCGCGACGAGTGTTGGAAGCGATTTTGTTTTGAAATTGACTTTTTTACGATAAATCGTATACATTTCAAGTTAACAAAGCTCAAAGTACGGTGACAAATGTCTAAATATTCGACTCATACCATGTTTTTATTGATTCATTGAATATTGAGTAGAAAAACAGTTGGAAACTGGGCTGAACTTTTCAGGACTTTTCAGCCCGAGTATATTCGGGCTCAGTCCACGAGTGGACAAATGCTATCCCGAGTATACTCGGGCTCAGTCTCCAACCGGTTAAAGCCTATAAATTGAACTTGACATAATTTCCTGGTCGAGTGTGCCAACATAATTATGCTGGTAGGATACAATATTATTGATTACATTTAGTTACAATTATAATATTGTCTATTCAATTATAGACTAATTTGAAATTTGTTTAAAACAATTTGGTTGCGTGAAAAAGTGATAATTGACTTTACTGCTGGTTTTGAATGCTACAATTTGATACCGAATTTAACACAATTTGATCAAAATTGTTTATTTTGGGTCTCAAACAAAAAGGCAATTAAAAGTTTGACAACATACATACTCATTTCGATTATTGGATCTAATAGAACACAATCACATAGGCCTATTATGTTGCCAAATATTAACATACATGTAACTTGCACACAAAACTACATAGGCTTCTACACTAAATTGTGTCAGAAGTAGCTATGAGCGCGCACACTATTTTGATTGTGACGTCATTGTTGATTTAGCACGCATATAATTAGGTGCTCAGCTCAGTTGAGCTAAGGGCCCTTTTGTCGCGTCGTGGCCCATATGTTCTTTAAATCTATATTTAAAAAAGTAAATTTATGTATTCAAAGTGAGAAAAAGAAGGAAAACTCACCGCTGGTCTTGATACAGGGACTGAGTACTTCCGAAGCGCCTCCAATACGTGTAGCTATGGCGCTAGGAGTCGCAAATCAACTTCACCCATACGAAAAAATCGGCATCGTTTCAAAACAAACCCGTACCACATCATTCTTACGTTGTATCGTGTGAGTTGACCCACATCATATCATCGTTCTTTTACTGAATCGACCACTAAGTAGAAAAACTGAAAGACTAGTACATGTTGACATCGTTTTAGTTGAGGCGAGATCAATGAAGAGAATCTTTTGGTAATACATCGATGACTTCTGCCACTCTGGTTTGGACTGTCAGTCTTTTGTGCAGCCGTTTACACTATAGTACTTACAGCGGGCTTTATTTTCCCCATGGATGGGGTCATGTCTCTGGGGCTATCCGTTTTTTTTAGTGGGAACTATTTTTTTTTTTAAGTGGGGGCCTTTTGGGAGGGCCAGTTTTTCTTTGTTTGTTTGGTCTTTTTTTGGGGGGAGGGACATTTTCTTCTTTTTTTTTACTTTTCACTCCAAAAAAAAATTGGGGGCCGAATTTGTTTTCATTATTAGAAATTAAAAAAACAAAACGAAAAACAAATGGGGCGCCAAAAATTTGGGGGCTTTTTTTTTGTTTTTTTTTTGTTGAATTTCACATTAAAAAAAAAAAAAAAAATGGGGAGTAAAACAATTTTTGGGCCATTAATTTTTTTTTTAAATGGCCCAAAATTGTTTGCCTCTCCCCATTTTTTCTTTTTTTTTTTTTTTTTTTTTTTTTTTTTTATATATGAAATTTCTAAAAAAAAACAAAAAAAACCCCAAATTTGTTGGCGTCCCCCATTTGTTTTTTTAATTTCAAATAATGAAAAAAAAAAATCGGCACCAAATTTTGTTTGGGGTGTTGAAAAGTCAAAAGAAAAAAATAGAAATGGGGGGCCAAAATAAATTTGGGGCCGATATTTTTTTTCCTATGGCCCCAATTTTTTTTTTTTTTTGGGGGGGGGGGGAAGGGGGATACGGACGTATGTATATTTAGGCCTATATATTTTTTTTTTTTCCATTGTTATAAATTATTTCAACTTTGGAAGAAAATAATGTGACCCCTTTTTTTAGGGGGCTATTAACTAAATAAATAGTGCATGCTCAACATTACTGACTAGGCCTATAGGCCTATAAATCCCTCAGATTTGGAGAAAAGCTAAGTCATGCTCGATTCATAAGAGAGATTGGTAGTGAGCTGGTCGGAAGTAATCTTACTCGACTACTCCACGAATTAATATCGCGTAGCGCCCTCATACGACATGAGTTCTACAAATACAAGGCTTCAATTCCTATCTCATGATCTGCAGGAACAGCGATTTATTTCATTTCTATCCAACTCAAAACCTTTCTGATGACATCGACTGGGGACATGATTAAACAAAGATTTTAGCCAACAAGGAAGGATAGTTGGTACGTAAAAATATATATTTCTCATGAAAAAAAAAATCGTATTTCACTGCTAGCAGTGTAGGCAACATTTGCGATAGTCCCACGTACCGGTTGCTGCTCGCGTGGCAAACTACTGGATGTGTATAATGACCACAATCTATATCAATACATAAGGTAGACTAGGCCTAGACTAGACTCCTAGACGAGTAAAAATAATCTTAGAATTGTCTGTCTGGAGCGGCAGCATTTTCGACCTTGTCCGTTTTGGAGAGGGGAGCTTTGCCTTTGGGCGAAATGGGACATAAACTTGTCACATTTAGATAGGAATCCTTCATGTATTACAACCTATTTGGCTCAAGTATTGTCAATTGTCATAGAGAGAAGATTAAGAGAAACGCAACCAAAATCTCAGTTGGTATCGACTATCGTATGAAGATTTCAATTTTTGATATCACAACAGCAGTTTTGGCTGATTTATATGCCGAGAGCTCTAGACAGTGGGCATGTCCACTAATTGCACTTCCTCTTGACTTTGCAGCAAAATCTTCCTCACTGGGCTGAAAATTAACTCTAAAATAGCAAAAATAAAAACAGAACAGTGTAGTGTGAGTCCAAGGCAATGAATCAGCATCGGCATTCAAACAAAATACTTGGGTAAGGTCCTCGCTCTTCATTCTTCACCTTTTCAGAGACAAATGACAAGAAAACCAAGCAGAAGAAGCAAAACCAAGTAAGCAAGAAACAAACAAAGTCGGGAAACCATGGCAACAAGAAGTCATCTCGGAAGGCTTTCACTCATCCTCTCTTGGCATCATCACTCAAGGAACACAGTGAGAATGTGCTGGATTTGGACTTCAGTATCAATGGAAAATACCTGGCCTCTTGCTCAGAAGGTATCTAGTCTGTCTATGTTTTTCATTTTGTTTTATATTTTTATCTTGCTGTTGTATAGAACTGGTTGAATGTTATTAACATGAATGAGCGCTTTTAATTATTCTTTCCTGGCTCCTACCCTAAACCATTAACAATCGCCCTGTCAACAGCATCAAACCGACATTTTCCATGAATTGACAATATTTAATTGGACCTCCATATCTTTGAAGATGAAGTTCATCCACTAATTCAATTAGTTTTTAAAAAGAAGAAATTCCATCAAAGAATAACAAAGTTACATGTATGAATGTTTGAAATATTGGTTTTGTGATGTCATTTGTGAGATGCTCGTCCATACTGTAAATTCCACCAACTGCCATTTATTTTAAGAAGAATATGAATTATTTCATGCAATAAGATGCTGTTTATATATCATATGCCTCTATGAATTATATACCTATTCCATCATAAAGAACCATGAAAAAAAAAGACAAATTTGTGGAATTACCTACACAACATATTGGGATCTAGCAGCTCGCAAGTGACGTCACAAAATCAAGACTTTAAACATTTATAAGTTCATTATTCCTTGAACCTGTACTCATATTTATCTTTTATTTCTTACTTCTTTTTTTTCAAAACCAATTAAATTCCAGGGTGAAATTCCCCTATATTTAAGGAAAAGATATGCCTTAAGTATGAATGGCATTTTTTGTAAAGCTTACTATGTATGTAATTTCCCTTGTAACTGTTGGTTAAACTGTATATTTTTCAAACCTTGTAAGGAACTATTTCTTATTTGTTGACATGTTGTCTTTGAAAACAGATCGAACGGTGCGTGTTTGGAGTGTAAAAGAATTCAAAGAGAAAGAACACAAGTGAGTCTCCCAGTTTGTAATTATTTTTTGTGTTATAGACGAATTCGGTTTGGATGATGTTTTATCATGGTTGCAGCCATTGCTGGGGGGCTTCCAATGTACTATGCATGCTCCCTGTGTGCGCATGTATGCGTAACAAAGGAAATGTACTCGCAGACATACGCGCACATGGCGCATGCGTAGTACACTGGGTAACCCCCGGGTCATTCCATCTGGATTCACCCAGTGGGTTACACCCTACCGTCTCAGAATTTGCTCAAATTTGGTACACATAAAATTTAACATTACCTTTCCATGAAACAAAAAAAATTAGTAAACGGTCCGTCGGTTTCCGAGCTATGGCCGCCCTTTTTATTTTGTTTGGCAAAAGTGGGTGTGACCTTCCATTTCAACGGCACAATGCGCCCTGAACTGGTTGACCAATTTTTGTGAAACTCGGTACCATTCAAAAGGAAATTCAAAGAGGAATTCAAAAATGGTATCAAAAATATTATTGGAGCAATTTAAAGTGCTATGACCTTTGACCTTTCCTTTAACCTTGATTTTGACCCCCAGACAAATAATTTTTACTTGATTTTTATGTATGTTAATTGTCAGTATAATATTAACCTAACATGTAAATATCTAGGATGATATTTTAATTTCTTCACCTTTAAAAACTCTTTAAATGTATTTTCAAAGTTACTGTTACCCCCACATACTGATATTTGTGTTGGTAATGTGTGTACAAGTCTCCATTATAGGCTTACTTGAATACTTCCAAACTGAAGTTAAATTACATTCAATTAAAACAGAATACTAAACTTTTCAGTAATAAAGGAAACATTAAACACAATAAATAATGTATACATGCACGTAGACTCCATTTGCTTATGAATAGAGACATTTGTTCGCCCTTTTGATTGGGGTGCACTAGGTATACGTACAAATTATCAGAAATCTGCGGTTTTGACAGAAACAAAATGCTTCCTACATGTAGTCAGCTCTACTGTCCAAACTGGATACATCCTTGAGATCTTTGAAGCATCAGAACAGATATGGAATACTTAAATGGTATTTGATTGTAATGTTACTTCAGTTTGAAATTATTCATGTATAATAGAGTCTTGTACACACATTACCAACACAAATATCAGTATGGTGGGGTAACAGTAACTTTGAAAATCACATTTAAAGAGTTTTTAAAGGTGAAGAAATAAAATATCATCCAAGATATTTACATGTTATGTTAATATTATACTGGCAATTAACATACATAAAAATCAAGTAAAAATATTATTCGTCTGGGGTCAAGATCAAGGTTAAAGCAAAGGTCATAGCACTTTAAATTGCTCCAATAATATTTTGATACCATTTTTGAATTCCTCTTTGAATTTCCTTTTGAATGGTACCAGTTTCACAAAAAATTGGTCAACCAGTTCAGGCGCATTGTGCCGTTGAAATGAAGGTCACACCCACTTTTGCCAAAACAAATCAAAAAGGGCGGGCCATAGCTCGGAAACCGACGGACCGTTTACGCTAATTTTTTTTGTTTCATGGAAAGGTAATGTTAAATTTTATGTGTACCAAATTTGAGCAAATTCTGAGACGGAAGGCGTCAAAATTGCACTTTCATTGGGTGAATTGGCATGGAATGACCCCCCCCCCCAGCTATATGGCAGACACATGGAGGGCTCACTTCCATGAAATGCTGCCGCGAATTCGTTGCTATAATGGAATATGTAATATGGATGTCGACGCATGAAAGTGACCTCTTTGAGAAAGGGTCCATCTATGTTATTTTCATCTGTCAAAACTGTGTCAGCTTGGTTTTCAATTTTGCACTTCCACATACTGGTAGTGCATATTGGCAGATATCAAATTGTAACTTTTGGAAATTGGAATACAACTCTTTACTATGAAAAATAATATTTTTTTCTTTTACTATTTTTTTCATCCGTATTTAATTTTCCTGTTTTCACTAAAGCCAATTTTACTTGAGAGTGGACTATTCTTTTATTAAGCAGCTTATTATGTGCTCACAATTGTCTTGCACATTTTCATCTTTTCTGTGCTTTCAGATGTGTGAGAGGGAATGTGGAATACGATCATGCCACTAATGTCAAGTTTAGTCCAGATTGCAAGTGAGTATTATCTTACCCATTGAATTAAAACCTCATATTAAACCATGACATCGGAATCGGAATTCTGATTTCTTTGTGTTTAATACAACAACAAAAAAATCCTAATAAAGATTTATGTAATGCAAATTTTTCTGACAAGAATGGTAGCCATGGTGTGCAAAAAAAAGAGAGCATCTATTCACATTTTCGATAAAGCTTTGTAATTTGAATTAGATTTCAGGAAAGGAGTACTACAAGTAGATGAAATGATAGAAATATGAAAACATGCATTTGCAGTAACAAAAAAGAATGTAAGTTTTCGAATACAATAATAATACTAATAAATAAAATTTATATAGCGCTTAATACAACAGTTTTGAAGGGCTTTACAATAGGATATAATTGTGATAATCATAAAGAACGTATATAATGGCTTCACTAGCGGATAACACAAGAAAATAAAGCTTAATAATGAACGCAAACATAAAAATACTTACAATACAACAATTGCATAGGGTTATTAAACAAGAAATGCTTCAGTGTAGACTTGAAGGCGTCACAAGAAGGGGCATCCCATGCTTCAATAGGGAGTCTGTTCCAAAATCTTGGGGCAGCTACGCTGAAGGCACAATTGAAAGTGATTTACTATGTGGTATGAGAAACATCCAAAATATTTATTGGCTTGAGCATTATTATTGCTTTCCATTTCAATATCTTTATCGCACTTGTCAAGGTGTTAGAGTTTTACTTTCCCTTTTATCCAGCTCATTTTTTTTTTTTTTTTTTTTT
>CALNVZ010003434.1:32288094-32375000 GCA_940671915.1 Paracentrotus lividus | reverse complement strand
TTTTTTTTTTTTTTTTTTTTTAAAGGTCATTTTATTTGAGGTCACTTAATGTAGACCCCTTAAATGTATAAGAGCTAATTCCCCCTATCTTAATATCACTACTTCTTTAGATCTTTCATCACAAGCATCGCCACCGGGAACTGCATCCGAGTATTCAAAATGACCAAGAAAGAAGACAGTTCAGCAACCACAATAACTTCTGTTTTGGACTTCCCCAAGGTTAGCGATTAGACCGCTCATATTTGGTTTACTCATATTTGGTTTATTATGTGTCTTGGCCAAACTTGTCATGTCAGATGACACAAGGCAGGATTCGAGACGTCAGGGAAAAGGTAGAAATGTGAAAAATTTCAAATTTGTTATAAAAAGATATATCCAATGTTTCGTGAATGTTCTGTTGAAAATTGGAGTCCTAACAATAACATAAAAGAGGAGAAAAGCTTATTGGAGCGAGTGTTTTTGTTTTGTTTTTTTATTTGCGCTGG
This sequence comes from Paracentrotus lividus, assembly GCA_940671915.1. NCBI lineage: Eukaryota > Metazoa > Echinodermata > Echinoidea > Camarodonta > Echinidae > Paracentrotus > Paracentrotus lividus. The sequence goes on along the minus strand of CALNVZ010003434.1, from coordinate 32,374,515 downwards.
GTCAACTTATCTATTTGTTCTGAGTGTGCAAAATACCAAGTAGTACACAGGCTTAGAAAGCAAGTACATGAGCTTTCTACACATCATAACTTCATATGCCTATTTTGTGGAGAAAAATCAAATCTATTTTCATTCCTTTTAATCCTAATACATGTAGCTTGTACTGGTTTGTAAGTAAGAAATATTTAGACATCATTCTACTAACAGTCACAAAGAGGACATTAAAGTATCAGTATTTATTCAGAGTAACTAAGTTTTAGTTTCGATTATTTCACTGTCGGTTTACGATTTTTTGAAAGATTTCAATGCTAAATTACCAGGCTCGTTATTACTTTCAAGACATGAATATGGAATGTAGTGGACAGTAGCGGAACCTGCCTTACATCACACAATTGAAAGTATCGGCCCATGCCAAAACATAATAGAGCTGCTATTGTCCCCAGATAATTGGGCCTGCACAATCTTTTCAAATTGAGAATCCTGGTTCCACGCCTTGTGAAAGCTCAAGAATACATCTTTTATAATAATAATAATAATAATATCGTTTTATCTTCAATGAACCTCTATCGTTATCAATCAGACCCAAGAGGTATAAAATACTCTTACATGTAGGACAAGTATTTTTTACTTCTTACATCTAATTATTATAAAGGTGAAATTTTCGAACGCCCGATATATAGGTCTAACCAAAGTTGGTTTTAGCAAATGCAGAGAGCTGACTGCAGACTTTAGTGCTACATGCTTTGTTTCATGATCCCATTTTCTTCTCTGTCACACAGAGTCGTGATCAAGATATCTTGAGTGTTGGGATAGGGTCTAATGCAGCAGGTAGCTTCATCATGACAGCTTACACAGATACAACCATTCAGATCTGGAGCACTAAAGGTAATAATGGTCATCATGCACTTACGTTACACCCATCTTAAAGTCCCTGACCGGACCGTAAAATGAAATAGCCAAATTACATATAAAACGAAAGCTAATATGCTACATAATACAACAATTCCAAATTTAAGTGTTTTTATTGTCCATCTAGAAAGTATTTCATTAAAAAGATGATCGAACCTCAACCAGGTCACCCCTCACGATTACTCGAAAAATTACCCCTTATTTAATGGCGCGGGTGATGACGTCAAAGGATGTTAACGGAATGCTACAGCCACCTGGCAGCCAGGTATGATAGAATTTGCCTTTTTATGTCATAACAATAGAATTCTAGCACACAGGGGAGTCTCAGTTGTTCTGACATAGCTATATACAAACATGTTTTTTAAAGGCGAAACCCAATCATGCCTGGCCGCCGGACAGCTGTAGCATTCCATTAACATCCTTTGACGTCATCACCCGCGCCATTAAATAAGGGGTAATTTGTCGAGTATTTGGGAGGAATGGCCTGGTTGAGGTTCGATCATCTTTTTATGAATACTGTTATGATAATTGAATCTTATTTTTGTGTATTTATGTTATACGCCTACTTAGCTTAATGTTACCCAAGCATGCTCTCTTCCGTAAGAACAGTTGAGACCAGACATAGCATTTTACACAATTGGAAGTTCAAATTCATGTCACCTCGGGCACTAGTCGGTGGTATTTCTCTTTCATGCATATTATTTGTTGTAAATGTGTGTACCTTTTGTCTTGAAACTAAATAAAATTGAGTAAAAAGGTAAGTGTTTTGTTTTTTGCAGTGTATCTTTCATGCTGTTTTTGTATTATATTTATTTTAGGGGAAGTGTTGGCATCTCTGGATACTCATCATATGAACAACAACTATGCTGCTGTTTCACCGTGTGGCCGCTTTGTTGCATCATGTGGTATGATATGATCAAGTTATTAAAGGGAATCTAATGTAGTGGGAAGTTGTGGGAAAGTTGAAGAAAATTATTGTGAGCTTTCTTGTAATTTTCTTGATATTTGGGGAGAATATCGTAATAGTCATAATATGATCCAAAATATACCACACAGCTAACATGTTTGGGTCCCGAACATTTTGTGTTGCCCCATACATGCATTTCTGTGTAAGTGCATGTGACTCAGAGCTGAATTGGGTTAATATCTTATCATTTTGGCGATTCCAAAAACATCACAGCATAAAAAAATGCTTAGGTAAACTGTTATCAACCTTTCCAAATCACTTTTAGACAGTGTCTTCCACATGTTAATGTCATGACCAGAACAATAGTTTCACTTTAAAGACAGATCACCAGTGAAGATTCTAGTTGTGGTTTATGGTGTAGAGTAGAATAAACAAGAGACAAGGGAGGTTGTTGGTTCAATCTGCACCGGAGTCATACAATACCAAAGACTTTAAAAAATGGGAGCATCTGCACTCTGTAGTTTGAAATGGAGAAAGATATGTTAAAATAACATATCATGTTATGCAGTGCTCTCTGGAACAGCAGGCATCAAAATTGAAGTGGTTACCCTGGATAAATACAGCGTTATGACAGAGAGTCCACTTAAATTTTCGTTACAATGAGACAGCTCTCTTGATCCCATTTGTGCAAACCTCATGGTCCCTACTCTGATTTCGGTTTACAAATAAACTTGAGTTAAAGTTTCATTGGAAAATAAGATCACAAATGAGAATGGCATTGAAAGAAAAATTATTCATTAAGACCTTTAGAAATCTTGTACGTTCTGACAAGTGTTAAACTTAGTTTTATTTTTGTGTTAATGGTGAATTATCCCCTCAGAGAAATTAGGCTTCAGTGAATGGAGACAAATCCCAAAGATATATTGGCAAAAGTTTCAGAAAAATCAGACAATGAATAAGAGAGATATGTATTTTTTAGATTTTGAGATCACTTTTGATATGGAGATCCTCAAATTGGCAACGCCACCATGATGTGTGATGTACATGTAATGCAGGGAGATCTGTCCCATATCTATTGTACACATTTTACTAAAATCCTGTTTTTTTCTCAATTCTAAAGGTAGAATATAGAAATTTGTTTATGGATGACATGTAAATGTATGAAACATATAATAAATCATGCACACAAAATCTGTTTTATCATAAGAATGAACATAAAGAGACATTTTGAATCATTTTTGTGCACACAATATGGGGAGTTCTCCCTGTCTGACATCATAAATAGTGACCGCTTTGCCAATGGGAGATTTACTATATCATCAGAGATCTCAACATTCAAATACTCATAACTTTCTTATCGTTTATCTGAATTTTACCAAATCTTCACTAATGTGCTTATTTGATATTTCTGCATCCAAAGTAAGCCAATTATCTATATAGAGTCAATTCTCCTTTAATCATGCAGGGTTTACTCCGGATGTGAAGGTGTGGGAGGTTGTGTTTACTAAGGGAGGTGATTTCAATGAGGTCAGGAGAGCAATGGAGTTGAAAGGTCACAAGGCCAGTGTCTATTCCTTCTCCTTCAACCTCGACTCGTCAAGGTAAGAATTAAAGCTTAGATTTTTAAAACGGTCAGTCGTAGGCTTTTGTGGGGAGTGGGTCATAATTTGCCGACTCTGACTTTGTGAAAAGCACTGGAAAAAGCTCTCCTAAATTTCTGGACCACAGCAAAATAAGCTGCCCACCATCAACATTTTTTGGCCTGCTTTGGGCATTACCGAGCCAGGGAAGGTGAGATAATGACTTTTTTAAATGGGGCAATATGTGGGATATACAGGGCATTACATAAGGTCTGTTGGTGATGAAACTTGAAGTGGTGGACAACAAATATTGCTGGATAAGCTATGCGTCAAATCCATCCATTGAAGCCCAAGACTCACTGTCTTTAACTCTATCGTGTTGGAGTCAAAACCTTTTATTAAAACGTAACAATCATCCCCACTCTCTTTTCCAATTTCTCAACTCTTATTATTGTATTAGGAAATGTCATGCTCTTTCATAACAACATACTTTTGACTTAAAGCCATTTTAATGGAAAATAAATCAATTGTTAACAAGAAAAGTCTTTTTATTTTAGCACTAAGTTTTAGACTTTGATACAAGAAAAAAGGTTTGGTCCTGAGCACCTCATTTTAATAGGAGTGTACTGTAGGCTACTGTAAGTGTAGCTTCATTTTACATGTAGATAATTGCAACACTGGATTTACCTGGCTGGGGTATAGGTTAGGGCGGTCCGCGGACTATAGTTATTTAGTTAACTTTGCTCAATGCCTGGCATCCCAGCCAGGTGAATTCAGTGTCTTAATATTTGTGTGTCCTTTATATCGATATGTTTTTATATGCAATCAATTTTATTTATATTGTATGGCATCTTTCTGCCAAATGAAATAATAATATAATAAAATGAATTTTTTTTTTTTTTTTTTTTTGTACAGGATGGCTACAGTGTCTAAGGATGGAACATGGAAACTATGGGACACAGATGGTAAGGGTTCATTCTGATTTAAGATTTACTTTCAAATACTTCAGAATGATTAATAATTTCATTGTAGAATAAAATAAGCAGTGCAATACTTAACATTGCCAGATTAAAAGTATAACAATTTGAAGAGAGAAATATGTAATTTTGGGGGCATGTTTTTTTCTTGTGGCACTTCAAGAGAAAATAAATATTACTTTCATTTTATTTTCTCTCATTGCATCTTGGATGTTCTTATGATAGTTATATATTTATTGCAACTCCTCTTCCACAATTGTTATGAGGTTTTTTTAGCTCTCATTTTCTTGCTTTACTTGTATTTACTTATTATCTTTCTTTTTCCTTTTCTTTATTTTTTGTTTGGTAATTATTCCTCTTTAATTTCTTATTTATTCTTTTTGTCCCGCTCCTCTACATGCATTTGTCTTTCATTCTATCACATGCTCTTTCTTATATTTATCATTTTATATAATACAAATCTTTTTATATCCTACTTCCTACGTGCCTTTATTGTTATTTTCACCATTTTATCTCGCTCTCTCTCTCTCTCTCTCTCTCTCTCTCTCTCTCTCTCTCTCTCTCTCTCTCTCTCTCTCTCTCTCTCTCTCTCTTTATTTGTGTGTATCTCTCTCTGTCTCTTTCTTTGGTCCAAATAACTTTGCTTTTATTTCCTCATCGCCTTGTTTATCACCTTTCTTGTTCCATTGCATACATCCTATAGTTGAGTATGCTAAGCAGCAGGATCCGTACCTGTTACTGACGGGTGATTACCCACACACCGGCCCCTGCCTGATCGCCCTCTCTGCTGACGCATACAGCGTGGCCATAGCTCAAGGGACTGATATCTGGTTGTACAGCGCAGACGGCAAGCAGGATGAGGAACACTTCCAAGATGTGCACACTCGTGAGTTAATCACTTCAGTCAATTCTTACTTTTTCTTTTGATATGATACCGTCGATGGACTGACAAAACCTCAAATCTCAAATATTTGTGAAAAAAAAAACATATTTGGTTAATCTCCAGGTAATCATTCAAGTGATGCCCTGTCCTAAACCCAGCTCTCTTACCCCTAAAATCGATCCACCACAACAAGTGAAAGGTGATCCCATACACAGGTATCAGAGTGCAGTGGCTGCCATGTTTTTTCACTCTCCTGAACATCTGATATTTTTGTGATGCAAAGTTTTATCAGCCCATCGACGATATGCAATTGCAAACAATAGCCGCCACAGGGCATCTACAATCAATTGCTGACAGCAGGTCATGCCAGCAAACTCAATGGAGAGCGCCAAATAGGCCCATCAAAATGCTTTGCTGCTGCCCAGATGTCAAACATTAAAGACAGAAAATAGATTTGAGATTTCAGATTTAGATCCTTACTTCTCATTAGGTTCAACTTGAGTTGCTGTAAGTTGGATCGAATCAATTTAAATATATCTTCATATTGTTCCATTTAACAATAAAAATAGCTACTCCAGGTATTTTTATATTCTGTGAATGACTTTGAATGGTATTTTGAGTAAATATGTAAAAGCTTAGTCAAATTGAGTCTTAAGGTACCCTGCTGTCTCAACAAAACTGATGCGGTGCAAAATGTTAAATCAAGAACCCTGAAAATAAACAAATTTATGGAACTTACAGTACACAACATTCAGGAGATCATTTAACAGTTTTGTGATATCCTGGAAATAAAATTTCACTTATGCAAATCAATCTTCTCAACCTCCTTCACAGAGAAAATATGCAAGCTAGGCTTTGACCCCAGTGGGAAGTATCTGGTATCAACAGGCGATCGCTATATCAGAATCTTCCACAATATAATTGGTTTGAGGGCACTCGTCACCGATCTAGAAGGCAAACTGAAAAAGACGTCATCAGGAGCTATGAAGGAACGATTGAACTACCAGATTAAATCTACCAGGTATGCTATACACAAAATTATAATCCAGTCCACTGCTATTATTTATAACAGTGTGCTCGAAACCACGCTTATTACATGTATCTTGCTTTTACAAATCCTGTTTTACTCGACACATATGTCTTTAAAACTTGGATTTGGAGAATAATGGAATCTTGTACTCTGTACATTCGCTGTCGAAGCATTGACTAATAAAACATACAGTCCACAGCCATTAAAACTAGCATATATGCAACAAGATTTCACCATAGTGAGGCAACTCTCCCAGTCCCAATCCAAACATTTGCACATTTCTATCTATCTTTCCAAGATATTGTTATAACAAGGCATTTGGATTGGTCCCTAGCACCTCATTATAATAAGAGTGGACTGTATTTGTATTAAAGGAAGTGATATAATCGTCGGCTTGGAGCCAGAAGGTCGCTATTGCATATCAAGGATGTTCCGTTTGGAGCCAGAAGGGCGCTATTACCATTGACTTTGTACAGTAATAGCGCCCTTCTGGCTCTCAACGGAACATCTATAAGATGCAATAACGCCCTTATGGCTCCCAACAGATGAAATATCCCCATATGATTGGAGAGAGAATGATAGATATATGTCGTGCTTACAGACACCAGGTCGAGATCCAAACTATTGACGTGACCTTTGACATAATCGCTAAATACTGCCTATAAATGATGATTTCTCAATTGTGTGTTTTCCTGCCTCCAGTGAGCACATAGAAGCCATATTGAATGGACCATCCAACCCAACTCCACCTGGGACGTAACACAGACATCTTCAAGGGAAGCCCCTAAGATCACAGTGAGATCATCAGGGAATTCCCCTCTCAGGCAGACTGGGGGAATCCCCATAGTGAGGTCATCTGGGTATTCCCCTCCAAGTATTTGCCTTCAATGGGTTTTTATTACATACTCTGTAAGACATCTTCTAGTCTTATTTGAGATGTTGACTTTTGGGATAAACTATGTGTAGTTAGAGGGTCCTAGCTGAATTGTAGTATAGAGTTAGTTGTAGTACTTGGTCCATTTATGATTTTGGTGTTTAAAGAAAACGAAGCCTGTAAGTGGACAAACAACATGTTAATTAATAGGGTGCCATGAGTATCAAGTCTGACATATATGGCACTGTATTAATGGCTGTTATCATTATTATCAATCACCAAAAGTACATTGTATTTTTACAATAATTTCAACATCATTTGGAGGTTGGGTATAATCACATGAAAACACATGTTCCGGGTAAATGCATTTTTTTTTTCACATCCATGTAATATGTAAACCAAACAAAGTATACGTCTTTGTAAAGCTTATAAAATTTGCTAAAAATGTTGCTTATAAAATTTGCTAAAAAGAGACAATTTTTCATTTCAAACTGCATATTCTTTTTAGTCTAATGTACATTTTTCCTGTTTATTATCAGAATTCACAGTGGCAACAATATGACAAAATTCAAATCCACAACTGAAATTCATATACAAAAAAAGTTATTGAATGACAGTAACATATTAAATTACTGTAATATAAATATACTTTATTTATCTTTGTTGGATTTAACACTTATTCATTCAACTATTATTGACAGTAAATGGATCACAACGAATCAGTATTAGTGACTTCCTTTGTATGTTGTGTCATATTGGCATCACTGGCATAAATCCCGGGGGGGATGGGGGGGATACATCCCCCCCAGATTTTGGGGAGGGGGGGGATGGCCTGTACAAACATCCCCCCCAGTTTTCAAGAAAGAAATGAAAAAAAAAATACACTAGATAACTGTGTTCTTGGTTAAAATAGCGCTTTCAATACTAAAAATGCCTCTTTTTTACTCCAAAAATCCTCAAAATCTCCTGCTCGGTCGCTATGCGACCTCGCACTAAGTAACAAACAGTAAGTATAAAAAGGTTGGATCCAATGCCCTCGTCTAGGGACAAACCGTTACTAAAGGGTGTTGTTGACAGTCAAAAACATTAATGTAGTTGTGTGCAGGCCGTTGGTGGAGGGCTTGGGGCCTGCAGCATACAAAATTTTCATAGCAAAGATTGTGGTTTTGTTTTCTATATCGTTGTTATTTAACAAAGGATGTAAAATTTATCTTCTAAATGGATACTAAATTTTTGGCTCGCGCTTCGCTCTCGCTGATATTAAATAGGATCTATACTGCTCAAAATAATATCTCCTATTTTTAACTTAAAAATTTCGGCTCGCGCTTCGCGCTCGCATTACTTTTCCATTACTAAAGTGAACAGGAATCAAGGCAGCCATTATGATTCTTAAAAGCATACATTCAAAGATAAATTTTATTCGTATCCCCTATCTCCCCGAAAACATTTCTCTTTAGATCTATGCCTCTGATCTAAAGTGTCCCCCTTTCCAGAAAAGTGCCCTTTTTATCGAGACCCCACTTTCAAATCCGTTCCGCCTGTACTATACATTTCTTGTTTTGTTTTATTTTTATTTATTTTTTTCGCGCTCACGGATACTATATAGGACCTTTAATGCACCATGAAACATATCCAATTTCAGCTTAAAATTTTCGGCTCGCGCTCCGCGCTCGCTGATACTATTAGAACTATAATGCACAAATATCTCCAACAAACTTTAGGCTTAAAATTTTCGGCTCGCGCTTCGCGCTCGCATTAGTTTTTCCATTACTAAAATGAACCGTATAATCAAGGCAACCATAAGCTAATAATCATACATTCAAAGACAAATTCTATTCGCACCCCTCCCTCTCGCCTCTGATATATGGGTATTAAAAAAACGTTCCTTGTGTCACTATCACTATTGTATGTGAAACAAGATCGCGACAAGTTGGCAAATTATTTCGGTCATCCCCCCCACTCGTCGACACGGATTTACGCCCTTGATTGGCATTACTATTATTTGAAACTTATTAATATTCAGACCTGTCTGCAATCTACTGTGTGCCCCAGAAGAAAGTATACTCAACTCTTAGAGCATCTTGTTAACAGTAGCGAACGCAGACCGGAGTCACACAATGAGCTTGTCGGGGCCCATGCGTAAACATAATAGAGCCGCTTTTGTCCCCAGACAATTGGGCCCCCGAAATGCATTCACTTCAATTTTCTTGGATCCGCGCCTGGTTAATAATACCAAATTTGTCCCTGTGCTGTAATGGATGACTGAGCGATCGAGATTTTAAAAAAAAAAACCCTTGTGAAAATCACCAAGTTTGGGGAAATGTACCGTTTTATTTTAAAAGTCCAAGTAACCTTTTTGTCTCATGTGAAAGGACTCAAAGAAGGCCTACCTTGAACAATGAATGATGATGGAGTTGATTGTGCCCAATCCGGGTGCAAGGCTATTATTGGCACAAGCTTTTTAAAGCCTAGGGCCCATATTCTACTACGAAGACCGAATTTGTATGCGTCGCAAGTTTGTACAAAGCTATTGTGCGATCCGCATCAGACAAAAGGATTGCGCAACCGGGCCCAATAGCTTTATACGAACTTGCGACGCATACAAACTCAGTCTTCGTAGCGGAATCTGGGCCTAAGTGCTCAATTATCCATTGCAGCCCAGGTCAAGTTTGGTATCCTTGAACAGAATATGAGTTACTCTTTAATGTAAAATAAAAAATTATCTGACATAAGTTTTACATTTTTTATATGAGGCTTTCAAAGCTGGGTATACCTTTTTGTGATGCACTGTATATCCATGTTGGTTTGCTTTGTGTGTTTTCTTCAATCTATTGATTATTTATGTTAATTCCTTGCCTGCATATTAGCAAACTTCCATTATAATTAACCATCAATATCCTACCAATTAGCAGTACATTTTTCAAATTTTAAGATTAAGTTTTGAAAATATTAATTTTGAATGCCAAGTTTCCAGTAAGTGAAGTGTGAGCTGAAATGTTTCTTACACGCTGTATATACGTAAGGAATGGAGTACTTTGCTCATTATTTAAATGGGAAGATGCTTTCATTGTTATAAAACATACTTGAACACATCTTGAAAAGGATACATTGTTCGTTTGAATACCTTCATCTAGTCATAATTGCTACCAAAAAAAAAAGAAGAAGTTTCATTAGTAAGATAGTGATTTATCCAGGCGCGGATCCAAGAAAACCGAATTGAATGCATTTCGGGGCCCAATTGTCTGGGGACAAAAGCGGCTCTATTGTGTTTACGCATGGGCCCGGTAAATTCATTGTTTCACGTCGGCCTGCATCCGCTACTGTTATCAATAATTATAAATTAATGAATGAGATGCTGTATGGGCCTAATAATATCCAAGCTATTTGAGCAGTTCATTATGATGAAAGACAATGGGGGAAAGACTAATTTAAAGCAATATAGGGGAGACTGGGGTAATTATGGCCCTGGGGTAATTATGGCCCCGTTGTCTTTGAGAGCTTATAATTCTTTGCTGCATTACACAATGATAATTTAATTTTTACACATGCCTAGCTAAACTCTTCCTACTATCATATGAGAAAAATAAGCCATTTATATGAAATTTTGTGCTTAGGGAGCCTAAAATGTACGGCAATTACAATTCTGTTCGCTGGAAAGTGGCAAGTCTGCTTTTTTATGTGGGGTGTGATATCATTAATTAAAATCATTTAAGATGAAATTTTGATTGAAACTGAAACAATAGGAAGTAAAAAACACAACAGAAAAACTTCCACCTCAATATCTTCAATAGTAGAGCTGTAAAGGGGGATCAAATTGAAAATGTCATTTGGGGTAATTATGGCCCCCAATGCATAAACAGTGTATAAGCGCAGATAAGCGTAGATGGGGACATTAACTTGTACGATTTTGTACATGAATATATGTATTGCTTTGATTGCAAAATTTCAACATTTTGGCTGAACCAATTATTGACTAAATCATTGTTGGTGGTTGATAAGTGTATTAGAAATATCCAACAACATTTATTATAAATTACCATCATTAATTAGCATAATATATTTGAATTCATACAGTCATTACAATAGGGGCCATAAATGCCCCAACCCGTGGGGTACATGTAATTATGGCCCCCCAAAGTTGTTAACATAATGGTAATTAATATGCAAATCAGAAGTAGCAGGTTTATACTTTCTTTTGTATATTATAGGTATATAGATTGACTGTATTTTTACATAATTAGAATATCATTGGACTTTTCATTTAATGGTAGTAATAAGAAATGTGAAAAGGGGGGGCCATAATTACCCCAGTCTCCCCTACTTGTTTAATGATATTGTTTTTTGCGTATGTGTCTGTATTATTGCTTTATTAGGCATAACCAGAGTCTTGATAAATATTGCCAGTTAAGGTCTTTAGATTTTTAAAGTCCACTTGACCTGTTCCAACATTACAAGAGTTGTTTATTTTTATTCTTATATTTGAATTTCCATTGTTTTAAATGATTTTATTGCCACTAATTGAATAAAATATTCCAAATGAAGCAATCTGTGTTTACATTACGTATGTTTTCACGAGAGGTGGAATTGAGAGAGAGAAAGAGTGAGAGAAAGAGAGCGAGAGGAGAAAGAGAGAGAGAGAGAGGAGAAAGAGAGAGTGAGAGGAAAAAGAGAGAGTGAGAGGAGAAAGAGAGAGTGAGATGAGAGGTAGAAAGAAAGAATAGAGAGAGAGAGAGAGCTGCGGAGAGAGGAAGTTGGTGGTGGGGTGGAGTGGGGTAACAAGAGAAAGAAGTCACTGGTGTTTCGTGCTCCTGTTTAACTGGGGACCTACGACGTCCATACTTCTTTCCCGAAAATAACATCACTCCACCCCCAACCAGCAATAAATTCATAAATGAATAAACAAAAACGAAAAGAAAAATAAAAACAAATAAACGATTTCAATAAGCAATTTCAGGTGTAGATCATGCAATTGAATGAAGGTGCGTGGGATTCTAATGTCCTCTTTCGTGGTTCCCGTTTCTTGAAATTGAATGCTCCATTGCGGCCTCTAGCTTGGCCAGATCATTTTGGATATAAAATTTTCTCAAAATGATTGTACATGTCGTGATATTGAACAAATCAATCAAAGAAATAAATCAATTTCATTCGAACTTGAGAAATTGTCTGTATATGGTCATTGGTGGAGGGAGACTGTCTAATCATCGCAGTTCATTTTGGGGGTTTTTTGTTTGTTTTTTTGCAAAATCTATAACATCTAAGACATTTAGGATTTGAACGGTTACCTAATTTTAAACCGATCAAATTTACAAAGAGCATTGTTTTATAGTTGTATGAACATTGCTTTAAACTTTGGGTAACCAATGAAAACTTTTTTTATAAAACAATATTTAATCTTTGAAAAAATGTTCTATGACAACAGGTATGTCATCATCTTCAATCATACGCACCTTTGAAGATTATGTGTGTACGTGAAAGAACTGGCAATAATTTTATTCTATTTTGATTATACCAAGGGATGACAGTTTCAACAACAGAAAAATTACAAAAAAACTGAATGTGAAAAAAAAAATCATCGCTGCCAATTAAAAAAGAATATATCACAATTACGATGACAGTAGTCTTATGATAAAAGTTCATGAGTAATTGTCGAAAGTAGATGACAAAAAATGAGAAGTCTTTCTTCTCAAGCACACCATCATAATAATAAAACATGTCCTTATGGGTGCTCAAAAACAAAAGCAATTATATTTGATAGTGTAATGCGGCGGACACAACTCGTCGTAGGCTACGGGGCACGTGCCACCAACGTAGCCTGCGTTGCATGTACAATCCACGCACTGGTCCTGGGTCAACTTCTGCGATTCCTGCGTTTCTGTAGTAAGTGTATTGTAAAAACCTCCTAAACGTCGTACGTGCATTGTACCTGCAAGGTACCTCCGCTGCACGAATTTTCTACGAAATCCATCGTAGGGAGTTGCACGTCGATGGTACGGCGAGTTGTGACCGCCGCATTAGATAGTCAAATGAATATCTTAATGATGAATAATCGATGGCATTAATGTATTCATGCTTCATAAGATCATTGTCTTGTACTGTAGTTAGTTTAGACATAAAACTGATAAATTATTGAAACTAAGCTCCCAGCCCTCCATTGAGCCGTCTCTTTGTCAATTTATCGTCAATAATTAACTTTTCGCTTTGATATAAGATTTCATTTTGTAGATATTGCATGCAAAGTTTACGTAGAGATATTCAAAAGTTCAGCCCTTTCATTCTGTCATTCGTAGTGAACTGAGCTCGACAGGAATCTATTATTGTCTTTTCATTTCACTAGAGCTTCATTTTGGTGGAGATTATATTTAAAAAAATTAAGGTAAGCAATTAGCAATTCCAGTAATTATATATATATCTGATTAGCTAGCTATACTGACTAGTATTGTTGATTCAATATAATTCATTTTGATGCATGAGGAATTATAGGGTTGTTGATAATATGTGTCTAAACGCTGAATATGCTAGATGCTTCAATACGAGCAAAAATTTGAATTATTTACAGAAATTAAGGTCAGCAAATATTTCAGTAAACATATTTGAATAGCATACTTTTATAATTTATTTTGATGCATGAGGAATTATGGGGTATGTGTCTAAATGATAAACATGTCAGATGCTTCAATACGAGGAAAAGGTGAATAAAAAATAAATAAAAACATCAACAAAATAATATTCATTATCATCATCAACACTTTCTTTGAAAGTGAATATACAGCGTGTCCCAAAAAAAATGTCCCTCTGATTTGGCGCTAAATAACTTCAATAACAAAGAATTATTGCCAATTCCATATGTTTATCTTGAAAGCCCACATAATACTGCAATTCTTGTGAAAATTTCAAACGTTTCGCTTCATTGGTTTTGAATACACAGGCTCTTTTGTAAGAGTAGTCATTTTTGGCCCATTCCAAGTTTGATGAAAAGGAATACATTACAAAAATGCCATTCATTATTCTGTGCTTCACTTTTATTTCAGTTTAACAACTCTCAAGTTCATGCTTTTGTTTTCAAGGAGCAATGCCATATCTTATTGACCATGAGTCTAGACTAGTTCGCGATTTGAGTCTCGAGAGTCGTGGCGGTGTCTTCTGAGTCTCGGAGAAGTGTGTCGAAATTGAAATAAAAGTTTTAAAAATTAGTTTTACCAGTCGTAGCTGCAGTCAACATGACATCGCCGATACTCTTTTGTCTACTAGTGATACACAAAATCTGTCTCGACTAGTTTGCGACTCCAGTCTCTTTAGTCTTGAAGATGTCGCCGCAATGTCGTCTGGGTCTCCAGGGAGTCGCCCAAAAAATCCATTAAAATACTAACTTGCTTACTTGTAATAAAAAAGTGGAGAAATGTGTCTGGCATTTTTTCACAATCTTTTAATTGAATTTTGAGGCGACTCCCTGGAGACCCAGAAGACATCGTGGCGACATCTTCAAGACTACAGAGACTGGAGTCGCAAATTAGTTGAGACCAATTATGTGTATCACTAGTAGACAAAAGAGTATCGGCTTCTTCTTCTTCTTTCGTTAGGTTTAATGGCAATCAGTCATGTTTGACTATTATCGCCAATGCAAATTTGACATTTCTCTCATATATAGAAGTCTATATATATTTTTTTTCCTTTATTTTTATTATTATATATTTGAAAAATATTCCAGTGTCATCTGCATAAATTCAAACCCAGAAAAATTATTAAACAGATAATAATTATTTTCTTTTCGGCGATGTCATGTTGACTGCAGCTACGACTGGTAAAACTAATTTTTAAAACTTTTATTTCAATTTCCACACACTTCTCCGAGACTCAGGAGATACCGCCACGACTCTCGAGACTCAAATCGCGAACTAGTCTAGACTCATGGTCAATAAGATATGGCATTGCTCCTTGAAAATAAAAGCATGAATTTCAGAGTTGTTAAACTGAAATAAAAGTGAAGCACATAATAATGAATGGCATTTTTGTAATGTATTCCTTTTCATCAAACTTGGAATGGGCCAAAACTGACTACACTTACAAAACAGACTGTGTATTCAAAACCAATGAAGCGAAACGTTTGAAATTTTCACAATAATCGCAGTATTCTGTGGGCTTTCAAAATATGCATATGGAATTGGCAATAATTCTTTGTTATTGAAGTTATTTAGCACCCAATCAGAGGGACATTTTTTGGGGGACGCGCTGTATATGACAAATGAATCATTATTCAGTGAGAATAATGTTTATTTAATCAGATATTCTGTGTAGGTTACAATGGTGGATCATTCGATTAAAAAGCTTACGGTACGTATATCACGCATAAAGTCTTGTTGTGGATGAATACAATATCTTTCTTCAAAAGAACCGTTTTTATTCTCATGAGGCGTTTACATTCTAAAAACTGAAGTGCTAATTTCTGGGTGTTCGTATAGTCACTGCACTTGAAGTGCTATATCAGCACCTGAAGTGCTATTTTAGCACTTGCCCAAGTGTTAATTTATCGACAAAAAAGTGTTCAATGTCTTTTTTTTTTCTTTCTTTCTTTTTTTTTTAAAATAAATTTATTGATAAAAACATACATCTTTGAACAAATTATATAAATCATCAATTTTACATGAAACATTGAATATTTTCTTGAACTAAAGTGTTATAAAATATACATAACGCTTTAGTTTTACAACATTTTTCTATCTCTAAGCGATCGCAAATCATTCTTTTAAATACACTGTAAATAGAGAGTTCATGGAAAATTATCTTTTTGCTTTCTGCTTGAACTAAAAAAATGTTCAATGTCGATATGGGATTCGAACCGGGTTCCACCTAGACATGGAAGAGTACCGCTGACCGTTACCAATAGACCAACGGATATCTCGCTAGTCGACAGCATAGTAGATGATTATGGCAAATTTGAAGAAAGTTCATCATCCAACAATATGATTTGATAGCAATCGTGAGATGTGAATTGGTCTAACGTGCTCGTCAGAGCTTCTCATGCAGGGGACCGAGGTTCGAATCCCAACTATGTCACGCCGTTTTTGCCCATTTTTGCTGAAAGTTCCGCTCACGTGAAAGTGCTAAAACAGCACTTTGAGTGCAATCACTATGCAAGCTCTTAAAAAGTGCTGATTTCAGCCTCTGAAGAGCTAAAAACAGCACTTCAGTTTTTAGAGTGTAGAGGGGGAGTTTGAGGGATATTTTAAAGTGTTTTTTTTTTTTTTGGAGGCTTGCAAATATCTGAGTCATGGAGCCATACACACTTTCAGTTTATATGATATGTGACAATAGAAACTCTGGAAATTTAATTTCCTAATTAATTATCATTACAAGCGTCACAAAAACGCAAGTAACCGGAAATACCATTATTTTCCCTCCATAGGCTACAGAATTAATTGACGTAGATGCTATATCCTCAGGTACTACTTACTTAAATACAGTGGTGGCCAAAATTATTAGAGCACCTGAACTTACACAAAGTCTATGGGATGATCAATGCCCTAGTTCATTTGCCGAAATCAGATTTAAAATATCT
Source organism: Paracentrotus lividus (assembly GCA_940671915.1). Lineage (NCBI taxonomy): Eukaryota > Metazoa > Echinodermata > Echinoidea > Camarodonta > Echinidae > Paracentrotus > Paracentrotus lividus. Next base: position 32,357,802 of record CALNVZ010003434.1, on the reverse strand, counting down.
TTTGTGTGCCATGAGCTTTCATGACTTTTTAGCATAGGGTCTTACGTACATGTTGATACCAAGTTTATGTATTTTCGACCATCTGGTAATGCGCAGCATTAAAAATAGTTGCGCTATGCGCTTTTGGTTTCCCCATAGACTTGTGTATTAAACATGTAGTGCAAATGCAAAAAAGTAAAATGCCAATCACATATGCCGATTGCTCAAGAAGTATTTGAGGTAGAAGTATGAAACTTAGCAGGCTTATTTATCCTAATATACCTCAAATACATTCTAAGTTTAAGGAAATTTGGTCAAATGGGGAGGGTGGATTCGCCCCTACCCTTGGTGGTGAAATGACCAAAATAACCATGCCCATTTAAGGTTAAGTATATTTTTTTAATTTACTGAAGACACTCCTTGTAAATGTATATTTTTTTAAAGGAAATTTCATGAGCATTTCAAATATGTTGAAATATTAAGGGTCATTGGAACAATGGACTTAAATAGGGGCACTAAATTCAAAATTTGGGGCCCTTCAAAAATAATTTAAAAATCCCCACTTCACCCTGTGTTGTTATGAATGCCATTTTTGACATCCTCAGAAAATTTCCTTTAAGAATATATATACTTTTGTAGGGAGAGGCTTAAAATGTTTAACGTTATAACACTTTGATCCTGAAAGGGGCAAGATTTTTAAATTTTTTAATTGGCGGTGTAACATAAAAGAGGGCGACTCGGGGCGAGTTCCCAACGCATGGTTTTGTTATGTAGTTTTTAAAGCATAATGATCATATTCGGAGACATTCCAATCATTTTATAGGTATTTAAATGGTCAACTGAATTAAAATTATTAACATAATTTAAATATGTTTGGTGTTCTAATAATTTTGGCCACCACTGTAGTTATATACAATGGTCAATAACGACCAAATAGCTTAAAGGGAAGTTCACCCTGGGTTTAAATTGGTTTTAAAAAATACAGAAAAATAAAAGAAAAATATGAGTTAAGGTTTGGAGAAAATCGACCAAAATATAACGAAGTTATGAATATTTACAGTTTTGATTTTGTGACGTCACATGCGAGCAGTTCTCCTATGTGTTATGCAGTGTAAATTTCATAAAATATCATTTTTTTCAGAAGAAAATTCATTATTTCACCTGTGCAGTCGATACACCATCAAACATATGTTAATATACATGCCTCTATCTAATTGACCCATTCCTTTATCAAGAACCATGAAAAAAGGCAAATTTATGGAATTTACATACACAACACATGGGAAAGCTGCTCTCACGTGACGTCACAGAATCAAAACTTTGAATAGTCTTAAATTCGCTATTTTTTGGTTTATTTTCTTCAAACTTTCATTCATATTTTTCTTTTACTTTTCTGCACTTTTTAAAACCAATAAAATTCCAGGGTGAACTTCCTCTTTAAAAATCTCCGGCGATTCCTGTCTGACAAAAATAAAGGCTCGCAATTTGATTACAACATTAGCTGTATTTTTTAAGATCCTGGGTTAAGTTAAGCAGTCCAGTATAATACCAAAACACTTAAACAGACCAATTAGGTTTAAATTCGAGTGTTGAAATACCGAAATGAAATGAAACTGGAAGAGGAAATAGAATAAACTAAGAAAGGCAGTAATGAGCATACATTCCTACTATTCAGTTGATTTGGATATGATATTTCGTTTTTTCTTTTTGTTTTATCTTTTAATTTTCAGACCTGAATCAGAGACCATGTCTCCCAAACACACTATCTTCATCATCATGATGATTATAGGTTCGACCCAAACTCTTGGCGGGGAAGTAACGACGGATCGCCCTACGAAATCGGTTCTCTATACTCCTCGTCGTGGATGTACTGAGAAGCGTGAACTTAGGCAAGTTGACTGCTCTGGACAGGACCTCGAGTCTGTTCCCCAATACCTTCCAGAAGATATTAAAGGATTGAACTTACAGCGAAACAACATTCCTTTCCTCCTGAATTCTTCGTTTGTGGGATACCCTTTTATCACCGAGTTGGATCTTTCAGTCAATTGGATAATTTTGATAGACCCTACCACTTTTCAACCTCTGAAAGATTTAAAATACTTGGACATGAGTTTGAATTGGAATCCAATCACGCCAATTGCAATTGCTCTTCCATCTCCGGGCCTCTTCAGGTGGGCTGCAAAGCTCTCTTACTTAATAATGTCCTCTACAAGTTTGGGTACAATCCCGAATGACACTTTTAAATGGAGTCGGAACTTAGATACCCTAGACCTTCATGCAACCGGTCTCAAGTGCATTCACATAAGCGTGTGTGGTGTTGTGAGGCATGTCGACTTGTCTATGAATGAGTTTGAAAATCTTACTGCTGAAGCATTTAACTTCGATTGTCATATTGATACTCTAAGTCTTGCAAATAACCATATCAAATCGGTTGATCCTAATGTAATCGCATCACTGGACGTTCGATCATTGGTGCTTGGAGGAAACACGTATCTATTGTCATTTGATGTGTTGAGAGATATATTTATCGGAATCTCCCGTTCAAGGATTAAAGCTTTTTCATATCGTGGTGTTTATTTCAGAGCCCTTCCAAAGAGACTTGTCATACCAAGAGGTTTCTTTGATCCACTACTGAACTATTCCTTTACAATGCTTGATCTCTCTAAGAACCATTTAAAGTCATTGTATCCTTTCGTCTTCTCGAATCTGACAAGACTCAACCAACTCAATCTTAGCATAAACGATATAGTTAATATCGAACCAGTTTTCTTTGAAGGTATGAGGGATCTAAGAATATTAAACTTAACCCGTAATGCTATCAAATATATCAACACATACGTGAGCAATATGTCATGGACAATAAACTTAAATTGAGTTACACTTGCCCCGAAACCATTTGACACAAATAAATGAATCTACTTTTCTTGGTTTGAACATTTGAAGCTTTTGAATATGCGTTCTAATATATATCTCACAGCAGTGAGCTTTACATCTTCGAACGATCTTAAATCCATTCAAACGATAGATGTATCATATTGCAATATTCATGGACATATGGAATTTAAACTCCCAAGTTTGACAACCCTTTCTCTGAGCAACAGTAACTCGCCTATAATACATTTACCTGAGACACCTTTCAATAATACACGATCCCTTCAGTATTTGAGACTCAGAGAGTTGGGTATTTTGTTGAGACCTCTTTATGATCTTTCCACGAATGTCTCTGACTTTGATGGATTGTTTAACCTGAAGACTTTAGATCTGAGTAAAAATCACAATTCCTTAATTCATACCGGACAATCCCTAAATTACAAGGTTTTCCAACAACTTTTAGCTTTAGAGGGTCTCTCTCTCGAAGATTGCCAGCTTTATAACGGCATTCATCCGTTAACGTTTGCTAGTTTGAAATCACTTAAAATTCTTGTGTTAAAAAGAAATGAAATTTCCCAACTCCACAGCGATTTGTTCAAGGAATTAAATCAAGTAACAGGCATTGATCTTGATCATAACAAACTAAGATACCTCGATAAAATGCTTTTTTCAAATAATCCAAAGTTAACAACTCTTTTGTTATCAAACAATTTATTTACAAGTCTCGACCACAATACATTTAAACCTATCTATTCTTCTCTTTCGTCGATCGATCTCTCATCAAATCCTATCATTTGTGACTGTAATCTATCTTGGCTTCTTGATTGGTTACATGGATCTCTCCATCTCTTTCAAAATGAGGATTTCCAAACAAATTGTTCGCGAGCTTCTTTGGCGCCTCTTCGCAATAAACCTCTACTTGACTTTGATCCCGATGAATTCTGTGGGACCAATATTACCCTCGTATGTTTGGCTTCATTCGCCGTCATCGCTTTCATTCTTATAATCGCAATCGGGTATCAAAACCGGTGGCAGTTGAGATACAAACTGTTTCTTGTAAAACTAGCAGCCATTGGATACAAGGAGATTCGAGATGCCCGCGATCATAATGATTACGAGTTCGACTTGAATGTCATCTTCTACGACGATGATGAAGAATGGATTCGTGAACATCTCCGACCTGCTCTAGCAGAACTGCTTCCGCATTTTCAAAGAAACGTCTTTGGAGATAATGACCTTGTGCTGGGTATGCATTACTTGGATTCCGTCGACTATGTGGTGAGCCATAGTTACAAGACTGTCATAGTACTCAGCACGGCTGCCGTTCGCGATCGCTGGTTCATGCTTAAGTTTCGCACAGCCATGGACCACGTGAGTGATACACAGACCGAGTTCGTAGTCGTGGTCTTTCTTGAAGACATCCCAGACGAGGAGATACCCTTCTTAGCGAGGTTGTATCTCAGTGACGGTAGACCTTATGTTTATTGGCCTGATGACGTAAGAGGACATGAGTATTTCTTTGATGAGTTGACAAAACATCTCACCATTAATCTAAGGACCAATGACTTGATCCCTAACGAGTAAATGGCGTTGACCTTACCAATAAAAAAAAAAAACTACACTAGAATCTGTATAGTAAGTTAATTCCTACATTTCTCACAAAAGTTGGCATCATCATTATGCAGAACACAAATAATATTTAATCACGGCTTATCTTTAACCTGAAACTGAAACCTTACCCGTAAATAATGATCGTATAGTGATTGCATGGAAGCAGACCTAGTATTTTTTCTTTTTCAATAATATGTTATTATATATATGTTATATATGTTATATATGTTATATATGTTATATATGTTATGTTATGTTATATATATATATATATATATATATATATATATATATATATATATATATCATGCTTATTAGTGAGCAATGTGTAAATATAATAACACGTAATAGAGATGTAAATTATGTTTGAACTAATTTATTATTGGTGTTTAAAACCTGATGCTGATGCTATATATTAAATACAACATAGAATTATTGCTTTGGTTTATGTATAGTCTATTTTTTTCTTCTTTGCTATTGATTTGTCGTTCATAATTGATTATCATTAGGAATATCTCTGATTGAGTGAGAAGTTCAGACGAAACAAAATAATAAGTTACCACACATATAGCAATTTATTGCTACACCTTTTTTATATGTATATGTTATTTTTGTTGTAGATTTGAAAAAATAGCCCAAAATGCAGAAATAGTGCAGTTATCATATTTTATAATTGATAAGGAGGTACTTTAGCTGATAAAGAAATGATTAAAAATAATTCAGATATCTAATTGCTTTGTGTTCAAGTAACATTCTACTCTCTTATTATTTTCCAGTCGATTTACAAAAAGAATATATCTTTTGTGTTTGTCCTTCTGACTATCTCTATTCTCCAAATGGGTTTTGAAAAGAGCAATCGTTTGAAAGAATTCTACTCAAAGTATGAATATTATGAGTGTTCAAAATGTGTTTGTATGAATATCTTTAGCCTATATCTGCTTTAGAAATATGGAATTTGTATGTATATAATGGGTTTGATAGCAGATACAAGACATGACAGTTTTTGCTGTTGTTATTTGTGAATAAATTAACCAAGAAAAGTGAAATAATGCCTAGCTGCTGTGTTTGCATAATCATGTTATAATATCAGTGATGACGATGAGGAGGGTGGTGGTGTTGATGATGGAGATGATGATGGGGTGGTGGTGAAGATGATGGTGGTGGTGATGATGATGATGGTGATGATGATGGTGATGGTGATGGGAGTGACGGATGGTGATGATGATGGTGGTGATGATAATGAATCAAATCAGATCAAATCAAATTTAGTGAAACAAAAAAAAATCCGTATTTCGGATTATCTTCAATACAAACATAACAAAAGAAAACAAAGAAAATGGAACAAAAAATGTATATTACTATACATAAAATTAACATAACAAATAAGAGTTGACATAATAATACATCATTGTATATGTATTAAAAAAACGAAGACTATACAGAAATATGTACATTTTATATCTACGGGACCTGCCAAGCTCTATTTAAGGGGGGGGGGTTACTCTTTCATTATACATATTACTAACGCTAGTTACTAAAATTTTACTTATGTCATAGTCATTACTCCTCATTATTAATCTAAATTGATCGGTTTCATCCATATCTTTAAACGAGGGTATAATTGCATGTATTGTATTAAATAAATTTTCTCTGTGATTATTAAAAGTTGGGCATGACATTATAAAGTGAAACTCTGTTTCAATTTCTTGAGAGCATTTGGGACATATACGCTTATTTATTTCTAATTGTTTGTGTCTCCCCTGCTCTATCATCAGTCTTCTATTGCTTATTCTTAATTTTAGGTAATTCTTAATATGCAACTTTTCAATGTGCAATAATAAATATTGTTCTATGTTATACGTTTGTTTTAAATCTTTATAATGATGACGATGATGATGATGGTGATGATGGTGGAGATGATAATGATGGTGATGATGATGGAAATGATGATGGTAATTATGGAGATGATGGTGGTAATGATGATAATGATGATGGAGGTGGTGATGATGATGGTGATGAGGGTGACGGATGGTAATGATGATGATGATGATGATGATGATGATGATGATGATGATGATGATAGTGATGAGGGTGACGGATGGTAATGATGATGATGATGATGATGATGATGATGATGATGATAGTGATGGTAATTATGGTGATGACGATGATGATGGTGATGATGATGGAAATGATGGTGATGATAGTAATGATGGTGATGATGATGACCACAAAAATGATGATGATGATGATGATGATGATGATAGTGATGGTAATTATGGTGATGATGATGGAAATGATGGTGATGATAGTAATGATGATGATGATGATGGTAGTGATGCTGATGCTGACGATGACGATGGTGATGTTGATGGAAATGATGGTGATGATAGTAACGATGGTGATGATGATGACCACAAAAATGATGATGATGATGATGATGATGATAGTGATGGTAATTATGGTGATGATGATGGAAAAGATGGTGATGATAGTAATGATGATGATGATGATGGTAGTGATGCTGATGCTGACGATGACGATGGTGATGATGATGATGATGGTGATGATGATAATAAGGACAACGCTGATGATGGTGATGAAGATGAAGAGGGGAGGGAATGACTATGATGGTAAGGATGGCATAATCGATGGCGATGAAGTTTACGATGGGGGAATTACGATGTTGATGATAATAATGATGGTGATGCGTTATGAACTAAAATTATAATGGAGGTTGCAATTGTTAAGATGATGACAGTGAAGATAATCGTGATGATGATGATGACGATCAAGTTGTCATGGTTGACGATTTTCATATTCATCATAATTTTGATGATGGATATGATGATGAAAACGATCGTAGTGCTGATGGTGATATGATGACTAGGATAATGCAGATGAATACGTTGGAGATGATTAAGGTGGTAATTATGACGACTGAGAAGCTGACAAAGATTAATGATCATAATGACGACGACGACGATGATGACGATGATGATTTTGATAATGATGACTACAGTGATCTCGATATTATTTGTGACAAAAGAAGGGCTACTGAATGAGGGCTAAAGCTGGATCTATATCAATTCGAATCTATTTCAGATCACACGTCTAATCACAAGAAAAACTCAGTATTTAATTAAAAGAATTGTAATGTGTATATCTCGACGAGCCATATCGGGTAAAAATGGGCAGGAAGATATTGGGAGAACAAATCACAAACCACTGATCTCTACCCAAAAATCTAGAGATCAGTGGAACGAACACAAAAAGAAAACAGTTTTTTAATTATATCGATAAATGGCGCCATTTGACTTATCGAGCTTACCTCGTTACCATTTTTTCTCTTCTTTCTTTCTTTAATTATTATTGTAATTTTTATGATTGCTGCCTGTCATAAAGTTTACTGGAAATGAAATTTTATCTCAAAACTAGTTTATTTTACTTCATTTCAATTTTTTAAAAGAGAACTCGAATAATACCCATATTGTAGTATTTGTACCACTGATCTCTTTTAATTTTTTTAATAATAGTTATTAGAAATTAATGGTTTGTAGTCATAAAGATTAACATACATCTGTATGTTTGTAGTCACCCTAACCCGGCACCATACGTCGCTTCAAAGGTAAAGGTGCATTTGTGGATTTTATTGAGTATTCTCTTGAATGTAAAAACCGCTTGAATTTGTTAGTTGTGACTTGAAGCTCCTTGCTGTAAATAATTAAATTAATTCCGAGCTTTCCAACCATACTAACTTCAACAAGAGAGGGAGATACATCACGAAAAATTAATATTCAACAATACCGATTAAAGGCTAAAACGTAGGGTAATCATAATGTGGCGATATCTTGAACGAAATAGAAAGAATAGTCTTAATGAATTAAGTTAGTTTCTTAAAAAATTGCAATCACTATATATCACTACAACAGCTATCGATTTATATGTAATGTGATAGGGGGTTTATTTTTATTTTCTTACAAAATTTATAAAGGATGCATCTAAAACGTACTGTATTATTACGATTGGAACAGGTACCTATTATTAAATATTACATAAAAATTTTCATCATTTTATAGTCTTATGAATATTTTTGTTGCTGAAACAAACTATAGATAACCAAGATTAATTTTTCTTTTATTCAACAATAATCTCAGATTTTTTTTTTTTCTCTTGGTTCACAACTATGTCATAATATTTCGATCATGTGCAAGTTGTGAAGATTATATGAATGTACTTGAAAGACTTGGCAAAACTTTTGATTATACTTGGATTATACAAAGGGATTACAATTTCGAAAATTCTGTTTCACAAAAAAAAGCTGAATGTAAAGCATCACCTCTGGTTATGTTTGGCTTATCATAACAGCGGTGACAGTAGTCTTATGATAAAAGTTTATAAGTAATTGTCGAAAGCAGATGACAATAGATGATAAATCTTTCTTCTCAAGCATACTATCATATGTCTTAATAAAACATGTTCTTATGGTTGCTCAGAAACAAAAATAATACATATATATATTTCATAGTATGATATAGTCAAATGGATATCTTTATTATGTAATCGATGCCATTTATAAATTCATGCCTCATTGTCTTGTGCTGGAGTTAGTTTAGACATAAAACTGATAAATTATTGAAACTAAGCTCCCAGCCCTCCATTGAGCCGTCTCTTTATCAATTTATCGTCAATAATTTACTTTTCGCTTTGATATAATTTTCATTTTGTAGATATTGCATGCAAAGTTTACAATAGTCATAGAGATATTCAAAAGTTAAACCCTTTCATTCTGTCATTCGTAGTGAACTGAGCTCGATAGGGATCTATTGTCTTCTCATTTCCCTAGAGCTTCATTTAGGTTTGAAATTTATTAAACAAAAAATTAAGGTAAGCAATGAGCAATTCCAGTAATTATATCTGATTAGCTAGCTATATTGACTAGTATTGTTGATTCAATATAATTCATTTTGATGCATGAGGAGTTATAGTAGGGATGTCCACTGAAATTTTAAATTATTTTGAAGTTGTTTTTGCTAGGCTTATTTGATAGAGCATTTTAAAAGAAACGTTTTGGTAGTTGAATTATCACAATTGGATGTTCCGTTTCAAAGATATGACCCAAAGAGTGTCTCAGATTACCAATGAGCTGCATAGAACACTTTTTACAAGTTTCAGACAAAGCCAGAAAATGCAATGAAAGCTCAAGTTATGGTTCTTTTGTCTTTGATTATTGAACCAAATCATACCAACATTTTCTATGTGTGTATCAACATGAAATGAGATTATAGTAACACAATTGAGTAGATTATACAAAGTACAATTTATGGCAGTACAAAACTGATGGTTTGACATGTATGTTACCGTATTTGATCCAATATGCCACCGGAAAAATACTCCATAGGGCATGGTTCAATAGGAACACCCTAGACAATGGGCTATTTCATGGTGGTGTGGCTCAGAGCTGAGTGTTAGACAGGGTAGAGTAATTTTAAAACTTAAATGGCCAGTGGTAAACATTGTTCTTGTGTTACCCCAATACATTTTTTGTTCAAAAATAGTGAAATTTTATAAATATCCACTTTCCTTATCTGAATCATATTCCAATCATGAGAAATTCAGTCATAACACACATCCCACAGAAGCATCACTTGAACACGCTGTAGTTTTTTTTATATCAAATTTTTCCAACAGGAAAAGTTGATCTCCTGCTGAGGTATTTTCTAAGGAAGAAACTGACCAATTAAGAATAAAAATGATTGATATTTACCACTGGCCAAAGACAATTTCGAAAGCTGTTTTTTATTGAAAATTTGCTGTTTCTCTGCCTGTGTATTATTGAGTAGGCAGTGCATGGGTCATGTGTTTGCATTGTAAATGCATGGGTGACTACATCCATACAGTGAAGTGGAAACCGTTCTAGTGGCTTTTTGCTTTGTTGGCCATCCTAGTTATAGGGTGTTGATAATATGTGTCTAGACTAAACGATTAATATGCTAGATGCTCAATGCGAGCAAGAATTTGAATTATTACAGAAATTAAGGTCAGCAAATATTTCAGTAAATATATTTGAATAGCTTACTTTTATAATTTATTTTGACGATGAGGAATTATGGGTATGTGTCTAAACGATATTATGTCAGATGCTTCAATACGAGGAAAAGGTGAATACAAAAAATAAAAACATCCACAAAATAATATTCATATCATCATCAACACTTTCTTTAAAGTAATTATTCAGTGAGAATAAGTCTATTTAATCAGATATTCTGTGTAGGTTACAATGGTAGATCATTCGATTAAAAAGCTTACGTATATCACTCATTGATAAGCCTTGTTGTGGATGAATACAATATCTTTCTTCAAAAGAACCGTTTTTATTCTCATGATGCGTTTAGAGGGGGGAGTTTGAGAAAATTTCAACGTTTTGTGGAGGCTTGCAAAATCTGAGTCATGGAGCCATACACACTTTCAGTCATATGATATGTGACAACAGAAACCCGAGAAATTTAATTTCCTGAGAGAGGGAGAGAGAGTGAGAGGAGAAAGAGGATAGAGAGTGTGTGTAGAGAGGAGAAAGAAAGAGAGGAGGAGAGAGCGGCGCGGGGAGAGGGAGTTGGTGGTGGGTGGGGTAACAAGAGAAAGAAGTGGTGTTTCGTGCTCCCGTTTAACTGGGGGCCTACGACGTCCCATACTTCTTTGCCGAAAATAACATCGCTCCACTCCCACCCAGCAATAAATGTATAAATGAAGTAAACAAAAAGAAAAATAAAACAATAAACGATTTCAATAAGCAATTTCAGGTGTAGATCATGTAATTGAATGAAGGTGCGTGAAAATCAAATCACCAGGTGAATTTGAATGACATAACGGCGACGAATTTCCCGTTTCTTGAAATTGAATGCTCCATTTGCGGCTTTTATCTTTGTCAACTCATTAGGAAATATAGATTTTTTTTTTTTTTTTTTTTTTTTTTTTTTTTAATGATTGCACATTTCGTGAAATTGAACCGGTCCATTAAAGAAAAAGAATTCAATTCGTAGAAATTGAGAGATCGTATGAAATGACTGCGTATAGGCAAAATAGTAAAAATGACAAGGAAAACCTATATTATGACATTCTAAATTTCCCTCCTTTGAACAAATCTATAGCGTTGGTAACAAGATGGAATGTGAGCTATATGGATGGGTGAGCATATTCAGAGCAGGCAGGGAATTTTGAACCACACTATGCGCATAACTTTGTTTATGTGTTTGTTTTTGTTTTTGTTTTGATTTTGATTTTGATTTTGTTTTTGTTTTTGTTTTTGTTTTTTGTTTTTTGTTTTTATTTTTTATTTCCTCGTGAAGATCATGTAGACCACCGGCCGAGCCGTAATATTCCGTCCTACTGATCCTGCCGGAAAAACAGTCCCGCAGTGTGAACACAATGCGAATACACTATATGACACAGTTTGGTGACATTGTGCGGTGCTTTTCTAGTACGACACTGTGAAAATAGGCCAAATGCACACAATCGTCACATATCAATTCTAGTTGTAAACTTAAGAGATAGAGGGCGCTACCATTCTACTCAAAGCGAACGCGCCCATTGACTTTTTTGTTTGTGACAGTTTTTCACTTTATGTTCTTATTGTCGAGCAACTACCTTTTCAAAGAAATGTTCAACTTGAATAAGTACGCTAAGAGTCTGAATTTTCAAAAATAGGAATAACTTTTTGCAAAGAAAAAAAAAGTCCTGTCACTTGTGTCACATTCGAAAGCCTAGTCAGATCAAATTCCTGTACAATATGGTAATTTTGCTCTCAAAATAGCTCATGCGCTGCATAGTTTTGATCCTCGATGCCGCATTATGCTATTATAGCTTATTGTTCACAGAGGCAATTAAAAGCTTGGATTCTCAGCTTTCCGGAGATGGTACATTCATTTTAATTGATTTAAAAAAGTCCTGTCACTTTGAACATAATCATAAGAGGTTCTTTCCTCGACTAGTCAATATTTACGCTTATCACATGCACATCGCATAGAAACATGTAACGGCGCTTCACAAGACTTGTGACAAGTTCACAATCTATGTCATTGTTTGAGCATCAGTTATATGAATTGCATATTCTGATTACAACTTCAGCACAATAATGTTATAAGCTTGCCCAAATGTGTATTTCCTCCATCTGGTCTGGAGAATCTATTAACTAACAACATGATAAAAGTTCATCAATTTCTTTCATCTGCACAAGTAGATTGCTCAACCAAACGGACAATACCATTACACTGTAGGGAAGTCTTCTTACGCGAGTTTTTGTGAGCTAATTTATTATTGCAGCCAGCTGTATAGATTTCTGCGCTTCTCAACCGTATTTCCAACGTCACTTTGTTGCGTCTGGCCTCTAAGATAATGGACGCGCCTTGTTTAATTACGATTTAATGCCGCACATTGGTATACCTTAACTTCACATTTTACATAGAGTAGAATTGATATGCATAGTGAAGGACTCGGCTACTGTGTGGATTTTGCCGATTGCCAGTGTTTCAACGATGTGGACACACTGCGGTGGACACACTGCGATTGACTCTGTATTTTTTCCCGCAGGGAAAGGCAGAAATCAGAGGCGGCGGAACCGGGCGACAAGGGGGCACCATGCCCCCCCCCCTTCCCCTCCACTTTTTCATATTCACCCTCAAAGTGCCCCTTTTTGTTACTAAAAACTGCCCTTTTTTCTTAGCTAAAAAGGTCACTTTTTGTACTATAAAATAATCTTGTTAGATTTCTTAAAAGTCCTATGGACAATTTCTTTGTAAAAAGGGGCACTCTTGGTGTCCTTTTTCTACACAATTTCTTTTTTTAAACCCAAAAGTTTCCGCTCGGTCGCTACGCGACCTCGTATAAAAAAGGAATGCCAAGCAATATGCATGAAACCAAACACCCCTGCTGCCGGATGAAACTATTGTGAATGAATGTTGTCAGAAGGCCTATATGGGGGAGACCGGGATGGAAGTTACAAAATTCACATTTTGGGCCAGATAATTCTAATGAAAGAACTCACACACTCCATCTTGGGTCTGTTAGCCTATTATGTTTACTAAAACCTGAGGCATAAAACTTGAAAACATGTAAACACTAATTAATTACAGCTTAATTAATGAAGACATTTTTTTGTAACAACCTACCCCGTATACGGGGTAAGTTGTTACACCATACGGGGTAAATTGTTACAATATGTAAACATACAGGGTAAGTTGACAATGCGTAAATCTCTTATACCATACTTTTGTTTCAACTTTCCAGTTTCTTAGCATCGTTAACAGTAGATCAAGTAGAGCTATAGAATAGACAAAAGTAATAATAGAAACATAAAAATATTAACACCTGAAAATTCAGACAAAATGTAATTTTACATATGTAATGTAATTGGGGTTAGTTGTTACATCGACATGGGGTAGGTTGTTGTAACAACCTACCCCATTGGTGATTTTACACACAAAATCAACTGTAGCACAGCCATTAGGCAGAATTACAGGGCATGGCTCAGAGGTATATTAGTGACATACATGTACTATATTTACACTACCAGACTATGCCTTCAGTTGTAAGAGCTATTACAAATTTCAATTTTTGTCAAAAATTTACTTGGAACTGTAAAAAATGGTTTTTATTGATTAACTTTTTAATAAAACAACGGAGAAACCTCACGACCGGCAGTTCATCACAGCTATGTGTAGGCTGTAGAAGGGTGCCAGTTATCACACCCTCTCTTCTTCCAGCTTAGCACACTGAGAACTGTAACAACTGTAACTACCATCCCCGGTCTCCCCTAGTGATGGAGGGGCTTTGGCTACATCCCTCGAAACGTTTTATTTTTATTTTATTTTTATTTTTGTTATGCCCTTTCTAGCGCTTATTCTTTTTAATCATTTTCTTTTTTCTTCTTTTTTTTCTTCTTTAAGAGTGTAGGTAGATATTCTTTGAAGGTTTCACTGGTGGTAGAACGATTAGTAAGTGAAGGTTTCACGGTATACCAAGTATTCTTTCTTGGGGTTATTAGTAGTCCTGTAAAGGACCTACCCAATCTTGACGTTTTCATGAGCATGTTCTCAGGAGAATTTCACCTGCAAAGAGTGTAGGTGTTTTACTTAAGGCCACCGCACACCTTACGATTGGTCTGCGACCCGACTGTGGAATAAAACGTCATAACATTGATGGGGATAATTTAGAAATATAACATCATACTGTGCAGAGTCCTAAATCATCTCAGGAATACTAATATGTTCAAATCAGTAATTATGTAACCTCCTTATTAGAATAAAAGCGAATTCAATACCTAATCGTAATGACGTCACAACAATCGCACGACTGGCTACGATTTCAAACCAATTTGCCTTTTACTCCTAAATAGAGACTTGCAATTTTCCGAAATTCGATATCAGTATTCTCATGGTTAAATTTAAACCTGTAATGATAAGATCCTATTCATTCATACTTTCGGAAAATAAGCAAAATGCGATTTGTTCCAAAATCGGATCGTAGACCAGTCGTAAGGTGTGCGGTGGCCTTTAGACAAGGGCTCTTCTGTACCATAAACTATATAAGTGCTGTCTAATTATTCCTCGACAACAAAAGCGTTATAATGTATCATAAAGTATAAACTATTATTGTCGAAAGAATATCTGAATGATAAATGCTATCATGCTCAACTCAGTTCGATACTTTAAATTGCTTTAAGCATGTTATTAATCATAAACGCGTCTTAAAAACACTGCTAACTGCTTGTGACGGTAAGATAATTGTCCATTCATTTTTAAAGTTTTGACAAAGAACTGATAAATTATTGTAATTTATATAGCGATACCAGCTCTTCACCGAACATCAAAGAATTTTCTCTTTCATATAACATTTTCACTTTGTAGATGCTGCACGCAAAATTTATAAACAGAAATTTTCTGAAAATTCAGCCATTTAAATTCATTCGACGGTTCGAAGAAAACAATTGTGTTCGACCGGGATCTTCTAATCAACACCTATTTTCTCATTCCAGAGCTTCTTGCCTACACTCAGGTAATTACAGATTCGCTTGTTCGTTCCCTATGAACTGAATACGGGCACTTTAGGGGTCCAAGAATTCATGTTTATGATTTTCTGTAATTAAGGGCTAATCAAGGGAACTTATTATGAGGAACTGATGAAACATATTTCATTTGATTGAATAAACAATAAAATTGGAAGTTGGATGATTATGTGAAATTCTATTGGGAACAGGAAGCAAAAAATTGTTAATTATTATTATTTTTTTTAATACTGCTAAATTATGTACATGTGGACATTTGGAATTCATTGCTTATGATGCAAATATTTTAAAAAAACTAATGAGATAAAGCGACAGAAATTTCGTCTCTAATTTCATATGACGAATCTCTACAAATATAGGATTTCCCACTCACTTTCGGAAGTTCGTCACTCCATTCGATAATCAGTTCATTCAAATTCCCAAAATATTTCTACTGCGTCAAATTCATCATTCAAATTCCAACTTAGTTCCTTTGCTTTGATATTAAAAGCATTCAAATCAAAATCCCCCTCAAAAGCAATCAAATTAGTCAATCGGATGGAATGCGTGCAATCCCGCAATCAAATCCGCGCTGAGGCAATCAACTTTGGCATTGGTTAAACCAAGTTGGTATACAAATCGTTTTAAATTCTTGATTACTTTTAGACTGAACATTTAAGATAGTGATTTTTTTTCCTGAAGCTTTATATCTATTCCATGAGAATAATATTAATAATAATTAAAAAAAAAATAATTACAAAAATATAACGTTTTCTTTTTATTGAGATTTAGATCATTTTAAAATTTCTTTACTGTTGAGTGTTATGATGAAACAACTATTCTCTCTTTTTAAAAAAAAAGCTCTGGTTAATTACTTTAGAATAAAATATCAAAGATCATTATGGCGCCCCTATTTTAAGGTTGATTTGGTGCCCCTAAATCTATCATCGAATTAACGCCAATATGTCGCCCCAAAAGTTTCAGATCACTTTGGCGCTACTGGGTTTTAGATCAATTTGGCGCCCCTAATTCAAGATCAAAGCGGCGCCCAACTTAGTTTAAGATCCTACATGTTTTAGGTCAATTTGGAGCCCCTAAGTTAAAGATAAATATGGCGTCCCTAAATTCAAAATCACTTTTGCGCCCCTTAAGTTGTTGTGTGGATCGGAGGTGGTCTGCCTGCCTCATTGAGATCAGTTTATGGCTCCCTAATTTATTCAAGGTTTATTTAGCGCCCTTAGTTAAAGTTAGATTGAGCCCCCTAAATTTAAGATAGAATTGGCGACCATTATGACGCCCTTTTTCCCCCTTTGTTTGTTCTTTCCCCTTTCCCTTTCTCTTTTTTCTTCAATTTCTTTCTCTTCTCAGCTGGTTGGTTTTGGCGCCGCTGCCGGTCGCCACCCCCCCACCCGCTGAATGCGCGCATGGAAATAATTTGTTATGGTAAACGAGTTTTTGTTGTGTGTTGACTACGTAATTATTGGCAAAGATAGAGTTGTTAGGCAATGAGTAACAGAGAATGCTAGGGGAAAATAAATATTATGAACTAATTGATAACTGGGAAAATATATCTCATATTAAGCAGCAGCGCGTAAATAAGGTACGATACTCCTTCACGTTGCTGCTAATCAGCAATTCGCAAACATTTGATGAAAAAAAAATTATATGATTAAAAACAAAAACATTTCCTGCAGCTATAAATTTAAGTCCTAATTTGAATGCTAATTACTGTTAGTTGAAAACTCGGAATGAATTTAAATGCTGCTTATGGCGGTATTGCGCAATCATAACAGCGTCTCTGCTAAATTGAATTACTGCTTTACGTATATAGTGCACTTCATCGGGATTTGAACAAATGAAAAATGTAACTGATTGCTGGAAAAGGGAATCTGATCTCCGGAAAATCGACTGAAAGATAAATCGTCCTAACTTGAATGAACCACTTATCAAATGGAGTGACGAGCTTCTGAAACTGACTGGGAAATCCTATATTAAATCATGAATTGAGATAATGAATGATGCTTGAATATTGAAAATATTAATATTTCATGTAATTCATTTTTTAATGTGATTTTTTTTTTTTGGCATTGATAAAATTTTAATTAAAACGACCAAAATGTCAGCAACAAAAAATTCACAAAAGTGTTCAAAATATACACGGTATGTTCCCTGTATACATCGTTAGCCTGACTGAAAAGGCTGTTGATCTTCATTTACTATGTTTTTTTTTTTTTTTTTTTTTTTTTTTAAACATGTTCAGTGTCAGTCCTTACTGTTCACACAATGGCGAAAACTTTCAAGTGGTGAGGCCGTGCCACACTGAGGTCGTTCTATAACGTTCTTGCCCCCGTTTTTTGCCCGTTTTAAAAAAAATGCTGAACGGGCTTTGGTCGGGTTGGAACTTATAACTTGAAAAAATAATTTCTTGAATACGATGCTAGGCAGTTCATAAATAGTTCTCGTTACGTCAATTCCGCCTTTTATCGCTCCGCGAATACGTTGTTATCCACGTTCAGAACGAGACTGCTCGTTCACTCTATACTGTTCGTAGCACGTCCAAACGGTCACTAAAAGTGCCTATGCGCAGCATGATAAAAGTTATACCACGTTCGTAGTACGTCCTTCTCGTTCAGAGTAAGTCCTACCCGTTTAAGGAACGTTGTCACCACGTTAATTTAGAACTTAAATTTTAGAACTTGAAGCCAGTACGATTTTTTTTGAACATGTTCAAAAAAATCGGATGCCTTTCCGTTCTCTCCGTTCGGGCCCGTTCGCCAAGTTCGTAAACAGATTGTAAACGTCTGTACTAGATTCTAAAAGGTGTGCACTACGTTCAGTCCGTGTGTAAACAGATTGAGCCCGTTCACCAAGAACTACCTAGAACGCAGTTAGAACTAGCTCAGTGTGACGCGGAATTATGACATGCCGTTCTGCGTTTAAAAATTTAAACGTTATGTTCGTAGAGTGCTGTAGTCCTTCTCGTCAGAGTAAGTCCTACCCGTTTAAGGAACGTTGTCACTACGTTATATTTTAGAACTTGAATAATTAATATACAATGCTCTGTTGTATGACTCCTAGGCACATCTTTAGAACGATTTAAGTACGGCAATTTCGTTTGTAGTACGTCCATCTCGTTTCAGGTACGTTGCCACCCCGTTAAATTTTAGGACGAGATGGGCGCCCGATTTTTTTTAAACACTTTTTGGAAATCCGACCGAGCTAGTCCATGTGAAGTTCGTAATACCCCCGTCACACTGAGCTCGTTCCTACTACGTACCTTGCAAATTTTGCCGAACGGCATAGTCTGTGTTGTAAACTGAGTGGACGTAGTAAATACTTCTTACCATCTGTTTACGAACTTCATGGACTAGCTCGTCGGATTTCCAAAAAGTGTTAAAAAAATCGGGCGCCCATCTCGTCCTAAATTAACGCGGTACGGTGTGCAACGTACCTGAAACGAGAGATGGACGTACTACAAACGAATTGCCGTACTTAAATCGTTCTATAAAGATGTGCTAGGACGTCATACAAACGAGCATTGTATATTAATTATTCAAGTTCTAAAATTAAACGTAGTGACAACGTTCCTTAAACGGGTAGGACTTACTCTGAACGAGAAGGACGTACTACGAACACACTTTCATTTTAAACAGAACGGCACATAATTCCCGTCACACTGAGCTAGTTCTCACTGCGTTCTAGTGTAGTTCTTGTGTGAACGGGCTCAATCTTTTACACACGGACTGAACGTAGTGCACACCTTTTAGAATCTAGTACAGACCGTTTACACATCTGTTTACGAACTTGGCGAACGGGCCCGAACGGAGAGAACGGAAAGGCATTCGATTTTTTTGAACATGTTCAAAAAAATCGTACTGGCTTCAAGTTCTAAAATTAAACGTAGTGACAACGTCCTTAAACGGGTAGGACTTACTCTGAACGAGAAGGACGTACTACGAACGATGCGTGGTACCTAACTTTTTATCATGCTGCCATAGGCACTTTTATGTGACCTTTGAGCGTGCTACGAACGGTATAGAGTGAACGAGCAGTTTACTCGTTCTGAACTGGTATAACAACGTATTGCGAACGCGATAAAGACGGAAATTGACGTAACCGAAAATATTTATGAACTGCCTATCATCGTATTCAAGAAATTATTTTTCAAAGTTATAAGTTCCAACCGCACCAAAGCCCGTTCAGCATTTTTTTTTTAAACGGGCAAAAACGGGCAAGAACGTATAGAACGACCTCAGTGTGACGGCCCCCTAAACAGATCGTAAGAATATTTACTACGTCCACTCAGTTTACACACAGCTATGCCCGTTCGGGCAAAATTTTGCAAGACGTAGTAGGAACGAGCTCAGTGTGACGGGGTATAATGCAACTTGGCATAACTTTAGAATATGATCAACCTATACTGTCTATTTATTCTTACTGTCATAGGTTGCCTAGATCAGTAATATGAAACGAAAATCCATCTAGACCAGCTGTCCATCAACATCGTTGATATTACAGCGCGTGCGGCGCGGACCACATACAGCAATATACACACGGCGTATCAGCGGGCATTATTCTCTGCGCTAACGGTCAACGGTTCGCACCGTACGGTATATTTTTCGAGGTTCGAAAAAATAGGAATTAATTTTGATAATCGCAATATAATGACAAAACATACACATTTTAGCTTAATCATGTTGTGGGAAGATAAAGTCATTGATATACTACTATATCCTCTCATAAACTAGAAATGTACAGATAGGTAGTTCAATGTAAAAAAAAAAAAAAAAAAAAAAAAGATATGTAATATGCAGTGCCGAGATGCTGTCGTCATTCTACAACAAATTACGACATCATCTCGGTACTCCTCACTTTTTCCATTGCGTATAATATTATTAATGTATGATTATAATGTAGTGCCGGGATGATGTCGTCATTACACATCCAAAAAAAATAAATAAATAAAAATAAAAAATAATGATGACATCATCCCGGTAAACCTCACTATTACCATTGCGTACAGATAGGTAGTTCAATGAAAAAAAAAAAAAAGAAAAGAAAAAAGAGAGATATGTTAATGCACATTCTTCAGTTACTCCTATTTATACATCTTTGTATTTATTTATTTCTTTATGTATTCTTATACATCATTTTCACAATAGGAGCCTATAATGTAACAAGCTTAGCTTTTAACTTAGGCTCCTTCATATTTCTTTCTTTCTTATGCTACTGATGTCATTCGTTTTATGATTTATCAAATAATGTATAGTATTGAAATGACATAAAACTGTTGTTTTTATTATTGTTTGATTGGAATATGTTAATAAACTGAACTGAACTGAACTGAACTGAACTGAAATGTAATATTTTTGCCTGCAAAAGGATGACACTACCTTTAATGAATGAAATCCCTCACCTCGCATTAATCTTACTGGTTATCTTCGAATGTCTTTTTATTTCTAATTCTATCAATAAATTGTTAAATCATCATCATTTATATCTGTAAAATACGTCGAACTGGTTTTGATTTTCTATGACTGCCGATTATATATCTTATATTTTTATTTCTCTTCATGTGTCATAATTTAGGTTCATTTTTTATTTTGAATATGATTATTTGCATATACAGAGTGAGTAGAAAAAAGTCCCATCATTTTGAAGTTGTCTTGTTTGAAGCATGAAGATTTAATCAATGCTTTCATGATATGTCTTGGTAGAGTCATCCTCCTAGCATATGTTGGTACCCTTTTCATTTGAATCTTTGCACGCATGACTGAATAACAGACAATCTTCAGAAGACGGTAAAATCTCACGTGCGCCGAATAGATGGATGAAGATTAAAAACAAATTTTGACAGATATGTATAAGGGTATGTGTACACACATACACACACATACACCCAGACACCTATCCTCCCTCACACACACGCACGTCGCTACACACGCGAACACACACACACACGCACACACACCGTAAACAATTCACAATAACATTTCCCAATTGATGTTTTGTTTACCAATACCTCACTGAATATTAAAGACGTAGTAATTCCCTAACAACTGTTTGTGAGTGTTAGTGGGCATGTGTGTGTATGTGTGTGTGTGTGTGTGTGTGTGCGTGGGTGTGTGTGTGTGTGTGTGTGTGTGTGTGTGTGAGCTGGTGTCGATGAGATAGGATATATGCGTGTGTATGTGTGTGGAGGGTGTGTGTGTGTGTGTGTGTGTGAGTGAGTGTATGTGAGTGTGTGTGGTGACGGTGTACGTGTGTATGTGGTGTGTGTATGTGTATGTGTAAATGAGGGTACGTGTGAGTGTGTATCTTTGTGCCTGCACATAAGTAATTAATTCTCAATTTGTTTATTCTTCACCCAACCACTTTGCGCAGGTGAGATTTTACCGTCTTTTGAAGGTTGTCTGTTATTCAGTCATGCGTGCAAAGATTTAAATAAAAAGGGTACCAACATGTGCTAGGAGGATGACTCTACCAAGACATGTCATGAAACCCATGATTAAATCTGCATGCTTTTCACAAGACAAATTAAAAAAGATGGGACATTTTTATTGACTCACTCTGTAAGTTTCATTTATATCGTGCAATGTGAGGGGTTTTGTAAATTCTATCAGGACCATGCTGTAGTACAGATTCAATCTTATAGGTAGAGAAATACAGATAGAGATACAGGAATCATATGAGAAAGTAAAAAACTTAAAGAATCAGTAGTAGTAAGAATAATTGATGATATAATGGATATAATTAACATATAATGTTTCTTCTTCTCAATTTCAGATAGGACTTCGTCATCATGTTTCTCAAACAAACGATAATAATCATCGTGATAGTCGTAGGTTTGACCTTAGGTGGGGTTGCAACGATGAGTTCTCCTAAGATATTGCATCTGGATGTCCATCAGGACAGATGTCATAAGTACGTTGAACGTAAGGAAGTTAGATGCGTCCACAAGAGGCTCCAGTCTGTTCCCCAATATCTTCCAGAGGATTTTGAAATATTTGATCTGAGTTTTAATAAAATCACTTCTCTCTTGAGTTCTTCGTTTGTGAGATACCCTCTTATCACCAAATTGGATCTTTCTTCCAACGACATCAGGGTGATAGAAAATGCCACCTTCTACCCTCTCAAGGATATAAGCCACTTAAATCTTAACTACAACTATCATCTTGTTCTACCGGCTACTGGCCTCTTTAGGTGGGCTACGAAGCTATTCTACTTAGAGATGTCGGCTTCAAACTTAATATCGGTTCCTAACAACACGATTGAATGGAGTCCATACTTTGATATTTTAGACCTCTCTCGTAACCGTCTGACCTTCATTAATATGAGCGTTTGTGGCAATGTGAAGAAAGTCGACTTGTCTGGTAATAATATTGCAAATATCACACCGGAAGCCTTAAACTTGGGATGTCATATAGATACTCTGGATCTAACGTACAATCCCATCAAATTGGTTGATCCCAAAGCGATTGCATTACTGCAAGTTCGATCATTGGTGATGGGAAACCCAGATCCACCAAAAAGGAAAATCTACCCTTTGTCAGTTGATGTATTGAAAGATATATTCATCGGAATTTCGGGCTCAATGGTACGTGTTTTAGGATTATCTCGTGCTTTCGAATTTAGAGTAATTCCAATAGATTTTTTTTATCAACTGCGCGATCATTATCTTACAATTCTTGACCTCACCTATAATAAAATATATGACCTGTATCCTGGCATCTTCTCAAATCTTACAAGACTCCGTCACCTTAATCTCAACTTTAACGATGTAGTTACCATCGAACCAAATTTTTTTGATGGTATGCAGGAGTTAAGAATATTACAATTAAACTATAATAAAATCAAACATATAAACACATACAATCGTTCATGGACAATATACTTAACTGAGTTACATCTAAGAGGAAATTCGTTGACAACACTTAACAAATTTACATTTCGCGGGTTACACAATTTAAAGGTTTTAAATATGCAGTCAAATGAGATTCTCGACACGGTATATCTAAATGCTCTTGGAAACATTAAAAGTATTGATTTGTCATATTGCATTATTGCTCAATTGGAATTGACCCTCCCGAGTTTGACAAGAATTTTCTTGAACAACAACGATGATGCTATGCTTTTTACATATGAGAAACCCTTCAGCCATACACGGGCCCTGGAATATTTGGAATTCAGGGATTCCGCGCTTATGTATGAAGACATTTGGAATGACGATGATAATGTTTCTCTTTTCGATGGATTACATAATCTTAAAGCTTTAGATTTGACTGGTAATGCCATAGGCTTTAATGATGATGGTGACCTACCTTACAGGGTTTTCCACCAACTATCTGGTTTAGAAAATCTAACTCTTGAATACTGTGACCTTTCAAACATACACCCACTAACATTTGTGGGATTACAATCACTTAAGTTTCTAATTTTAAAAAGCAACGCACTTCGCTTTCTCCATTTTGATGTGTTCAAGAAATTAGATCAAGTGACGAGCATTAATCTTGCTGATAATTTTTTGGTGGACCTGGATAAAGCGCTCTTTTCAAATAATCTAAATTTAACAACTCTTTTGTTATCGAACAATAGGTTAACACATCTCGATCATGATACTTTTAGGCCCATTTATTCTTCTCTATCATCTATTGATCTCTCGATGAATCCTATTGTATGTGATTGTGACCTTTCTTGGCTGATTGATTGGTTACATGGATCGCTCCGTCTGGTTCAAAATATAGATTTTCAAACAAATTGTTCGATTTCATCATTAGCACCTCTTCGCAAAAAACATCTACTTGACTTTGATCCTGAGGAATTATGTGGGACCAATATTACTCTCGTCTGTTTGGTTTCCTTCACCGTCATCGCTCTAATTCTCATCATCGCAATCGGGTATCATAATCGGTGGCAATTGAGATACAAACTGTTTCTTGTGAAACTGGCAGCCATTGGATACAAAGAGATGCGAGATGCTCGGGATCATAATGATTACGAGTTCGACTTGAATGTCATCTTTTACGACGATGATGAAGAATGGATTCGTGAGCAACTCCGACCTGCTCTAGCAGAACGGCTTCCGCAGTTTCAGAGAAACATCTTTGGTGATAATGAGCTCGTGCTGGGTATGCATTACTTGGATTCTGTTGACTACGTGGTGAGCCATAGTTACAAGACCGTCGTAGTGCTCCAGCACGGCTGCCGTTCGTGATCGCTGGTTCATGCTTAAGTTTCGCACAGCAATGGACCACGTGAGTGATACACAGACCGAGTTCGTAGTCGTGGTCTTTCTTGAAGACATCCCAGACGAGGAGATACCTTTCTTAGCGAGGTTGTATCTCAGTGACGGCAGACCTTATGTTTATTGGCCTGATGACGTGAGAGGACATGAGTATTTCTTTGATGAGTTGACAAAAACATCTCACCATTTAATCTAAGGACCAATGACTTGATCCTAACGAGTAGAATAACGTTGACCTTACCAATTAAAAAAACCCACGAGAATCTGTAAAGTAAGTTAATTCCTACATTTCTCACAAAAGTTGGAATCATCATTATGCAGAACACAAATAATATTTAATCACGGCTTATCTTTAACCTGAAACTGAAACCTTACCCGTAAATAATGATCGTATAGTAATTGCGTGGAAGCAAGACCTAGTATTTTTTCTTTTTTAATGATATGTTATGTGACACACACAAATGTTGCAAAATGCATTTTTATTGATAAAATTGAATTCTAAATCCCGACTTTAGGCCTGGTAACTTTGAGGTATTTCTATTTTTTATTGAATTTATACCATTTTCAAGCTCATTTATTCCACTTTTCGATGATACCCTAATTGTAACAATATTGTTGCAAATAGGGTATCAATAAAAGAAGATAAATGAACTTTTCAATGCTATAAAATTGATAGTGATAAATACCTACATAAAATGTATCAAGGTTCAAAGTTGTGTGGCAGAACATTCACACTGAACATTAATCTTCGCTTTGCTTGCATTCAGGGGGTATTCAGGGGTTCTGGTCATATTCAAACTAAGTGGGACATTTAGCTGAAATTTCAATGTGGCGCTGTGCCTTTGAAAATGCAAATTAGGATCTGAAATCAGCACAAAAGCTTCTTTACAATACAACAATTACTTAAGTTCAAACATTTTTGTGATCCAGTTTTCTTACGCTGAATAATTGATCAAACAAGAATTTGCACATATGGGACTATGGTGCTTTAAATGCCTCTTATTCTTATATCTAGTCACTTTTTTCAGATTTTTTTTGCTCAAAGTAATTTTCATGGACTACTCTAACATGGCATATACACACAGGTAATTTCGATCTCATTATTTACTCGAATTATTGCATTTAAGGCACTGGTCGTGTCACTCACGTTTTGGATGTCGTGTCACTCACGACACATAGAGGTGGACCATTTTCCACAGAGAGGGAATGATTGATAAGGACACTAAATGTCAGAGAGGTACACTATTCATGTAGATATACCAGCACATATGGTACCCTTAAAGATCTACTTGGGCAGAAATTCAACCATGGTCAGAAACCCATGTCTTTTTATCGTCGTGTCACTCACGCACTGTTTTTTAATCATAATTTCCAGGACCATTTTTAAAATTCAAATCCAAGTGGTAATGACACATCCTCTCCTACATTATACATAATATGGTAGTCAGGATCAATTCATTACCTACAAGTGCAAAGATATGCGCCCTTCTATCAGTCCAAATGTCGTGTCACTCACGTTTGAATATGACCTTCTGTAAAAGTGCATTTTACAACATTTGACGTTTTACTGTTCTCCATATTCTGATATTCTTTGCGTTTAAGCATGGTAGACTCATTACAAATATGATATCAATATAAAGGTAAATAAATTATCTTTCCAATGGTACGAATATCAGGAATAACTTTAGCGCACCTTAAAAGTTATCATGGCCCAAAATCGATTTGCGAAACTTTTTGGGAGGGGTTTATATATACAGTGCGTCCCAAAAAGAACTATACACTTTTGAAATGGCTGCCAAATAAAAAAATATATGATTTTAGGGAATGAAATTTACATGTATGGAAAGCTCATTATCCCAAATTTCATATGACATCAAAAAGTCCGATAATAAGTCATGCATGAATGAGCAGGGTTCACTTTTGTAATGGGTATGGACATTAGGGTGCGCAGGAATTGCCCTACCAATTTATATGATGAAAGTCATTTGGAGCTTATGGAATTGAGGATGATATGCAGATTTACTGATCAATTATGATGAGTTGGGGTTTGCTAAGTGAAATTTGTGGAATTGGGGATTACATTTTCATGCATGAGTGAACTGGAATATATATTTCCTATTGTTTGAATGTAACTTTCCAAGGTATATTTAATGAGGTCCTTCATTGGTGTGTTTAATCTCTGTCTCTCTTCCCTTTCTCTCCCTCCCTCTTTCTCTCTCTCTCTCTCTCTCTCTCTCTCTCTCTCTCTCTTCCTCTTTGTCTTCCTCCCTCTCTCCCTTTCTCTTCTTTTTTCTCTTCCTGTCTCCCTCCCTCTTTCTCGATCTATCTCTCTCTTTTTGCATCGGTGTGTTTTGACCATTCATATTCATTTCTACTCCAAATATCCTGACTACCTCCTCGCATTACGGTTTTTTCACATTTACCCAAATTGGGATGATCGATGACAATCTATCAATCTATCAATCAATCAGTCACATAAATTAGACAATAAACATCCAGCTAGCAATCATTTAATCAACAGTGTACCAGTCTCCAAATGTTTCAACTAATCAACAAGCATTACATCATCTTCATACAGTTATTTCAATAAATCAATCAACTCAATTGATCAACCAACCAACTATCCAGTCATTTTAGCCATTTGGACTTTTGTAAAGGAATATGACAGTGTAACACAAATTTGTGACATTAACATGTCAGTCTTTACTCTAATCCTCTAATTCTTTATTTTTTAATGTGCTATTAAATTCGATGCTACAGTGCTGTTATTCTTCTTTTCTTTTTCTTTTTTTTTTTAAGGGGGGGGTTAAACATCAGTGACTTTGAATAATCCCTTCAATGGATAGTAAAGAATCATAATATGCCTGTCCCACATTTCAATTACTGTAAGATTATCTAAACTTCTGAATTACTTAATATCCAGGTGGGATTATGTAAATTGAATGCTCTAAAAAATGTTTGTTGAAAAAAAAAGAACGTCACTGATGTTAGACATTCAGACAATCCAAAAGATCATCAAAACGATCATCAAAACTGATCAAAAATCTTACCCTGCATCTCACCTGTTCTGCACCCCATCCTGACTACCACTAACACATGCACCACTGAATAAACATTGGAAAGTTACAATGGTATAATAGGAAATACATATTCCTGTTCACTCATGCATGAAAATGTAATCCCCAATTCAACAAATTTCACTTAGCAAACCCCAACCCATCATAATTGATCAGTAATTAGCTCCAAATGACTTTCCTCATACAAATTGGTAGGGCAATTCCTGCGCACCCTAATTTCCATACCCTTTACAAAAGTGAATGCTGCGCATTCATGCACGACTTATTTTCGGACTTTTTGATGTCATATGAAATTTGGGATAATGAGCTTTCCATACATGTAAATTTCATTACCTAAAATCATATACTTTTTATTTGGCAGCCATTTCAAAAGTGTATAGTTCTTTTTGGGACGCACTGTATATATATATATATATATATATATATATATATATATATATATATATATATATATTATATATATATACATGTATATACAGTGGTGGCCAAAATTATTAGAACACCAAGCATATTTAAATGAATTTAGTAATTTCCATTCAGTTGCCCATTCAAATACCTATAAAATGGTTGAAATGTCTCCGAATATCATCATTATGCTTTAAAAACTAAATAATAAAGCCATGCGTTGGCAACTCGCTCCCAAGTCGCCCTTTTTTATGTTACACCACCAATTGAAAAATCTAAAAAATCTTGCCCCTTTCAGGATCAAAGTGTCAAAACGTTTAACATTTCAAGCCTCTCCCTACAAAAGTATATATATTCTGGAAGAAAATTTCCTGAGGATGCCACAAATGGCATTCATAACAACACAGGGTGAAGTAGTTACATCTTATGTGGGGATTTTAAATTATTTTTTAAGGGCCCCAGATTTTTAATTCAGAGCCCCTATGTTCCAATAACCCTTAATATTTCAACATATTTGAATTGCTCATGAAATTTCCTTTTAAAAAATATATTCATTTACAAGGAGTGTCTTCATTAAATGAAAAAAATAGTCTGAACCTTCAACGGGCATGGTTATTTTGGTCATCTCACCCCCAAGGGTGGGGGAGAATCTACACTCCCCATTTGACCAATTTTTCTGAAACTTATCTTGCATTTGAGGTATATTAAAATAAATAAGCCTGCTAAGTTTCATACTTCTACTTCAAATACTTTTTGAGTAATCGGCATATGTAATTGGCATTTTACTTTTTTTGCATTTGGACTGCATGTTTAATACACAAGTCTATGGGGAAACCAAAAGCGCATAACGCAGCTATTTTTAATGCTGCGCATTACCAGATGGTCGAAACTATATAAATTTGGTATCAACATATACGTAAGACCCTATGCTAAAAATGCATTAAAGCTCATGGCACACAAAAGATATCTTTAATCTTATTTCGGCAAATGAACTAGGGCATTGAAAATCCCATAGACTTTGTGTAGGTTCAGGTGTTCTAATAATTTTGGCCACCACTGTAGCCTATATATATAAACACAACACAAAAAGAAAGTTCCCCCTATTTCAAATATCATTATTTTTTTTAATAAAAGGAGTTCAAAAATATATAATTATATGTCCATGTAGGGAATTTAATTAGCTATCATGGGAGCGAATTTTAGGGAATATCATGAAGTCATGCTTCAGTGAGCAATGGTTGAATGTAAAAATGTCATTTTTTGAAGTTCGCAAGCCTAAAATCACAACTTTGATTCAATGATATCGGACCAAATTTTTATATTTTAAACATTTCACGCATCAGAATGTACGCAAAACGTGCTTCCAAACATACGCAAAGGACATTTGCGTAAAATTTCACGGTTGAGTGAGCATGCAGCAAAAAATGCCAAAACTGCGATTTTTACATTTTATCCATGGTGAAATTGATCAAATATGATGAGATTCATGTCTAGGTAGAGTGTTTTTAACTTTTGCAAAAAATTTAAATTAATTCACAGTTGAATGAACACCAGAAAATACCATGTGAAAAACACTAAGTAAGCATTCTTTACATTTTGTACACTAAAAATCAAGTGAATATCTTTTTTTGTATTATTTTTATGACCGGTGCACGTGTGTACATGATCCTATTGCATTTATTAAAACTTTCATGCTTCAGTGAGCACGTGGCACTGGAAAAGCTGTTTTTCGATTTAGAGACCAAAATTAAATTGCTTACTTTGCTTAACCATAACAATTCGTTTGAAAGTATTCATTTAATTTCATTTTCACAAAAATCCCGATTTTTTATGCTTCAGTGAACACAAGATATGAGAAAAACATGAAAAAAGGAAGAAAATTTACGGCCCTGGCACGGCCTAATGGTACGTCCGATTCTCAATTTGACCAAAGTTCCTGTTAGTTAATGACTTCATAAAGATTTGTGCCAAGTTTCAGGAATTAACTCACAGTATAACGAACAAAAAAATTACAATGAAAATGGGCAATATTTGTTTTTTGTTCACTTATTGATTTCCTCCCCATTGACTTTACGTATAGAGTTTGAACAAAAAGTGAACAAACGTCAAATATTGCCTATTTTCATTGTCAAATTTTTTGTTCGTTATACTGTGAGTTAATTCTTGAAACTTGGCACAAATCTTTATGAAGTCATTAACTAACAAGAATTTTGGTCAAATTGAGAATCGGACGTACCATTAGGCCGTGCCAGGGCCGTAAATTTTCTTCCTTTTTTCATGTTTTTCTCATATCTTGTGTTCACCGAAGCATAAAAAATCGGGATTTTTGCAAAAATGAAATTAAATGAATACTTTCAAACGAATTGTTATGGTTAAGCAAAGTAAGCAATTTAATTTTGGCCTCTTAATCGAAAAACAGCTTTTCCAGTGCCACGTGCTCACTGAAGCATGAAAGTTTTAATAAATGCAATAGGATCATGTACACACGTGCACCGGTCATAAAAATAATACAAAAACAGTTATTCACATGATTTTTAGTGTACAAAATGGAAAAAATACTTACTTAGTGTTTTTCACATGGTATTTTCTGGTGTTCATTCAACCGTGAATTGATTTAAATTTGTTGCAAAAGTTAAAAACACTCTTCCTAGACATGAATCTCATCATATTTGATCAATTTTACCATGGCAAAGAAGTAAAAATCACAGATTTGGCATTTTTGCTGCATGCTCACTCAACCGTGAAATTTTACGCAAACGTCCTTTGCGTATGTTTGGAAGCACGTTTTGCGTACATTCTGATGCGTGAAATGTTTAAAATCTAAAAATTGGTCCGATATCATTGAATCAAAGTTGTGATTTTAGGCTTGCGAACTTCAAAAAAAAGACATTTTTGCAGTCAACCATTGCTCACTGAAGCATGACAACATGATTTTTCCTAAAATTCACTCCCATGGTTGATAATTAAATTCCCTACTTGGAAATATAATTAGATTTTTTGAACTCCTCCTATTAAAAAAATTAATGATATTTGAAATAGGGGGAACTTTCTTTTTGTGTTGTGTTTATATATATATATATATATATATATATATATATATATATATATATATATATATATATATATATATATATATATCGTGCTTATTAGTGAGCAAATGTGTAAATATAATAACATGGACATAGAGATGTAAATTATTTTTGAACTAATTTATTATTGGTTTTTAAAACCCGATGCTATACCGAGTGAGTCAGAAAAAACTTTACACCTAGAAAAATGTCAATAAAAAGAAAACCAATTTATAAACCCCAAGTTCTTATACATATTCTGAAAGAGTAACTCCTCCCGCATCTTTTGATACCAATTTTGTGTTATATTTTTACGCTTGGATGAACGTGACGCATTGTTTGCGAACATGTCACTATCGAATTGTGCCAGAATGGGAGTAAAATCAAAACAACAAAAAGCTAGAAAAAAAAAGCAACTTCATCCTAATTAAAATACCATAACTTTTTAACGAAAATGTCTTCCGCTTAATAACTTGGTAGGGGTGTTGTTTCACATATTGACTACATTTTGTATGAAAATGAGATAGATCTGTAGATCAGGCATGAGTGAGTACACGTGAAACATAAAATAATCACTTTTCAAAAGTATTAGGAGGCCTCTTTAGGTCTGTCAGTGGCAATTTAATCTTTGATGCGTACTCATTCGTGCATTACTTGACGAGTCAATCTTATGCTACAGTCACACAGACACTTACGTATAGATACGTCCGGTTGCGTCCAAATATTATTTCGTCTTCTATTCTATCATTTCTTATGTATTTCTTTGTTTTACAGGATAAACGAAATTATCAATATTTCCACTGCTGACTATGACGGGTAGGCATATGTGGGGATCCGCAGAACAGAAAATAATTTTTGGACGCATCGGGACGTAACTATACGTAAGTGTCTGTGTGACTGTAGCATAATATTCATACAAAATGTAGTCAATATGTGTAACAACACACCTGCCACGTTATTTAGCGGAAGACATTTTCGTTAAAAATTAAAGTTATGCTATTTTAATCAGGATGAAGTTGCTTTTTTCTAGCTTTTTGTTGTTTTGATTTTACTCCCATTCTTGCACAATTCGAAAATGACATGTTCGCAAACAATGCGTCGTGTTCATCCAAGCGTAAAGACATACAACACAAAAATGATACCAGAAGATGTGGGAGGAGTTACTCTTTCAGAATATGTAAAATAATTTGGGGTTTTTAAATTGGTTTTCTTTTTATTGACATTTTTCTAGGTGTAAAGTTTTTTTCTACTCACTCGGTATATTAAATACAACATAGAATTATTGCTTTGGTTTATGTATAGTCTATTTTTCCTTCTTTGTAACTGATTTGTCGTTCATATATTGATTATCATAAGGAATATCTCTGATTGAGTGAGAAGTTCAGACGAACCAAAATAATAGGTTGCCAAACATATTTTATTAGTGTACAATCTATCGCGCAATAGGCCTACTGGATTATAAGTATGACAAATACTAAATTTTCCCGAGTGCAGATTCTCCAAGGCCTCAGGCCGAGGTGAAATAGATCTGCACGAGGGATAATTTAGTATTTGGAGTTCATATAGTCCAGTAATGTTGCAAGATGGAGCGTTCACTATTTATTATAGTAAATAGACCCCTATATCTTTGACCTTGCATAATCTGGTTTTATGTTTGCCAAGTTTTTGGTGCTAATTAAGCTATTGTGACGTATATTGTTGCTCCGCGTATCCATTGTTATTAACTTTTGCGCACACCATTTTACTGTTATTACGCGCTAGCGCAACAAGGGAATCGATAGAATCGATACTCTCCCCATTCATTTAACACGGGCTTTACCCTCCAAAAACCGGAAGTTATATTGTACATAATAATTATGTACAATATAACACATTGAAGGTAGGTCATGTGGTACTGACCTAGCCAATCGCAACGCGTAGTTTTTTACCACTATTTACTATAACAATATATTGCTACACCTTTTTTTTATATATACATGTTAATTTTGTTGTAGATTTGAAGAAAAAAAATAGCCCAAAATGCAGAAATGGTGCAGTTATCATATTTCATAATTGATAAGTAGGTACTTTAGCCGATAAAGAAATGATTTTTTTTTTAAATCAGTAATCTAATTGCTTCGTGTTCAAGTAACATTCCATTCTCTTATTATTTTCCAGACGATTTATAAAAGAATATATCTTTTGTGTTTTTCCTTCTAACTATCTTTATTCTCCATATGGGCTTTGAAAAGTGCAATCGTTTGAAAGAATTCTACTCAAAGTATGAATATTATGAGTGTTCAAAATATGTTTGTATAAATATCTTTAGCCTATATCTGCTTTAGAAATATGGAATTTTTATGTATATAATAGGTTTGATAGCAGATACAAGACATGACATTTTTTTTTTTTTTTTTTTTGCTGTTGTTATTTGTGAATAAATCTACCAAGAAAAGTGAAATGATACCAAGCTGCTGCATAATCATAATAATATTTATCTGTTTATCTGTTCAATTGTTTGACTTTATATACTCCAGGCAGAAATCTTAGGTCTTCAAATGATAACTTACGCCTCACATATCCGATTACACGTATCCAAGCAGGAGATAGGACTTTCACAACTTTGCAGCATCTAAAGAATGGAATAACATACCTTTTGCACATTAGACAGTCTTCTTTTCTTAAAATATTTAAGAAGGCTCTAAAACCCCATCTCGTCATATAAATTCTCTTCACATAAATTCTCTGTCATATTGATGCAATTTATGTATGTTAATTCATTTGTTTTTGATTATTCAATATGAATAATTAATATATAACACCCTTAATGTACAATGTAGTTAAGACAAATTATATTTTTTATGTAAGCGCTCTAAGCCTTAAGGGAATTAGCGCACAAAATGTTTATTGTAATGTAATGTAATATCAGTGATGATGGTGATGGTAATGGTGATGGTGATTATGATGATGATGATGATGATGATGGTGATGTTGATGATTATGATGATGATGATGATTATGATGATGGTGATGATGATGCTGATGATGATGATGTTGATGGAGATGATGGTAATGATGATGGTGATGGTGATGATGGTGATGATGGTTTTGATGATGACCGTGATCATGGTGATGATGATGATGATGATGATGATGGAGGGGGTGATGATGATGGTGATTCACACATTTAAACTGTAGGCCTTTTTATAAGGGAATAGCATTGAGTTCAATATTACTCAGTTCAATATCCGTCCAATATAATCATTTTGTCTAATAGCCATTTCGTCCAATAGCCAGTTGGGCCAACATCAATTTCGTCTAATAGCCAGTACACAAATTGGCGTGTATGGGCACAAAATTAACATGTAACACGTACACCATAAAAACTTTATTTTAACAACCATAATGTGAAATCGAAAACAAGTGGAAATTATTTTTTTTTAACGTGGATTTTATGATTGTCGAACCTGAACCGCTTTTCGCAATTTAAAAAGGTTATCATACAATGTATCAAAATGTTAGAACATAATATGGAAGTTGTATTCATATTTGATCATGTGATCATTTTTTATGATATATAATTCTTTTTAAATGGAATAATCGTGATATATTAATTTAGAGAAAAACCTTTACTTTCTTTCCCCATGGAACTGGCGGCATGATACGTCGCTGCAAAGTCAAGAGTCCACCTGTGGAATTATTGAGTATTCTAAATTCTAAATTCTACAAACTGATTGAAGCTCCTTGCTCTAATTAACTTACCATTCCGAGCCACAGAAATTGAAAGACATTTCTGGGCGCATTACACTAATTAGCATAATCAAATCCGGGAAATACCCCCAACCGCGCATCAATGATGATGTAATGGTGGGGAAAAAAATCATATAAAATCAATGATAGATTTTGGAAGAAATTCTTTTATACTTTTTTGAGAGGAATCATTACTGAATTATTGAATTTTATGGAGAACTTATTTCATGGTGTAAGAACCAGAAACCGGAAGTCGTGATGGCACGAAATCTGTTATAGTCTCATTCCAGGCCGATTTTAGAAAAAATGAGCTAAAGAATGTCACTTCATATTTTGATGAGATAAAGATAACATTACTACCTACTTGTAGAATAAGTTTGAATATTCTCATTGCATTATAAACAGTTATTTTTGAAGATTTGTTTTCCTTTTCATTTTTAACACATAGGCTAATGCGACCTTCTGTGTTCCGAGCTTTCCAATTATACCAACTTTAACAAGAAAGGGCACTGCATCACAAAACGGCAGTGAAATCATTCCACTTGAAAACAAGCTAGCAGCAAACCATGTGTGGAGTATGATTAGATTTTAATGTGAAGACTTTCAGAAAGTAAGCTTAATTTTCCATCAGTCCTTTCATTATATCGTTCGGAGTGAACTGAACTCGACAGGAATTTGTTATTTATTTTCTTCCCCTTTCACGAGAGCTTCTACTTGGTGGAGATTCATTTTTAAAAAAGAAAGAAATTAAGGTAAGCAAATATTCTAGTAATTACACAATAAAAAAAATACAGAAAAAATACAGCAAAGTGATGTCAGCAGAGTTGCCATACAAAAATATAATTCGAAATACAGTTTTGTTGTAAATTTCTCCCTTAAGAATTGATGAAAGAGAAGGAAAAATATCATTAGAGTTTTATAGCATACGTATTTGGTTAAAACGGAACAAATGTCTTACTCCTGATGTATATTTTGTATTTCTCACGTAATTATTTGCAGGAGAAACTGTTTTTTTTTTTTTTACAAAACGAAAAAAATGTGTTTTTTTAATTACCAAACTGTTACAAAACTTTTTTTTTTAGTTAATTTTTTTTATGGCGACTCTGCTGACAGCAGATTTGCTGTAAAAATACATATATTTTTACAGTGTATATCTAAATAACTCGGTCTTTTGACTAAATGATTGTTGACTTGAATGTAATCATTTTGAAGCATGAGAAATTATGGGGTTATTGATTAAAAAAAATGTCTAAACGATGAATATGTTAGATGCTTCGATACGAGCAAAAATTCTAATTATTTAAAGAAATTAAGGTAAGCAAATATTCCACTAAATATATTTGAATAGCTTTCTTTTATAGTTTATTTTGATGCATGAGGAATTATGGGGTATGTGTCTAAACGATGAATATGCTAGATGCTTCAATACGAGGAAAGGGTGAATTACAAAAATAAAAACAACACTCAACAAAATAGTAATCATTATCATCATCAACAATTTCTTTGAAAGTGAAATGACAAATGAATTATTATTCAGTGAGAATATGTTTATTTCATCAGTTATCTGTTTAGGCGACAATGTGGGTCATTTGATTAAAAAATTACGGTTATACCATGCATGTTGTGGATAAATACAATATCTTTCTCAGTGGTGGATCAAGGATTTAAAAATAGAGGGGGCGCCAGGCCCGATAAGGGGATGCGCCGCCGAAATTTGAGATTTTTTACATGTACAGTCAATAAGTGGTTTTCACATTATAAAGGGGCCGCACGTCCTTTGCGCCCCCGACTGGATCCGCTACTGTCTTTCTTCAAAAGAACTTTTTTTTTATTCTCATGACGCGTTTATTTAAAGGAAATTTTAAAGTTTTTGTGGAGGCTTCCAAAAATCTGAGTCATGGAGCCATACACACTTTCAGTTCATATAATAAAGTGACAATAGAAACCCTAGAAATTTAAGTTCCTAATTAATTATCATTACAAGGGTCACAAAAATGCAAGTAACCGGAAATACCATATTGTAACCAAAACTAAAACTATTTTAAACTGTATTTCCGTGAGCTACAATTAAAACTAAAAGTACATTGCACTCACAACAGTCAAGAAATCAAGCATCACACAACCGTGACGTCTTTCTAAAATGAGCAAACTAAACTAATTTATTGAACCATGATTAAGCACAACTATATACAATATTTACAAGTACATGTTATAACATAAAGAATGTGCCACAGTCATGATTCCAATTAATATTACCCTGACTTTCTATCCACCCAGGTCGAATTTCCATTAGCCTGTTGGACCATCAGAAACCATTAGGGCTGTTGGTCTCTAATGGTTTCTAATGGTTTATGAAATATGGGACCCACAGAACCATTAGAAATTTATAATGGACCAATAGACATTTTCTGTTGGTCCATTAGAATTTTTTTTTTGGTCCAATAGAAATTTTCTAATGGACCAATAAGAAATTAATTAATGAAAATAGTGTAATAAAATCTTTTGGATTGTTTCGGCTAACAACTCACAGAAACATGTTGACATTAATAATGAGTCCTACTCTATCCTAGCCTATCCTAACCTATGCTATCCTATATTAAGGCCCTATTACTACTGGTAAATTGTCGATCCCTGCTATTTAAAGTACTACAGGCAAAATGTTTAAAGAAAGGCAGTTACTTAATATCAAATTACACTTTTGTTAATGAAATATGAAGAATTGTCATTATGAATCAATTTGAAATTGTGTTAAACATAAAACACTAATAAACTAAAATATTTTT
Organism: Paracentrotus lividus; assembly: GCA_940671915.1. NCBI lineage: Eukaryota > Metazoa > Echinodermata > Echinoidea > Camarodonta > Echinidae > Paracentrotus > Paracentrotus lividus. The sequence goes on along the minus strand of CALNVZ010003434.1, from coordinate 32,319,997 downwards.
TATTATATTAATAACCCAAATGCCAGCTACATGGCTAAAAATTGCATATTTCTATTTATTTTCCACCTTTTTTCCAAATCTCAGAATACTGCTTATGAATATTCATGACCAACAGAAACCATTAGAAACCAATAGAAACCAACAGAAACCAATAGAAACCAGTCAGAAATAACATCTGAACAGAAAATTACAGAAACCAGTAGAAACCAACAACAAACCGATATAAGCCAGCACAAACTGATACAAGCCAACGGGGATGGTCCACGAGGCCGCCAGGGGCAGAGTACCACGAGGCTGAGTGCCCACGAGGCCGAGGGTCCACGAGCCCGAGTATTTTCCCATGAGACCGATTTTTATCAAATTGTATTTTGCAATATACTGCTCGGCCTCGTGGACCCTCGGGCCTCACGGGCCCCAAGCCAACAGAAGCAAGCTAATAGAAATCAGTAGAAACTAATAAATAAATTATGGAAACCAACAAATGCTGATAGAAACTAATAGAAACCATTAGACACCACTGGGAACCAAGAAAAATAGAAAACCCCTAATAGAAATTGTATATGGGACAGCCTGAAACTAATAGGCCTAGAGACAAATAGAGTCTGATGGTCTGTGTTGGTTTATGGGTCCAACAGCCTGGAACCAATAGAGACCAATAGAGACCATCAGACTCTATGGCCCGTATTCTGTTACGTGGTTTTAGAGTTGTGCTGTCGCACGAAAATAGTAAGGGTAATGAAACGAGAATGCAACGCTGATTTGCACGCTTCTCTATGAAGCGTCAGTGAAGCGTGCGTCTCATCGTACGAAAGTAGATTCGGATGACGTCATTCGGGATCGAATTGGTACAAACATTTGTAAAGAATTCTAAACTAGGGGCATAGGTGGTTTAGAATTTGATATGGCTTTGCGATTTTATGTCGGAGGAAGCTAATTTATCTATTTTCTCGTTAACTTGAAGTTAAAGGTTGTTAAAACTTTGTTTAAGAATTAGGTGCATTATAGAACTGTCCACAACGATTAGATTAATTGCATGTTAATCATCAAAAATGACATTTTCCGACACGATTGAAGTGTTAGTTTGACCTGACATATTGTAGAAAGGACAACTGACGCAAAAACCAACAATAAACTAATGGTGGCAAGTCACTTGTCATTACACTGGAAAAACGGATTTGGAACAAGTTTGAGACTAATTTGAGACTGGTTTGAAATGATTTTGGATGTTTTTTGTCGCGCAGACGTCTCCGAGATATTCCCACGACCAAGCGCGGCGATTTCATGTCATGATGGGGAGGCGGGGGGGGGGGGGCGGACAGAAACACCCAAAGTAACAAAATAATACACTCAAAATTCGCATACTTCGCACATCATGCAGAAACTAATGAAAATGATGCGAGCGCGAAGCGCGAGCCGGAAATTTTGCCTTATAATAACATTTAGCATCGTATTTGACATACATTTTACCTCTTTATTAGCTTCACAAGCAAATCACTACATAAAATTGTTCATTTTTAAAAATCGAAGGGGACGATCCCCCATAAAAATCGAGGGAGGGGGACACGTCCACCCCCCGTCTCCCCGTGATCGCCGCGAATGCTCGCGACAGAAAAAAAATATATGTCTCGGAGCGTCCTGGAGTACTTGAGTGCGCGGGGACAAAGTGAGATACCAACCTTTATGGTGGTATCTCAAGGTATTTGCCATGAGACTGATTTGAGACTGATTTGGGACGGGTTTGATACGGGTTTGATTTTTGTCGGGGAAAGATCTAAAAGTGGTCGCACAGACGTCTCAGAATCTCCGCGACATCTCATGAGTCGAGGGGAAATAGAACATGTCTTACGAATGTGTGTGTTTTTTTTCTGTCGTGGAGACGTCTCTGATGATACATAAAACAATTATCGGAGACGTCCGAGTGTTCGAGTCTCAGGAGACATTCGCCGCGACGTCAATACCACCTGTACGTCCATAATTCTACAGAGGAGAAAAACACCATTATCATTTTCAACTGAGAATGTAAACTAATTTTTTCTTTCAAGACTACTGGAATTATTAATGGCACTTGACATAAAATAGACCCACTCGATTCCTTTTTTGCATATATTAGTGTGTTGCTATGTGAGACAAGAAACGTGTTTGTCAGTCATAGCAACAACTAGTTATGCAAATTGGATTCAAATACTAAAACGAGTAGTTCATTCAGGCAATTGTTCCGCCCTCAATCTGAGACCTTTGTCCGTTGTCATTGTGCTTTGTCAGCCATAACCTGGAACCGCTAAGCTTCTCAAAAAGATAATCCGTGCTTTGATAATATACCTCGTTAAGCATGGATTACCTTTTTCATCACAATAAAAGAATTTCCCGCTCCATTTCAAATATAGCGAGCATACATATCCTACATACAACATGTACAAAAAAATACACACAAAAAGAACGGAAACAAATTCCACCATTCTTCAAAGGTCCATATTATTTATAATTATTTGATAGATGTAGGGATTTCGAGGCCGAGTGGATATTGTTAATGAACATTGACGTTTTATTGTTTATGTGTATGGCTCTGTAAAGAGTTGAATATTTAAATAGTGAAAAATTTATATTTTACCCCTTCCCATTATTACAACTTTTGCCCCTCCCAAATAAGAAAAAAAAAGAGAGGAAAAAAAAAATGGTAATAAGAAAAAGATTGATGCGCATGCACCTAACGTGAGACTTTTGCGCATGTATGTAGCGTGATATCGGAATCAAATTCAACGTTTCATTGCTTTTGGCGCTATTTAGGAGATTAATTCAAAAGAATAAAACTACGAACAGATAATTTATTATATTATATATTCAACATAAATTTATATCTATCTTTTATGTTTTACATTGTTAGAAAAAAAAAGTAAACTGCAGCAGTAGGTCAACCACTTAAAATTATGGCAATGCTTTTCTTATCAGAGCAAGTTTCGATCAGAAAAACACAAAAACACAAAAAAACACAAATAAAACAACAAAACAAAACGAACAAACAAAACACTCCCCCCCCCCCAAAAAAAACAAACAAACAAACAAACAAACAAACAAAAAACAAACAAACAAACGATTAAAAAAAAGCCTGGTCGTATCATTATTGGGGGAGTAACGATCCGGATCATAATTATAGTCAATTAAGCCTGGGTTACAGCAGGGAGGTGGAAAATCTCCCTTTCCACCTCCCTGGTTAATTGTTCCCATCCCAGGCCACTGAATTTTTAATGAATAGGACGTGATATTTAAAAATGCATGACAAGCGACAATGCACAACACTCGGCAGTCAAAGGATAAAGCGGCTACAAACAATCATTGTTGCGTCATTATTTCAATGGATTTCCGGTTTTATCTTGTGCATTTCAGTGCACTAGAAACTTCCAGCTGTACGGAAGTTGTACACGTTTGGGAGGTTTTTTCGTGCTGGGAGGTTTTTCTCGTACGGTGCTACTGTTCGATTCTATTGTCAATTGTCGTACAACTCTAAACCCCGTAGCAGAATACGGGCCTATTGGTTTATGGGTCCAATACAAAGGCCAGAAAACCAATTTGTATTAGACCAATAGAGGTTGATGGCCAGACACCAACAGAATCTCTTGCTATCTATTGGAGCCTATTGGTCCTCTGTGGGTCCATTAGGATTCTGATATTCCCATTGTATTGGTCTCTATTGGAATACAATTGCACCAACTCCCAACGCTCCATCTTGGTGATGGTTCACTCTCCACTCCCAATACAAGACTGCCCCTTATTACATAATTCTCTCCTCCCTAGCATCCCCCAAACTAAGGCTTTCTGCTTGGTCAGCAAAACCTGCTTCTATCCCCTACACTGCTAGTGCTAGTCTATCAATTCAGACCACTTTTTGTAACAATATTATTTTCCTTCCATAGACTACAGAATTGACTGTTGTGTACTTATACACGGTCATCAATTTCGACCGATTAGCTTCAATATCTCTCAGGCGATTACTTTTTAACTTAAAGGTTCGCAATTTGATTACAGAATTAGCTGTATTTTTAAGATCATGGTTTAAGTTAAACAGTCCCGTAAAATATACCAAAACCAAGACTAATTAGGTTTAAATTCGAGTGTTGAAATACCGAAAATGAAATGAAACTGGAAGAGGAAATTGAATAAAGAAAGGCAGTAATGAGCATACATTCCTACTATTCAGTTGATTTGGATATGATGTTTCTTTCTTTATTTTGTTTTATCTTTTAATTTTCAGACCTGAATCAGAGACCATGTCTCCCAAACACACTATCTTCATAATCATGATGATTATGGGGTTTACCCAAACTCTTGGCGGGGAAGTAACGACGGATCGCCCTACGAAATCGGTTCTCTATACTCCTCGTCGTGGATGTACTGAGAACCATGAACTTAGGAAAATTGACTGCTCTGGACAGGACCTCGGGTCTGTTCCCCATTACCTTCCAGAAGATATTAAAGGATTGAACTTACAGCGAAACAACATTCCTTCCCTTCTGAATTCTTCGTTTGTGGGATACCCTTTTATCACCGAGTTGGATCTTTCAGTCAATTGGATAATTTTGATAGACCCTACCACTTTTCACCCTCTGAAAGATTTAAAATACTTGGACATGAGTTTGAATTGGAATCCAATCACGCCAATTGCAATTGCTCTTCCATCTCCGGGCCTCTTCAGGTGGGCTGCAAAGCTCTCTTACTTAATAATGTCCTCTACAAGTTTGGGTACAATCCCGAATGACACTTTTAAATGGAGTCGGAACTTAGATACCCTAGACCTTCATGCAACCGGTCTCAAGTGCATTCACATAAGCGTGTGTGGTGTTGTGAGGCATGTCGACTTGTCTATGAATGAGTTTGAAAATCTTACTGCTGAAGCATTTAACTTCGGGTGTCATATTGATACTCTAAGTCTTGCAAATAACAATATCAAATCGGTTGATCCTAATGTAATCGCATCACTGGACGTTCGATCATTGGTGCTTGGAGGAGACACGTATCTATTGTCATTTGATGTGTTGAGAGATATATTTATCGGAATCTCCCGTTCAAGGATTAAAGCTTTTTCATATCGTGGTGTTTATTTCAGAGCCCTTCCAAAGAGACTTGTCATACCAAGAGGTTTCTTTGATCCACTACTGAACTATTCCTTTACAATGCTTGATCTCTCTAAGAACCATTTAAAGTCATTGTATCCTTTCGTCTTCTCTAATCTGACAAGACTCAACCAACTCAATCTTAGCATAAACGATATAGTTAATATCGAACCAGTTTTCTTTGAAGGTATGAGGGATCTAAGAATATTAAACTTAACCCGTAATGCTATCAAATATATCAACACATACATGAGCAATATGTCATGGACAATAAACTTAATTGAGTTACACTTGCCCCGAAACCATTTGACACAAATAAATGAATCTACTTTTCTTGGTTTGAACAATTTGAAGCTTTTGAATATGCGTTCTAATAAATATCTCACAACAGTGAGCTTTACATCTTCGAACGATCTTAAATCCATTCAAACGATAGATGTATCATATTGCAATATTCATGGACATATGGAATTTAAACTTCCAAGTTTGACATCCCTTTCTCTGAGCAACAGTAACTCGCCTATAATACATTTACCTGAGACACCTTTCAATAATACACGATCCCTTCAGTATTTAAGACTCAGAGAGTTGGGTATTTTGTTGAGACCTCTTTATGATCTTTCCACGAATGTCTCTGACTTTGATGGATTGTTTAACCTGAAGACTTTAGATCTGAGTAAAAATCACAATTCCTTAATTCATACCGGACAATCCCTAAATCACAAGGTTTTCCAACAACTTTTAGCTTTAGAGGGTCTCTCTCTCGAAGATTGCCAGCTTTATAACGGCATTCATCCGTTAACGTTTGCTGGTTTGAAATCACTTAAAATTCTTGTGTTAAAAAGAAATGAAATTTCCCAACTCCACAGCGATTTGTTCAAGGAATTAAATCAAGTAACAGGCATTGATCTTGTTCATAACAATCTAAGATACCTCGATAAAAAGCTTTTTTCAAATAATCCAAAGTTAACAACTCTTTTGTTATCAAACAATTTATTTACAAGTCTCGACCACAATACATTTAAACCTATCTATTCTTCTCTTACGTCGATCGATCTCTCATCAAATCCTATCGTTTGTGACTGTGATCTATCTTGGTTTCTTGATTGGTTACATGGATCTCTCCATCTCTTTCAAAATGAGGATTTCCAAACAAATTGTTCGCGAGCTTCTTTGGCGCCTCTTCGCAATAAACCTCTACTTGACTTTGATCCCGATGAGTTCTGTGGGACCAATATTACCCTCGTATGTTTGGCTTCATTCGCCGTCATCGCTCTAATTCTTATAATCGCAATCGGGTATCAAAACCGGTGGCAGTTGAGATACAAACTGTTTCTTGTGAAGCTGGCTGCAATAGGATACAAGGAGATTCGAGATGCCCGCGATCATAATGATTACGAGTTCGACTTGAATGTCATATTTTACGACGACGTTGAAGAGTGGATTCGTGAACATCTCCGACCGGCTCTAGCAGAACGGCTTCCGCATTTTCAAAGAAACGTCTTTGGAGATAATGACCTTGTGCTGGGTATGCATTACTTGGATTCCGTCGACTACGTGGTGACCCATAGTTACAAGACCGTCGTAGTGCTCAGCACGGCTGCCGTTCGTGATCGCTGGTTCATGCTCAAGTTCCGTACGGCCATGGACCACGTGAGTGATACCCAGACCGAGTTCGTAGTCGTGGTCTTTCTTGAAGACATTCCAGACGAGGAGATACCCTTCTTAGCGAGGTTGTATCTCAGTGACGGCAGACCTTATGTTTATTGGCCTGATGACGTAAGAGGACATGAATATTTCTTTGATGAGTTGACAAAACATCTCACCATTAACCTAAGGACCAATGACTTGATCCCGAACGAGTAGAATTGCGTTGACCTTACCAATTAAAAAAAAACCACACTAGAATCTGTATAATAAGTTAATTCCTACATTTCGCACAAAAGTTGGAATCATCATTATGCAGAACACAAATATAATTAAATCACGGCTTATCTTTAACCTGAAACTGAAACCTTACCCGTAAATAATGATCGTATAGTGATTGCGTGGAATCAGACCTAGTACTATTGTTTCTTTTTCAATAATATGTTATATATTTTATATATATATATATATGTGAGGGACTAGGAAATACCTCTGGCCTGTCCACTAATTGGCCTAATAGAAGTTGAAAATGTTTCTTTGATTGTAAATAAGATGTGTTCATGCTAGAGTGAACAAGCCCTTGGACATGCATACATGTATATAGACTTTCACTGTACAAGCCATTGAATACTGTATGAGCTAGGTGTGGCAGTTGAGTTAACTCCCTGATGGAGGAGCTGAAGTTTTTCCATGGAAACTAGTTAAATAATGTAAGTACAAATATGACATTTGATGGATTTAGCTAGGATGTAAGAGGAATTACAATGCTAGATTAAATATATTACTTTGAACCATTTATAAATTGAATAAGATGTGTATATGAAAGGAAAGCAAATTGAAAAAGTTGAAAGTGTACAATGTGCATTTTGATTTAAATTCATTATTATCTTACTTTATTATGCTGTGTGCAATGTTAATAGTGGTATTTGGATTACTTTTCTGTAATTCTTGATGTTGTATTACAGAGAAAAATGTTGATCTTTAAAACATGAATGTACTTAAAATATTTGAGAAGGTGACCTGTTATTTAAAGATACATGTCATATCTGATGCTAAATGTGATTTTCTCTGAAGAAGAATATTTCTTTTTTTGCTTAAGGCTAAGGATATTACTTACTTTCGTTCATAATGAAGAATCATATCTGTGATGGATGGTAAAAGTTATAAATTGCATGAATTGAAGACTAATACTTTTCAAGAGATATTTACATACATGTACAATATGCAAAGTAAATTATTCACAGTGGAGAATAGATTTAAGATTATAAGATTATAATCTCTTTTTCTGTTACGTATTTTGCTTGATAGTCTGCTTGGAACATTATTAGTCTTTGAATAATTTTAACTCTGTTGTCAAGGTTATATGATATTGTTATTTGATGCTAATTGTAATTCTCCTTTTGTTTGTTTACAGAGTGGTCTCTTCTAACCCTCTTTTGTTGATATGGAAATGACACAATAAAGTGTTGGCCAATATACCCAGTAGAACTGTGAACCGATTTGATTGTTCGACTCTTAGTCCATTCCCTCACATATATATATATATATATATATATATATATAGTGAAATGAGACAAACACAACAACTTGGCAACTCCCTTTTTAATATAATAGCAGTGGCGGATTTAGGGGGCCGCGCCCTTACAAAAATATCGTGTGACCACACAACGGGACCATACAAAATACCATAGGATTTTCCTGTGGTTTTGGCACATAACCACACAAAATACAATACAGCAGTATCATACAGCCAAAATACATAGGATTTCCTATGTTTTTTGGCACAAATTCCACACAAATACCATACAGCAAAATACCATAGATTCTATGGTTTTTTGGCACAAATACACACAAATATACCATACAGAAGTACCATACAGCCAAATACCATAGGATTCTCCTATGGTTTTTGGGACACAAATACCACAAACCACACACACAAACCTTACCCGTAAATAATGATGTATAGTGATTGCGTGGAATCAGACCTAGTATTGTGTTTCTTTTCAATAAAATGTATATATTATATAATATATATAATATATATATATATATATATATATAGTGAAATGAGACAAACACAAACAACCTGGCAACTCCCTTCTTTAATGTAATAGCAGTGGCGGATTTAGGGGGGGGGGCCCGCCCCTTACAAAAATATCGTGTGCGTACACACGTACCAGTATCAAAATACCATAGGATTTTCCTGTGTGTTTTTTGGCACAAATACCACACAAATAACAATACAGCAGTATCAATACAGCCAAAATACCATAGGATTTCCTATGGTTTTTTGGCACAAATACCACACAAAATACCATACAGCAGTACCACACAGCCAAAAATACCATAGGGTTTCCTATTGTATTTTGGCACAAATACCAAAGGATTTCCTATGGTATTTTAGCACAAGTACCACAAAGAATACCATACAGGAGTACCATACAGCAAAATTACCTAATAGCATTATCCCAAACTAGTACCACACATCAATACCGCACACAGTTACCAGGATTATGACATACTGTTACGACCGGAACACCACACGCCGTTAATTCAGGGATACCACACGCCGTTACCACAGGACTGCCGCTAGACACCCAAACATACCATACACTGGTATATATACCACTATTTAGCAAACATATTTTAGGTCACAGTTAGTTGTTTCCTATATCTCTTGATAATAATGCAAATGTCAAAACTATCGCTCTTGATGTTACTTTTTGTTTAGGAAATATATTTCCCTAAAAGAAAAAATATTAATATGCAGGCAATTACTAGTTAATGAGGTAAGCTTCACAAAATACTGATTTGTGCATACAAAAACATTGTATGCAAATGAGCTAATTACCATAGTACCACACGAAGTACCACAGGAATACCATACGACTACCAAACTTCAGCAGTAAACTGCCATAAATCCACTTTGACTAATGCCCGTTGGTTTCATCCCTGTTGGATGTTTGTCTTCAATCAGTTCGTCAAATTACCATTTAGTCTAATTAACTCCCATTTCGTCTAATCAAGTCGACTTGGTCAAACACCTCTTAGTCAATTCCTGTAAGAAACTATCCCTTAGAAGAAAAAAATCCTGTGACAATACTACACAACGGTAGGTATTGGCGGCGTCCCGGGTGGACGGGGGGACGATCTAGTCCCCCCCCCCCCCCCCCCCCCCCATCGATTTTTGTTTTCTGGGGGATCGTCCACCCTCAATTTTTAAAGCTTAAAAAAAATATATGTACATATAATAGACGAAGAGGCACAGTGTGCGTAAAATGAACCAAGTTCAGGTCAATAAAAAGCAAAATTTTCGGCTCGCGCTTCGCTTGCAAACAAAAACACCAGACAATAATTAAACTAATAATCTTTCTTCAGGTCCCTATATTCATTTATTCTTTTATTTGTCACAACGCTTTATTTGCAACTTTGGCATAATGTGTGAGGTAGGTCATTCTATTGTGAATTTTGGATATTAGCCTATATCATAATCTCTTTGTGGTGCTTTATTTCACCGATCTAGTGTATAATTAATTCCTCTCCAAATTTGGCGTCAATCAGGGGGACGTGTCCCCTTGATTTTCAAAGCTTTACATTTTGTTTTTATTTTCTAAATAATTTGGATAAATTTTGTATTTGCCCACTTGTCCAAATGTGATGGAAATAAACTTTTAAATTTCTTTAAATTCTTTGTTTTCAGGTCCGAATCGTTATAAAGAGTGACCATATTCAGAAAGGGATTACAAACATATATATATATAGATATATATATATATATATATATATATTGTAAAACGTTGATTAATGAGATTTTCACTCGCTCTTCGGAATTGTATTTTCTAGTAGTGATTATCAGCTAGTGAATACAATGATTAATGTTATTATAGAGCAAAATTTTTAGCTCGCGCTTCACGCTCACAAACAAATAACAATACAATGATTTAACGATTTAACTATGTCTTTAGGTCGTATTTTGTGGAATATGTTTTATTCGTTCCAACCTTATATTCTTAAAATTGTCATTAGTTTCTGCATAATAAATTATGTGAAATAGATCATTCTATTTCGAATGTTGGGTATACAAATATTTAGGAAGCCTTATTCCGTTCGAGTCTATAATAATTCCCATTCCGGGGTCTCCGTTCTCCCCCACCCCTGACCGTCATCACATGAAATCGCAGCCCCTGATGGTAGGGGAGACCGGGACAATAATTGTAACACGGGGCGATTGTAACAGAGGCTCCCATACATGTGGTATTTGTGCCATACATGTGGTATTTGTGCCAAAAAACATACAGCAATACCATACATATGGTATATGTGTAAAAAAATAAAAAAAAAACATACAGCAATACCATACATATGGTATTTGTGCCAAAAAACCATACAGCAATACCATACATATGGTATTTGTGCCAAAAAACCATACAGCAATACCATACATATGGTATTTGTGCCAAAAAAACATACAGCAATACCATACATATGGTATGTGTGCCAAAAAACCATACAGCAATACCATACATATGGTATTTGTGCCAAAAAACCATACAGCAATACCATCCATATGGTATTAGTGCCAAAAAGCCATACAGAAATACCATACATATGGTATTTGTGCCAAAAAACCATACAGCAATACCATACCGTATGGTATTTGTGCCAAAAAAACATACAGAAATACCATACATATGGTATTTGTGCCAAAAAACCATACAGAAATACCATACATATGGTATTTGTGCCAGAAAACCATACAGCAATACCATACATATGGTATTTGTGCCAAATACCACAGCACTGCTGTATGGTATTCTTATGGTACCCTTTTCCTGTGTGGTATTTCCCTATGGTACTTCTATGGTATTTTATTGTACCATATAAATACAATAGGAATACCACAGGAAATTCAGAAATACCATACGAATACCACAGGACATTCAGAAATACCATAGGAATACCACAGGACATTTTTGTAAGTGCGCCCCCCCCCCTATTGGCGGCGCAAAAAAAAGAAAAAAAGGGGGAAAGAGAAGAAAAAGAAAAGAAAAGGAAAGGAGAAGGGGAAAGAGAAAAGAAAAAAAGAGAGAGAAAGAAGATGAAAAGTTTAAAACGGAAAATAAAGCCAGGTCGTATTTTTTCGCTCGCGCTACGCGCTCGCATTACCTGATTAAATCATGTTCATGAGGACTACAAAAGCATGCTTCCAATTTCAGCTAGCTCTCCCTCTGCTCTCGGATTATTTTGTTAGTGATAGCCTATACGTAGGCCTATCCTGGAGTATCCTGGTCATGACGATTATAACCACCTCCCTCCCCCCCAAAAAAAAAAAGATACTAAGAATGTCCCATTATTTTTAAGTCAATATTTCAGCTCGTGCTTTGTGCTTGACTTATCTATTTTGATGAGATATGCTTATCCTGTTGAGCACATAGCGCTCAAAATTTATTTGTCATTAAGATATGGATAATTTTCTTTAGGATAACAAAACACTATATATTGACTCGTTTTCAGGTTAATATGTCAAAAAGATTTTGCTCATGCTACGCACTCATTTTGTTTAACAAGATGATTATATTCTTAAGGGGCATAGCACAAAACACGCTTAGATATAGCAAATATCTCGGCTCGCGCTTCGCACTCGCATTGTTTAATGAGATAAGTATCTTTCTTAATATAAACGTATCACACAAAAAAAATAATAATAAAAATGCAAAAGTTTCGGGTTGATATAAAAAATTCGGCTCGCGCTTCGCGCTCGCATTGTTTAACGAGATGCTCCAAATTTTATTGTCCGAATCGGATATTCTTTTTACCCTTGTCTCGTGGGCTTCGCAGCCTCTGAGCAGCGCCAGATGGACGTTGCTCTATCCCCCTTTTGTTGAACGCCAAACAGGGAAGCAACAACTACCATTTTTAACGTCTTTGGTATGACGCGGCCGGGGATCGAACCCACAACCTCCCGATTATGAGGCGGACGCTCTGTCCACTGAGCCAACACATCGGTCTCAGATAGTATCTTCTTTACAAACGTAGCACAAAAAAGCCCTCAAAATGCTATGTTTTCGGGTTGATAAATCAAAAATTTATTTAATGAGATCTTCTATGAACAGCAAAAAAAAAAGCGCTTAAAATGCACTATTTTCAGGTCTATATAGCAAAACTTTTAGCTCGCGCTCCGCGCTCGCATTGTTTAACGAGACAAGTATCTTCTTTATAAAGGTAGCCAAAAAAAAAACCCCTCAAATTGCAATGTTTTCGGGTTAAGATATCAAAAACTTTTGGCTCGCGCTTCGCGCTCGCATTGTTCAATGAGATTACTATCGTCTATAATGAGTAGCACAAAAAGCGCTTAAAATGCACCGTTTTCAGGTTGATATAGCCAAATTTTTAGGCTCGCGCTTCGCGGTCGCATTGTTTAACGAGATAAGTGTCTTCTTTATAAAAGTAGCAGAAAAAACCCTCAAATTGCAATGTTTTTGGGTTGATATATCAAAAAATTTCGGCTCGCGCTTCGCGCTCGCATTGTTCAATGAGATAAAGTATCTAATTCTATATGAGCAGCACAAATAGTGCTTAAAATGCTTTGTTTTCAGGTTGATATAGCCAAATCTTTCGGCTCGCGATTCGCGCTCGCCTTGTTCAATGAGATGAGTTCTATATGAATAGCAGAAAAAGCGCTTTAAATACTCTATTTTCAGGTTGATATAGCCAAATTTTTTGGCTCGCGCTTCGCGCTCGCATTGTTTGATTAGATAAGTAGGCCTATTTTTAATAAGCATAGCTCCAAAAAAAAAAAATAATAATAATAAAATGCACTGTTTTCAGGTTCATAATATCCAAAAATTTCAGCTCGCGCTTCACGCTCGCATTCAAAAATTAAATACATTAGCTTGTTCGTTAAATTTGAAAATAAATAGGTTTTTAAAATTCACTGTCTTTAAACCTATATAGCACCCCCCCCCCCGGAGCTTAGGTCTCCAAGCAGTTGATCGAGGAAATTATGATGAAATTTTTTTTCCGGCCCCCCCCCCCCCTATTGGAGAGTGCTGGATCCGCCCCTGTAATAGAGCGAAAGAAATTGGTTTATAGAGAATTTTGTGACGTAGCTTGACCCAATGACCCCCAAAGCTGTCATCCATTTTGAATTTCAGGTTGCAAAAATTGCCTCCGGCGGGACTCGAACCCGGGTCACTGCATTTGAACTGCAATGCCTTACCCGCTAGACCACAGAGGCGGGCTAGCAGCTAGGCGTGACCGAGCTCAGTTGACCGACAAAAAATTCCTACAACCTTCGTGAAATTCTTTTTGTTTGGTGCAGATGAGTTAATGGCCAATGAGAAGCGGTCGTGCCTTGGTTGGATCCTAGCTTTTTAAGCTATAATACAAGTGTAAGTCATAAATGGGACAATACAGTGAAATGATTGACAGACACAAACAACCTTGGCAACTTCCTTTTTGATATAATAGAGCGAAAGAAATTGGTTTACAGAGAACCTGAAATTCAAAATGGATGACAGCTCTGGGGGTCATTGGGTCAAGACACGTCACAAAACTCTCTATAAACCAATTTCTTTCGCTATATATATATATATATATATATATATATATATATATATATATATATATCATGCTTATTAGTGAGCAATGTGTAAATATAATAACACGTAATAGAGATGTAAATTATGTTTGAACTAATTTATTATTGGTGTTTAAAACCTAATGCTATATATTAAGTACAACATAGAATTATTGCTTTGGTTTATGTATAGTCTATTTTTTCTTCTTTGCTATTGATTTGTCGTTCATAATTGATTATCATTAGGAATATCTCTGATTGAGTGAGAAGTCCAGACGAAACAAAATAATAAGTTACCACACATATAGCAATTCATTGCTACACCTTTTATATATATATGTTATTTTTGTTGTAGATTTGAAAAAATAGCCCAAAATGCAGAAATAGTGCAGTTATCATATTTTATAATTGATAAGTAGGTACTTTAGCTGATAAAGAAATGATTAAAAATAATTCAGATATCTAATTGCTTCGTGTTCAAGTAACATTCCACTCTTTTATTATTTTCCAGTCGACTTACTAAAGAATATATGTTTTGTGTTTTTCCTTCTGACTGTCTTTATTCTCCAAATGGGCTTTGAAAAGTGCAATCGTTTGAAAGAATTCTACTCAAAGTATGAATATTATGAGTGTTCAAAATGTGTTTGTATAAATATCTCTAGCCTATATCTGCTTTAGAAATATGATATTTGTATGTATATAATGGGTTTGATAGCAGATACAAGAGATGACATTTTTTGCTGTTGTTATTTGTGAATAAATTAACTAAGAAAAGTGAAATGATACCAAGCCGCTGCATAATCATATAATAATATCATTGGTGGTGGTGGTGGTGACTGATGGTGATGATGGTGACAGTTGGTGATGATGGTGGTGGTAATGATAATGATGGTGATGATGATGATGATGATGATGATGATGATGACCTCAATGATCTTCCTGGCAATAGAATGGCTACTACATGAGCGCAAAGCTGGCCCTCTCAAAGGATTGTTTTCATCATTTCATTTAGGTTTTATTTTCCAAACATCTGCATCTGCAATGTATACAATGTTAATATGATTATCCACAATATAATATAATGAGAACATACATTTGTGCCTAGAAATATCCTAGTGTTGTTGTACAAGACTTTTATTCAACCTCATATATCATATGGAATTGAAGTGTGGGGGAGCACTTACATGTCTCACTTAAATTGTCTACTGTATACACAGAAAATGGCCATACGGGCAATCACATTCAGCCATTTTATGAGTCCATCTGCACCATTGTTTTACGAGTTGAAGATCTTAGATATTTATAAGTTCTATGAATTGTCTTTATGTACATTTATGTATGACCTAGTACACAATAATTTACCTCACTGTTTGACGGATTATTGTGATAAGATTGAGCATAGATACAATACCAGAAGGAAGGGAAAAGGCAATTTACGTATTCCACTGTACAAAACGACACAAGGCAAATTTTCAGTAACTTGTGTAGGAACCCGCCTATGGAATGAACTTCCCCATGAAATGAAATCCAAAGGATCTAGAAACACTTTTCGTAAACACCTCACCGATTATTTGATGAACAAATGAAATTTTAATAAGTTCAAATGTCTATATTGTAAATAGTTTTTTCTTTTCTTTCTTCTTCCATTCTTTTTTCTTTTTTTCTTTTCTTTTTTTGTTCCTTTTTGTTACAATAATAAGAATTTGTTATGGATATTCCATAGATTTATGTTTATTTATATAATGTATAACTTCAAAACATGGTTATACTCTATATAAACATATTTGCAGTAGCAGTCATGCTGGGGTACTACTCAGCATGTATGTTCTATCACTTTTCTTTTATACAATGATAGATTTACTCTTGTCAAGTGTGTGCTAAGAACAGGAGCCAGACTCGACTAGCACATGTGCTATTTTTTGGCTCCTTTTCATCATCTGTATTAATTTATGTACCATTAGTGTATTCATTTATATACCTTTCAATCATGTATCTCAATATTGTAATCAATGACCATGTTATTGTTGATGATGATGATGAATAAATAAATCAAATCAAATCAAATCAAATACAGGGTAAATGTAATTACAGCAAAAATTCAGTTGATAAAAACTTATATGCATCGACAAAGGCTTTTTCTAATACCTGGCAGATGTGTGAAGGAAAGATTGGAAGCATATTGGTTATAGACGTCTGATCACAAGAAAAACTCAGTATTTAATTTAAAAAATAGAAAATTGTGATGTATATCCTATACGAGCCATATCGGGTTTAAGAAAGAAAAAAAGAAGAAAAAGGAGCAAGATTATCTTTCATGCGCGTATTCATGTATTCTGGGGGAGCTTTCGGGGCCTGGGCCCCCCGGGTAGGCGCCCAAAAGGGCGGCAAATTGACCTCGAAGGGGCGCCAAATTGACCTTAGGGGGCGCCAAATTGAGCAAAATGTTAAACAAAATATTGGAAAATAAGCATAATTTGAGCCTATTTACCCTCTTAAACATACCCTATGGTTGATAATATGACCTTATGTTGGCAGAAGGCCAAAAAAATCAACATCTACCCCCCCCCGACCCCCCCCTAACAAAAATGTCCTGTGGTATTCCTATGGTATTTCTGAATGTCCTGTGGTATTCCTATAGTATTTCTGATGTTCCTGTGGATATCCTATGGTATTTCTATGGTACAATAAAATACCATAGAAGTACCATAGGAAAATACCACACAGGAAAAGGGTACATAAGAATACATAACAGGCAGTGCTGGTGTATTTGGCACAAATACCATATGTATGGTATTGCTGTATGTTTTTTTGGCACAAATACCATATGTATGGTATTTTTGTATGTTTTTTTTGGCACAAATACCATATGTATGGTATTTCTGTATGTTTTTTGGTCACAAATACCATATGTATGGTATTGCTTTATGGTTTTTTGGCACAAATACCATATGTATGGTATTGCTGTATGGTTTTTGGCACAAGTACCATATGTATGGTATTGCTGTATGGTTTTTTGGCTTAAATACCATATGTATGGTATTGCTGTATGGTTTTTTGGCACAAATACCATATGTATGGTATTGCTGTATGTTTTTTTTTTTTGCACAAATACCATGTATATGGTATTGCTGTATGGGTTTTTGGCACAAATACCATTATGTATGGTATTGCTGTATGTTTGTTAGTACCATACAGCAGTACCATACAGCAGTACCACACATCAGTACCACGGCATTACCATACAGTAGTACCATACAGCAGTACAGTAGTACCATACAGCAGATCCATACAGCAGTACCATACATCAGTACCATACAGTAGTAACATACATCAGTACCATACAGCAGTACCATCCAGCAGTACCATACAGTAGTACCATACAGCAGTACCATACAGCAGTACCATACAGTAGTACCATACAGCAGTACCATACAGCTGTACCATACAGCAGTACCATACAGCAGAATCATACAGTAGTATGTAGCTTTAGGTATTCATTGTTGATACACTGTCCGTCATAAAGGTGGAATATTTTTTTGCCGCTATAGCGACATGATTTTGCTCTGACTTTAATTTCTTGAATATGTTGGTCCCTGCTTTTACTTTTTGGGACCCTGGCTATATCTTGGACATTCTCCCAACCCTTCACGTGGCCCTTTTTCCAAAAAAAGTTTTGTCAACCCCCGTGATGCCCATTTGTGTCATTTTTTCTCATTTTGGGGGCCCCTTTTTGTTTTCCCGGCAGATCAAGCCCACCTCAGTCCTACCCCCAGAAAACGCGACTGAGGTGTATTGTTTTATATTGCTCTTTAAGTTAAATCTATAGTTCTGGGGACAGGCTAAGGTCTCTTGTCTAGGGGAGGGGTTGAAGTAAAAAACGAGATTGGTGAAAATTCGGAATATTTTATTCCATCCTTATGCTGAAAACAAAAGAAATGAAAAACCACCTTTAACCTTTAAATATCATCATTTTCCCCTTAAATTTTGTTTAGCCTCGATGACAAGGCTGTAAATAGTCATTGTTGATAATATTTTATTTCTATTTATGTTTGATTGATATTTTACAATACAATTTAGGGAAGATAGAAATTTCCATGGTGTAAAAATGAATAAAATGAATGTTGAACCCCAATCAAAATAAATTTTGACCCCTCCCCTAGACAAAAGAGTCGAGTCTGTACCCTTAAATCTAGATTTAATTTAATGAACAATCACAAATCTCCACCTCAGACGTGTTTCCTTTGGGTAGGACTGAGGGGGCCTTGGTGGGTCGCGTGAACAAAAAAGGGCCCCAAAAATAAGAAAAAATGACGAAAATGGCCATCTTCTGGGGGTGACAAACTTTTTTTGAAGAAAAATCCCCGGGAAGGGTTGAGGGAACGTCCAAGATATACCCAGGATCCCAGAAAGTGAAAGCGGTGACAAACACATTCAAGAAATTAATAACGGAGCAGCATAATGTCGCTTGAGCCAGAAACAAATATTCCACCTTTATGACGAACAGTGTACTTTAGCAAAATACAGGCCTAATTTCTCAATAAGTGAAAATGACAGCCATGTCAGATATTCCTTTCATGTTAGTACCACACCAGTTAATACCACACAGCAGTACCATACAGCAGTACCATACAGCAGTACCATACAGTAGTACCATGAAGCAGTACCATACAGCAGTACCACACAGCAGTATCATACAGTAGTATGTAGCTTTAGGTATTCATTGTTGAAACTTTAGCAAAATACAATAAATGAAAATGACAGCCATGTCAGATATTATTTTCCTGCTCAATTTTTTTTTTTTTATGTAGACAGTTCCATGAACCGTTAAATCTGCTTACACTCAAACGTCTCGTGGAGAGATGAAATGCACATGTTTGTTTGTTTTTTGTTTTGTTTTGTCTTTTTTGTTTACATAGGTTAAGTTTGAAGTATGTTTCTGCTAGGGATGAGAGCCTCTGTTCCAATTGCCCCGTGTTACAATTGTCCCGGTCTCCCCTACCGTTAGGGGCGGCGATTTCATGTGATGACGGTAGGGGGTGGGGGGAGAGAACGGAAACCCCGGAATGGGAAATAATATAGACTAGAAGGTAATAAGGCGTCCTAAATATTTGTATACCCTAAATTCGAAATAGAATGATCTATTTCACTTATTATACAGAAACTAATGACAATTTGAAGAATATAACGTTGGAACAAATAAATCATATTCCACAAATACATTATATCGACCTGAAGACATAGTTAAATCGTGAAATCATTGTATTGTTATTTGTTTGTGAGCGCGAAGCGTGAGCTGTAAATTTTGCTTTATGATAACATTAATTATGTTTTCATTAGCTGATAATCACTACCGAAAAATACAATTCCGAAGCGCGAGTGAAAATCTCATTAATCAACGTTTTACAAAATATATTATGTTTGTAATCCCTTTCTGAATATGGTCACTTTTTATAACGACACGGACCTGAAAACAAATATTTTAAAGAAGTTTGAAAGTTTATTTCCATCACATTTGGACAAGTGGGCAAATATAAAATCTATCCAAAATACTTGGAAAATAAAAACAAAATGTGAAGCTTTAAAAATCAAGGGGAAACGTCCCCCTGATTGCCTCCAATTTTGGAGGGGAATTAATTATACACTAGATACACGTTGTAACAAGTAAAAGAATAAATGAATATAGGGACCTGAAGAAGGATTATTAATTTAATTATTGTCTGGGTTTTTTTTTTTTTTTTTTTTTTTTTTTTTTTTTTTTTTTTTTTTTTTTTTTTTTTTTTTTGCAAGCGAAGCGCGAGCCGAAAATTTTGCTTTTTAATGACCTGAACTTGGTACATTTTACGCACACTGTGCCTCGTCGTCTATTTTACACTGTCCGTCATAAAGGTGGAATATTTTTTTGCCGCTATCGCGACATGATTTTGCTTTGACTTCAATTTCTGGAATATGTTTGTCCCTGCTTTTATTTTTTTGGACCCTGGCTATATCTTGGACATTCTCCCAACCCTTCACGTGGACCTTTTTCCAAAAAAGTTTTGTCAACCCCCGTTGATGGCCCATTTTTGTCATTTTTCCCATTTTGGGGCCCCTTTTGTTTTCCCGGCCGATCAAGCCCCCCCCCCCTCAGTCCTACCCCCAGGAAACGCGAATGAGGTGGACTGTTTTATATTGTTCTTTAAGTTAAATCTATATTTCTTGGGACAGGCTTAGGTCTCTTGTCTAGGGGAGGGGTTGAAGTAAAAAACGAGATTTGTGAAAATTCGGAATATTTTATTCCATCTTTATGCTGAAAACAAAAGAAATGAAAAAAAAACCACCTTTAACCCTTAAATATCATCATTTTCCCCTTACATTTTGTTTAACCTTGATGACAAGGCTGTAAATAGTCATTATTGAAAATATTTTATTTTGATTTATGTTTGGTTGAGATTTTATAATACAATTTGGGGAAGATAGAAATTTCCATGGTGTAAAAATGAATAAAATGAATGTTGAACCCCAATCAAAATAAATTTTGACCCCTCCCCTAGACAAAAGAGTCGAGCCTGTAACCATAAATCTAGATTTATAACAAATCTCCACCTCAGACGTGTTTCCTTGGGGTAGGACTGAAGGGGCCTTGGTGGGTCGCGTGAACAAAAAAGGGCCCCAAAAATAAGAAAAAATGACGAAAATAGCCATCTTCTGGGGTTGACAAACTTTTTTGAAAAAAAATCCCCGGGAAGGGTTGAGGGAACGTCCAAGATATACCCAGGATCCCAGAAAGTGAAAACGGTGACAAACACATTCAAGAAATTAATAACGGAGTAACATAATGTCACTTGAGCCAGACAAAAATATTCCACCTTTATGACGAACAGTGTATGTACATATATTTTTGTTAAGCTCTGAAAATCGAGGGTGGACGATCCCTCCAGAAAGCAAAAATCGAGGTGGGTGGAACTCGATCGTCCCCCGTCCACCCGGGATCGCCGCCAATACCTACCGTTGTGTGGTATTGCCAGAGGATATTTTTTCTAAGGGATAGTTTCTTACAGGAATTGACTAAGTGGTTTTTGACCAAGTCGACTTGATTAGACGAAATGGGCATTAATTAGACCAAATGGTAATTTGACAAACTGATTGAAGACAAACATCCAACACGGATGAAACCAAACGGGCATTAGTCAAAGTGGATTTATGGTAGTTTACTGCTGAAGTTTGGTAGTCGTATGGTATTTGTGTGGTACTTCATGTGGTACTATGGTAATTAGCTCATTTGCATACAATGTTTTTGTATGCACAAATCAGTATTTTTGTGAAGCTTACCTCATTAACTAGTAATTCACTGCATATTAATATTTTTCTTTTAGGGAAATATATTTCCTAAACACAAAGTAACATCAAGAGCGATAATTTTGACATTTGCATTATTATCAAGAAATATAGAAAATAACTAACTGTGACCCAAAATATTTTTGCTAGATAGTGGTATACATGTATATACCAGTGTATGGCTTCCTCATGTATCTGCAGCAGTCCTGTGATACGGCGTGTGGTGTTCCGGTCGTAACGGTATGTGGTAATCCTTTGTGTGGTATTGCTGTGGGCACACTTAGTAACTAGATGCTGTGGGGTACTATTTTTGCTGTATGGTACTACTGTATGGTACTTCTCAATCTGTATGGTATTTTTTGTGCCAAAATACCATAGGAAATCCTGTTGGTATTTGTGCCAAAATACCATAGGAAATCCTGTGGTATTTGTTGCCAAAAAACCATAGGAAACCCTATGGTATTTTTGGCTGTATGGTACTCCTGTATGGTATTTTATGTGGTATTTGTGCCAAAATACCATAGGAAAATCCTGTGGTATTTTGTATGGTACCGTTGTGTGGTACCACAGGATATTTTTGTAAGGCCCCCCCCCCCCATCGCCCCCGCTTATCGCTCGGCCAGCGTGACGTGAATACATGTGAGTGTACCTTTTGGCTCGCCCGGCGGTATCGCGGGGAAAAACATAGGGTATAGCCTTTCTGGGTCCACCACTGGGGGCGCCAAAATCGAAATCACATCGGGCCCCCCGGGGTGCAAAATCCTGGATACGCGCCTGTCTTTGGAGAACAAAGGAATATATTATAACAACGGTGACATAATTTTTTTTTTATATATAGTATATACCAGTATATACGAGTAGTCTTATAAAGATTTACGAGTAATTGTCGAAAGTAGATGACATTATAATACGAAGTCTTTCTGGTCAAGCACACAGTAATGATGATAAAACATGTCTTTATGGTTGCACAGAAACAAAAGTAATATTTCATAGTGTATGATATTCAAATTAATATCTAAATGATGTAATCGATGCCATTGATAAATTCTTGCATCATTGTCTTGTACTGGAGTTAGTTTAGACATAAAACTAATAAATTATTGAAACTAAGCTCCCAACCCGCTTTTTGTAACCTTCCCTTTGTCAACAATTTATCATCAATAATTTATTTTTCGCTTTAACCAGGGGGCTTTTGTAGATGTTGTATGCAAAGTTTTCATGAAGAAGGTTGAGCTCTTTCTTTCTATCATGAACCTAGTGTTAGGTCCAGGATTCTGTGGTTTGGTGTAAAATACTAATGAGCTCGGTCCTCATTTCCCGAAATCTTCTGACTGGTGGATATTCATTTTAAAAAAAGTAAGGTAAGATTTGCCGGTTATTATATCTGCATATCCCTCTCTATTGAATAATGAATATACCGAGTGAGTCACACAAAAAAATAGACACCAAGAAAAATGTCAATAAAAAGAAAACCAATTTATAAACCCCAAATTATTATACATATTCCGAAAGAGTAACTCTCCCCACATCTTTCAGTACAAATTTCGTTTGCTATATCTTTACGCTTGGATGAACACGGCGAATTGTTTGGGAACATGTAAATTTCGAACTGTGCAAAAGTGAGAGTAAAATCAAAACAACGAAAAGCTATTAAAAAAGTAACTCCATCATGATTAGAATAGCTTAACTTTTTAACGAAAATGTCTTGCGCTAAATCACTTGGCAGGGGTGTATACACATATCGACTACATTTTGTGTGAAAATAATATAGATCTGTAGAGTCAGGCATGAGTGAGCACACTTTAAATAAAGAATAATCATTTTTCAAAAGTATTAAGAGGCCTCTAGGTCTGTCAGTGACTATTTACTCTTTAATGTGTACTCATTCGTTGATTACTTGACGAATCAATCTTATTTTATTGCATAAACACCCTTGGAAGTCATTTGGCTCAAAACATTTTCCTTAAAAGTTATGCTATTTTTTTTTGGATGGAATTGCTTTTTTGTCCGCTTATGTTGTTTCAATCTTATCCCCACTCTTTACCCAAGGAGCAAAACCCCATATTTTTGAAGGAGCTGACATGTCGAGATATAAAAAGTAGTCCTATCTAGGATGGTTGTATGGACCCTAACCAACATCGCTAGGGCGCACTCCTCTTCAGATCAGCTGCAGGAGGGTCCCTACAGGTGGGGGCGTCCATAATAGCCGCCCCTTTTACAAAAAATATTATTCTGAACAAAAATGGTTGAAGCAAAGTTTAAAATACATTGAGTTTGGTATCAAATTAAAGATAATAAAATTTCCTACAATTTGGTACTATTTGCTACAATACAATACAGTATTGGTAAAATTTTAAGCATTAAACCTGATTTTTCTCATTTTTTTCAATTTTTTTTTTTTTAAATCTATTTATTGTTTTACCTCGTGTAGTAATCATGTCAATACCTGATGCGCGAAACTTGTCAGAAATGTGCCCCAATGTATGGACAAGAGTATGTGAAAAAGAAAAAGTAATACCCGTTTCCAATAAAAAGATATAAGGCTATAAAGTTACGACTGCGGTATACGGAAAACGACGTTTTCGCCCCATTTATGTGGAAAACCCATACATACACATGTAATACCCTATTACAGTGCGCGCATGTGTATTGCACGTTGTGATCTAACAATTATTATAGGGTAGATGTAGGGAATACCGGACAGTAGGGAATATCGGACGGTCACCACATGTCCAGCCCTAGCTGCCAACATAAGATCAACTGAGTTGAAATACCGGCATCTATTGGTCAGGTGGTCTGTCTGGGAATGTTGAATGCTGTATTCGACAACAACAAGTGAGAAATCTCCGAGAAAACTACCACAATCTGTCAAGGTAGGAAAATTTGCAGCCTGAAAAATGGCCTGATGTAAAAATTTACATTTTAGAGAATGTGATGGTATAAAAATAGAATTGGGGCATGACCTCTATTTCATGCATTATGGACATGTGTGGAGGGTGGGCCAAACGTGTATGGAGTGTTTGCACTGTACAAAGCCTGTGTATTGGGGTGGCAGTGTGTTGAAAAGTGCTAGTCAGTCATTTTTTGTGTAGGGAATACCGGACACCACATGGACGGTTGTTTGTTTTACTTCCGGGTTGAGTTGCTAAGCATGTAGATCAAATAGTAAGATGCATATATAATGTATTATATTTATTTATTAATTTGTTTGACAATTTTGAAATGTCTATTTCTCTTTATTATTATTGTGATATGTCATGATCTACATGAGATATAAAGTTATTCTGAGTGTTTTGAAATTTTGTATTAAAATGCATATAATCTTCTAAAAATGAATAATGTTATAAAAAATAAATACAAACATGTTAAGTTGATGGTTTACATTCAAATAAGTGCTTCCAGACAGATCTTTATACAAAAAAAGGGTAAAAACATACTGTCCGGTATTTCCTATACTGTAGGGAATGTCGGACAATTTACGATGACGTCATTATTTGCATATAACTGCCTCAACAAATATTTGATTACCTCAATTTTTTTGGAAAATAAAGTTGAATGATGTAGCTAAGCAATGAGAATCTTTTTCATTTGTGATTTTATTGTTTTCATGTGCTAATTAAGCAAATGGGCTTAAGTGGCCGGTATTCCCTACATCTACCCTATGAATATGCAAGTTTCCATAAAGGTTAATAAAGAATGGACTTCTCGACCAATCTGTGGTGAAGGGGGAGGGGATGGGGGGGGGGGGGTCATGAAAACGGGACCAATTTTTAGGGCGGCAGATGTTAATATTATAATCTTGTTTTGAATCAAATTAATGAAATTGTGCTTGTGCATTATATCGGTTGTTATTTGGCTCATGGAAAAAGGGCTTCTATGATGATTGCAGTCACAGATACGTTTGTTGGGTTTTATTTTGCTAAAGATTGCCTTTCCAGTGAATAGACAGTGCACTGATGATATAAAGGCCCTGCACATGATTATCCAAACACATGAACAGTAGGCCTACATTATATAAAAGTGAGATGAACAATAAGCCTATAACACAATAGACAAACAAAGTTAAAGTGAGTAAACCATAAACAAGACGGTACAGATAATTCGCATCCAACGAATAAAATAAAAAAAAACATCTGAGTTTAACAGAGTTATAAATAATTTGTTTGCCTATTTACAGTACACTGTACTTTTATATCGTGTCTTTTTCAGTATAAAATAATGGAAATTTACTTTGAAATTTTTTTTTTTTTTAATTTTAATTTTTATATTTATTCTGAACATAGAAACAACAAGTCAAGGCTTCGAACATGGGTATAAAAAGTACCGTGAATATATTTTTTTTTTATACAACGAACATATGGATGAGCTTTTTATCACATTTATACTTCAGACCTGTTGTATGATTTGCTTTGGGGCCTACTTATCCTATGTTGATGTAGGCTTGCCTCAGACAAACACTAATTAGCACTATATCAAATTAATGAAGTCTGAGGAAAAAAGAGTAGGGTACATGCAGGTAATATGGGCCCCCTAAGCTCATTGGCCTAATTTGCATAAAATTACGAAATGACACATAGTCTAATCTTTGTTCATATGAATCAATAACTACTGCTCTAACTTTCATTGTGAAGAGAAACAATTATCACCAACCCCCCTGTCTGCAATATTCAAATGTTGACGTCATTACCAAAGTGCCCATATTACCTGCATGTGCAGGTAATATGGGCACATGTATTTAATGTGTGTTTTAAAAACTACAATGACTCTACCATGTCTGGAATTTGCTTAAAATTTTGAAAATCATTAACTTTAAGATATAATTTGAAATTATAAGACCCTTCAGTAAATCCTTTGACTATATATTTCATTGTTATGTATTTTGTATATTATTTCTTTTTTTAAATATTATTTAAATATCATTTTCATTATACAAGTCAATATAGGCCTACAATAAGTTATTTATATTAATTATATACTGTGAATATACCCAAAAAAATCGTAGCAAAAAGATTGATGCCTCATCCCAATACTAAGTACCAGAATCATTTCCGCCATTTTGGATGTCCCATATTACCTGCACTAATGTTGCTGTGTCAGGCAAGCATTCAATGCCACATTGTACCCATTCACTAAAAAAAATTGACCTGTACACGCTAGAATGATCAAAATGAAACTATAAGCTTACTAAATATACAAAACAATTGAGGTTACCCCCTCAAACTCTCTTTCACCATCACATTCTGTGAAATATCAAATTTTACATCAGGGTAAAAAAATGCCGTAAGTTTTACCTACCTTGTTGGTTTTCAGCAATTTTCTCAGAGAAATTTCGGCATCAGATGCTCTCACGACGATATATTTTCGTATACAGTTCATATGAACAACATTATAGTGCTCACACCGGTCACCGGTCACCGGTCGACGGTCACGACATGATTTGCTTCAGGTGGCCCATATTACCTGCTGGCCCATATTACCTGCATGTACCCTATATTTTCTCATTTTGGGTTTTTAAGCGCCATGAGAGCCGAAAGGCGGACCTCTGCACTTTAGAAGTTACCACTATTTTTATTATGCCACTATTATTATTATTATTGTTATTATTATCATTATTATTATTATTATTGTTATTATTATTATATTGTTGATCTTTACTTTATAATAATATTAGCCTGGAGCACGTCTTCATAGACTTATGTGCTAATTATGGGATATTATATTGTACAATCAATAATTATTCAATCATTCATCTATAAGGGTTTGGAAATTCGGCCCAGATGAATGGGTTGCAAAGCTAAAATCAGTTCATTTTTTTTTTTTTAAGTGCCCCTTTAAGCATGAAATACTCTATTTAATGCATGAACTGGACACACCACCATATGCAGGATGTGATCAAATTTGGGTTAGGCATGATTCTGTGAGTATGGGCAGAATGAATTTATTGACTGACAAATGACTCCTTTTGGTTGGTTAATACTAGCCACATTGAAGGAGGGGAAAGACAGGTTAGACATAGACTTAGGAGACCCCTTTATCATATTTTTCTTTGAACAGGTTTGCCATTAATGTAATTAACCTGCATTACTGCAATTATGAGTCAAGTACATGAATTTAGCAATCGGGATGTTGTGGATCAAACTTGAAAGTACATGTAGGGAGGGGGCACAGGGGAAAGGGCCGGGCACTTTTTCTGAAATGGTGGGTACTTTCAGCCCGTGGCGTAAAGAGCCGAGTATTAAAATTGGGAATAGACTGTGAACCAGAACCAGAAATTAGTCAAGAACTTTTTGGGCCTTTAGTCCATACCAGTGGCGAATTCAGGATTTCATTACAGGGGGCCCTTTTTTGGCCTTCGGCCATCAAAGAGGTCATCTTGAATCAGCCATAGGGGTAAGATTAGGGGCTCAATCGACCCGATTGTCTATTTCCTTTTTTCCTTTTTTTTTTTTCTTGCTACGGGGGGGGGGCGCTCGGCTCCCCCTAGATCCGCGCCTGTATACTCCCCTACCCGAGCCCTCTCAGGACGACACTGTTGATTTTAATTGTCAACAACACACTTTAAAAATATATTTGTCTCTAGCATAGCAGCAGGCGGAAGTTTGTTTAATTTAACCATGATGCTTGTGACCTCTTAATGCGAGTTTGAGGAAAATTTGGGGTTTCAAAATACATCAAAAAGTGCCCTTTTTACATTTTTAGATTTTTAAAATTTCACAAGGTTTTGTTTGAAAAAAAAGGAGCACTATTAATTTAGAAAAAGGGGGCACGATATATTACTATTGAAAGAGGCACATTTGTCATATTTGTGATGCCTGAAAAAGTGGGTTGCACTGTACAACCTGCTCCTCCCCCGTTTCGCTTGTAGGCACCCTCCTTCAGCTGGCCTATCGAAATAATCCGAATAAGATTGGTTTGAGTCTATATAACCATTCCATATAAGCCATTCACGAAAACCAACGATTTATCCTACCATCGGATACCAAAAAGATACATTGTAAATGTATGCAAAATACATTGTTGGTCATAAAGGTTGGATTTTATCATCATCATTTTGCTCTGGTTTGAAGTCTTAAATTTAATCCAAAATCTGTTTGATCACATCCTGTAAGAAAAACTTATATATTCAAAATGCACTTCCAACCAGGAACACGTATTGGGTGAGGGGGCAGGGACGGGAAGTGTTTTTGAAAGTGGAGGGGCTGAACGAAATGGGGGGGGGGGGCTGAACAGGCTAAAAAATCACAAACTATGACATTTTCGTGTTTTTGTACCATTTACTGAAAAGTGGGGGGTGGCAGCCCAGCCCCACCCTGGCTCGCGGCTCAAAATTAGCCGTGTTCATGCACCTCTCTCCCCATTCCCATCCCCCTTCACAACAGATTGGTCGAGAAGTCCATTCTTTATTAACCTTTATGGAAATTTGCATATTCATGTAATTATAATTGTTAGATCACGCCGTACAATACACATGTGCGCACTGTAATAGGGTGTTACACGTGTATGTATGGGTTTTACACATAAATGGGGCAAAAAACGTCGTTTTTCCGTATATTGCAGTAGTAACTTTATAGCGTTATATTTTTTTTTATTGAAAAAGGGTATTACTCTTTCTTTTTCACATACTCTTGTCCATACATTGGGGCACATTTCTGAAAAGTTTCGCGCTTCAGGTCTTGACATGATTATTACATGAGGTAAAACAATAAATAGATAAAAATTAATTTTTTGAAAAAAAATGAGAAAAATCAAGTTCGTCTCTTAAATTTTTACCTTTACTGAATATAACTCTTATTGAAAATAGTACCAAATTGTAGGAAATTTTATTATCTTTAATTTGATAACAAACTCAATGTATTTAAAACTTTGCTTCAACCATTTTTGTTCAGAATACTAATTTTTGTAAAAGGGGCGGCTATTTTGGACGCCCCCACCTGTAGGGACCCTCCTGCAGCTGATCTGAAGAGTAGTCCGCCCTAGCGATGTTGGGTAGGGTCCATACAACCATCCTGGATAGGACTACTTTTTATATCTCGACATGTCAGGTCCACCCTACTTGCTCACTGGGTACTTGCACAATTCGAAATTGACATGTTCGCAAACAATGTATCATGTTCATCGAAGCGTAAAGACTTACCACACAAAAATGGTACCAGAAGATGAGGGAGAAGTTACTCTTTCAGAATGTGTATAATAATTTGGGAATCATTATATTTTTATTGACATTTTTGCTAGGTGTCTATTTTTTCTGACTCACACGGTAGTTTATATTTTTGATGCATTAGGAATTGTTTTGAAGTTTTGTCTCTATTAAGAATTTTAGCTAAATTTCCTAATTTGTATTCATATAATTTATAAAATAAAATGTTCCCTATAATTATATTCTCAATAGTCATGAAAACTTTCGGGAGACAGATCTAGAGTGAAGTAACACTTTAAGTTATTGATCAAAGCTCGTCCATATCTTTCTTCAAAATAACCCACTTCTAATAGGGTACATGCAGGTAATATGGGACAGCAGGTAATATGGGACACCTGAAGCAAATCATGTCGTGACCGTCGACCGGTGACCGATGAGCGGTGTGAAGCACATAAGTTGTTCAATATTGAACTTTAGTAAATATATCCCGTGTGAGATGATCTAATGCTCCGAAATTCTCTAGGAGAAAAATTGCTGAAAAACCAATAAAGTAGGAGGTTAAAACTTCGGCAGTTTTTTTTTGGTTTGCCAGGGTAAAAATGGCAGCAGGATATAGTGAGAGTAAAATGAGCAGGTAAATATTGGCAGAGGCAAAAATGGCAGAGGTAATGGCAGAGCAAAATGGCAAGGTAAACATGGCTAAGAGCGGCGTAAATGGCAGAGGTAAAATGGCAGAGGCAAAATGGCAGAGGCAAAATGGCAGAGGCAAAAATGGCTAGAGGTAAAATCTCAGGTAAAATGGAGAGGAAAAATGGCGAGTAAATGGGCAGAGGTAAAATGGCGAGATAAAAATGTCCGAAGTAAATGAATGTCCTTTCGATCCATATGGTTATAGCAGCCAATGCTCATAATTAGGCAATTCCCTTTAGGACGGGGTAAGACATTATAAAGAAACTGTTAGAGGGATTTTCAATTCAATGCTGGATGCTTGGAGGGGTCCTTATTTAGAATTGGACTGACTTCCAATTTGTAGGATTTTAATATGTATGGGATATTGCTATACAGTGACGATTGTTTTATTTACTTTTTACTTTTAATGTACTGTTTTGAAATTAATAATAAATATACGAGTCGAGTGTGTGGATGCTCTTAAATAGGTGTGCACGGTTTTTGTTTAACGGACAAACACAACATGTTCTTCAAAAGTAT
This sequence comes from Paracentrotus lividus, assembly GCA_940671915.1. Lineage (NCBI taxonomy): Eukaryota > Metazoa > Echinodermata > Echinoidea > Camarodonta > Echinidae > Paracentrotus > Paracentrotus lividus. The sequence continues at coordinate 32,289,003 of CALNVZ010003434.1, read as the reverse complement.
TCTTTTATTAATTTTTACGTCATGATAGAAAAAATATGAAATTACCAATACGATGTTTGATGTACGTGCGTAATGATATAACATGCCATACTTGATTTGCATAGCTCATAATCAGCTAGTCCAAATGGAAGGCAGTCAATTTAAAAGTTAAGAACACCTCCAACAATGATATTTTATAATCCCTTCTTATAACCAGCTTTCTTCGTTAACTATTTACCCCTTTTGGTGTCTCACTTCGCGGAAACACATTTGAGACGGATTTGTCAACATGGTTTTGCCATTATAGCTTGTTTCCTTAGTCTCCTCTTTCTCCTTAATTTTCAGACACGTTTCTAATAGGTCCTATACTCTTTATACGTGAAACAAAAGATTCCGTCGCGAGACGTCTCCGCGACAGAATCATATCCGCGACGGATAAAAAGTATTAGAGACGTCTCCGATACATTTTTCATAAACTGTAATAAAGCAATTTCAAAAAACCGTCTCAAAGTTGTATCCGCGACTCATGAAACGTTTCAAACAAGTTTTTTTTTTAATTGTTGCGGAGACGTCTCTGAGACGTTTCATGAGTCGCAGAAACTACTTTGAGACGGTTCTTTGAAAGTGCTTTGTTACATTTTTTAAAACTGTCGCGGAGACGTCGTGGAGCAACATCGGAGACGGAGACGTAATATATATATATTTTTTATCTGTCGTGAAGGCGTTCCCGAGAAGTGAGATACCACCCAAGGGAATTGGCCATGTTTTATTCATGGGATTTGCTATGACAATTTAATTGCGTAAGACCTGACTTTTTACCTCTGCCATTTTTACCTCTGCCATTTTTACCTCCTCCATTTTTACCTCTTCCATTTTTACCTCTGCCATTTTTACCTCTGCCATTTTTACCTCTGCCATTTTTACCTTCGC
>CALNVZ010003434.1:32272181-32288069 GCA_940671915.1 Paracentrotus lividus | reverse complement strand
CGAAGCGTAAAGCACTTACCACTCAAAATGGTCCAGAAGATAGGGAGAAGTTACTCTTTAGAAATGTGCTATATAATTTGGGAATATTATATTTTTATTGACATTTTTGCTAAGGTGGTTATTTTTTCTGACTCACACGGTAGTTTATATTTTTTGTGGATTAGGAATTGTTTGGAGTTTTGTCTCTATTAAGAATTTTAGCTAAAATTCTAATTTGTATTCATATAATTATAAATAAAATTTCCTATATTAATTTTCATACGTCATAAACTTTCGGGAGACAGATTAGAGTGAGGTACACTTTAAGTTTGTCAAAGCTCGTCATTATCTTTCTCAAAATAACCCCTTTAATAGGGTAGCATGCACGGTATTAGTGGGAAGCAGGTAATATGGCGACCTGAAGCAAATCATTCGTGACCGGAGTCGCCGGTGACGATGACCGTGTGAGCACCATAATGTGTTCATATGAACTGTTAGTAAATAATCGTCGTGGAGGCATCTAATGCCAAAATTTCTCTGAGAAAAATTGCTGAAAACCAAAAGGAAGGTAAAACTTCGGCATTTTTTTTTGGTGCGAGGTAAATGGCAGAGGCAAAATGGAGAGGTAAAATGGAGAGGTAAAGTATGGCATGAGGCAAAATGCAGAGGTAAAATGGGCAGAGGCAAAAATGGCAAGGTAAAATGGCAGAGGTAAAAATGGCAGAGGTAAAAAATGGCAGAGGCAAAAATGGCAGAGGCAAAAATGGCAGAGCAAAAATGGCAGAGGTAAAAAATGGCTCAGGTAAAAATGGAGAGGCAAAAATGGCAAGGTAAAATGGCAGAGGTAAAAATGGCAGAGATAAAAATGTCCAGAAGTAAATGGAATGTTCTTTCGCATCCAATATGGTTATAGCAAGCCAATGCTCATAATTAGGCAATTCCCTTAGGAACGGGGTAAGACATTATAAAGAAAACTGATAGAGGGATTTTCCAATTCAATGCTGGACGCTTGGAGGGTCCTTATTTAGAATTGACTGACTTTCCATTTGTGGATTATTAATTGCTAGGGATATTGCTATACCAAGTGAACGATTGTTTTATTTACATTTTTAACCTTTTAATGTACATGTATAAGAAATTAATAATAAATATACGACGTCAGTGTGTGAAGATGCTCTTAAATAGGTGTGCACGTTTTTGTTTAACGGACAACAACAACATGTTCTTACAAAAGTATTCTTTTATTATTTTTACGTCAATGAAGAAAAAATAGTAAATTACCAATACGATGATGTACATGGCGTAATGATATACTGCCAATACTTGATTTGCATAGCTCATATCAGCTAGTCCAATGGAAGGCAGTCAATTTAAAAGAGTTAACAACACTCCAACAATGATATTTTAATAAATCTCTTTTTTCTTATTAACAGCTTTCTTCGTTAATATTTACCCTTTTGGTGTTAACTTCGCGGAAACAACATTTGAGGACGGATTTGTCAAACATGGTTTTGCCATTATAGCTTTTTCTTATCTCGTCCTCTTTCCTCCTTAATTTCAGAACGTTCTAATAGGTCCTATACGTCTTTATTAACGTGAAACAAAGTTCCGTCGGAGACCGTCTCTCGCGCAGAATCATATCCGCGCGGTATAAAGTATTAGAAGCGTCTCCGATAGCATTTTTCATAAACTGTAAAAAGCAATTTACCAAAAACCGTCTTAAAGTTGATCCGCGATCATGAAAGTTTCAAACAGTTTTTTTTTTAATTGTTGGCGGAGACTGTCTCTGAGACGTTTCTGAGTCGGCAGAAACGTAACTTTTTGAGAGGTTTTTGAAAGAGTGCTTTGGTTACCATTTTTTTAAAAAACCAGTCGCGGAGGACGTCGGGAGACACAATCGGAGACGGAGACGTATATATATATTTTTATCTGTCGTGAAGGCAAACGTTGGTCGCCGAGAAGTGAGAATACCAACAAGGAATTGGCCATGTTTATTCATGGGATTTGCTATGACAATTTATTGGCGTAAGACTGATTTTTACCTCTGCCAGTTTTTACCATCTGCCTTTTTACTTCTTCCTCCATTTTACTCTCTCATTTTTAACCTCTGCATTTTTACCTTCTGCCATTTTTCTCTGGCATTTTTACTTCGACATTTTTACTTCTGCATTTTTACCTCTGCCATTTTTGCCTCTGCCATTTTATTGCCTTGCCTCTATTACCTCTTCATTTTACCTCCGCATCGTTATCCTGCCATTTTCAAACCTCTCCTTTTTTGCCTCTGCCATTTTCCTCTGCCGTTTTGCCTCTGCCATTTTTACCTCTGCCATTTTTGCTGCTGCATTTTTTGCCTGATCTCGCCTTTACGAGTGCATTATACTCTGCATATGCCATTTTTCTTTGCATTTCTCTCATTTTCCGCCCTTATTAACTCATTTTGCCTGGATTTACTCTCTGCCTCCTTCCATTTTAACCTTCTTTACTGCCATTATACCGCATTTACCGGCAACCGGCATTATTACTCTCATTTTACACCAACTTTTTTCGCGAATGTAAATTTGATATTTCCACAGAATGTGATGGTGAAGAGTGTTTGAGGGGGTAATCAACTGTTTTGGTATTTTGTAAGCTTATAGTTTCATTTTGATCATACTAGCGGTGTACAGGTCAATTTGTTTTAGTGAAGGGGTGCAATGTGATAAATGCTGCCTGACAACAGAACTTAGTGCAGTTAATAGGGACATCCAAAATGGCGGATGATTTCTGGTACTTAGTATTGGGGAATGAGGCATCAATCTCTTTGTAAGGATTTTTTAGGGGTATATTCGGGTGTTTCCAATTACCTGCTACCCCTTGTAACTTCCAATTTCTGTATAAGATCTTTTTTCACATTTGGACTCGACCATTTATTTCCGTTCTTGATTGGCTATTTTGGCTCAGAATATAGCTGATCTCGCCACCTTTCTGATAAATGTATTTGCATAAGAAGGAATGTAATTTTGTGTGCGTGTATCTGTGTGGCGCTGCGAATAAACGTCACGATGCAGCGAAAAATTACGAAATACGAACTCGTAGGATTTTTACTGCCAATCCTTGATCTGGTAAACGCTTTCTTCTTTCTTTATTCTATATTTATTCATTTTCATCAATTATCTGTATATATAGGGTCGTCTAGACGACTTTGATCGTTTCTTAAATGTTGATTTCGGGAGACGTACATATGGTCTATACAAATACCAAGACACTTGTTGTCTGAGAGCGACAGCCGCAGTGAGCAGCGTCACAGAGCTTTCATTTGAAGAGTCGGAGTTAAATCGCGAAAACGACGGATTTTTTTCTTCTTCTCTTTTCTTCTTCTCTGAGTTTGATTTTTCTGACAGATCATTGAAACTGTCATTCACACTTTATTGAAACAGAAAACTAAACTAAATAGAATTATTTTTTTTTCTAAAGATAATCAGTGGTAAGCTTAAAGGCTAGAATACAAGATTTTCCTAGAGAGTTAGCCCTATGGGAACCCACATTTTTTCAAAACCCCCCCAAAAATAAAAAGAAGAATAAATTATTAAAAAAAAAAAAAAATAGTTCACCACCATTTCTAACTTTCCAGTGGATTTTTTTTTTTTGGCACTAAGTTAAAAAACATGTACTATTCTCGTTATCCACGTTTAAAGAACAGTTCGAGCCATCAATTGAATTTGAGCCGAGCATAATTAATTGATTATTGATTGCACTCCAAAAGAAAGAAAAAATTAAAAAAATATACGATAGTCATAACAAGTTGATAATTACTATCATATGAGTGTATGATATGATAATTACAATTAATAATTATTATAGTATATAAATAAATGGCTTTTTTATGAGAAGTCGTATGTGGTGACTTGTGACCTTTTTTTGACTTGATGTGTCCAAAAAAAAAATCCACTGGAAAGTTAGAATGGTGGTGAACTATTTTTTTTTTTTTTTTAATAATTTATTTCTTCTTTTTTTTTGGGGGGGGGGGGGTTGAAAAAAATAGTGGTTCCCATAGGGCTACTCTCTAGAAATTGTATCTGCCACTTTAGGCTACACTGATTATCTTTAAGGGGAAAAATTTATTTTTAGGTTGTTTTTCTCTGTTTTCATAAGTAAATGACAGTCAATGACTGTAGAAAATCAACTCAAAGAAGAGAAGAAGAAAAAAAAAAAATCCGTCGTTTTCGGATTTGAACTCCGACTTCTCTATAAAGAGTCGTGACGCTGCTCACTGCGCTGTCGCTTCTCAGACAAAGTTTGGTATTTTGTAGTACATATGTACGTCTCCGAAATCAACATTTAAGAACATCGAAAGCATCTAGACGGCCCTTTATTTAATACAGATAATGATGAAATGATAAATATAGAATAAGAGAAGAAAAGCGTTACGATCAGGATTTGGCAGTAAAAATCCTACGAGTTCGATCGTATTTTTCGCGTGACGTTTACGCGCGCCAACACAGAGTACACGCACACAAAATTCATCCTTCTTATGCAAATACATTTATCAGAAAGGTGGCGATAGGCCTACATTCATGAGCAAGCCAATCACGAACGGGATAAATGGTCGAGTCCAAATTGAAAAGGTGTATAGCAGAAATTGGAATGTAGCAGGGTAGCAGGTAAGGAAACACGCCGTTAATTCAAAGTATATAATATATATAAATAAATTTTGTAAGGCTATATTGACTTGTATATGAAAATAATATTAAAATAATAGTAAAAAAAGAATAATAAACAAATACATAACAATGAAATATATAGTCAAAGGTTTACTGAGGGTCTTTAATTTCAATTATTCTTAAGTAATGATTTCAACATTTTAAAAGTCCTAGACCGGACCGACAAATGAAATAGCAAAAACGAAGCTATATGCTATATATACACATTCCAAATTAAGGCGTTTTTATTGTCCATCTCTAGAAAGTATTTATTAAAAAGATGACCGAACCTCAACCAGGCCACCCTCCGAATACTTGTAAAATTACCCCTAATTTAAAGTGCGAGTGTGACGTCAAAAATGTTAATGGAATGCTACAGCAGTCCTGCGGTTGGCATGATGGTTTCGCCTTAGAAAACGTTTGTATTGCATGTCAGACAATAGACGCCCTGTGAGTAGAATTCTATTGTTATGAAATGAAAGGGCAAAGTCAATCATGCCTGGCCACAGGACTGCTGCAGCATTCCATTAACATTTTTTGACGTCTTATCACTCGCACTTTTAAATTAGGGGTAATTTTACAAGTATTCGGGAGGGGTGGCCTGGTTGAGGTTCGGTCATCTTTTTAATTAAATACTTTCTAGATGGACAATAAAACGCCTTAATTTGGAATTGTTGTATTTATATAGCATATTAGCTTTCGTTTTTGGCTATTTCATTTGTCGGTCCGGTCTGGGACTTTAAGCAAATTCCAGACATGGTAGAGTAATTGTAGTTTTTAAAACGTACATTAAATACATGTCCCATATTACCTGCACATGCAGGTAATATGGGCACTTTGGTAATGACGTCAACATTTGAATATTGCAGACAGGGGGGTTGGTGATAATTGTTTTTCTTCACAATAAAAGTTAGAGCAGTAGTTATTGATTCATATAAACAAAGATTAGACTGTGTGTTATTTCGTAATTTCATGCAAATTAGGCAAATGAGCTTAGGGGGTCCATATTACCTGCATGTATCCTATAGAGCGTTTTAAAGATATAAACAACAAAGAAAATAATGAATTTAAAATTTGTTTATAATGTTTATATTGTTAATAATGAATTTCATAATGAGTTAAAACATTGCAATGGAATACTTTCTAGTTTGTTCATTTTCCTTTTCAATGTTTAAAAAGTGCAAATGAGATTAAGATTTTAGCCATTTGTAAAGTTTGTTTTGATTCCATTAATTGTTGATGCTGTTTCTTGTTATGATTATTTTCAGACAAGAAACCATCATGTCTGTGGCAAACATGATGTTAATTATCATGATCGTAGTTTTGAGTCAAACACCGGTCGAGCATGCATCAACGGTGGTTCCTGATAAAGAATTCAATTTGGATAGCAGTACTCCTCTTTATAGGTGTCGTGAGGATCTTGAACTTAGAATAGTATACTGCACTGAGCAGGGCCTCGATTCTGTTCCCCAAGATCTTCCAGAGAATATCGAAATACTATTCATGCGATATAACGATATTATTGAGCTCCTGAATTCTTCGTTTATTAGATACCCTCTCATCACTGAGTTGGATCTTTCTAACAATGACATTAGAATGATAGATCATTCCGCTTTCTACCCTCTCAAGGATCTAAGTTACTTAGACCTTGAGTCTAATCCGCATCTTGTACTTCCGGGTACAGGCCTATTTAGGTGGGCTACAGAGCTATATGACTTACAGGTGTCGAGTTCAAGCTTGATATCGGTTCCTAATGACACTTTAAAATGGAATAAAAACTTAAGAACTTTAGATCTTAGTCAAAACCTGCTCACCTTCATTAATATAAGTTTGTGTGGAAAAGCGAAGTATGTTTTCTTGTGTGATAATAATATTGAAAATTTGACAGCGGAAGCATTCAACGTCGGATGTCAAACAGATGATTTAAACCTTATAGGCAATCCTATCAAATTGGTTGATCCCAATGTGATCGCATCACTGGACGTTCGGTCATTGAAGCTTGGAAATCATCCTTTGTCAGTTAATGTGTTGAAAGATATATTTGTCGGAATCTCGCACTCAGCTGTGATAAAGGCGTTAACATTACGAAATTGTTTCGATTTCAGGGTCATTCCAATTGATATCTTTGATCCTGTACGCGATTATTCGTTTACCTTGCTCGACCTCTCCAGCAACCGAATACGTGGTCTGTATCCTTCCGTCTTCTCGAATTTGACAAGACTCGATCAACTTCAACTTGATAGAAACGGTATATTTCATATCGAGCCAAGTTTCTTTGAAGGTATGAGGGACTTAAGAATACTAGAATTAAACTTAAATAAGATCAACTCCATCAATACCTACAATCAGTCATGGACAATAGACTTAACTGAATTGTATTTAAATGGTAACAATTTGACAGCAATTAACGAATTTACTTTTCACGGCCTGCATAATCTAAAGATTTTAGATTTGCGTTCGAATAAATTCCTCAGCGTAGTGTATCTTAAACAATTTAAAAGCATCCAAAACATAAATTTGTCAAAATGCAATATTTCAAAACTGGAATTGATCCTCCCGAGTTTGACAAATTTGTTTATGAATGAAAACGAGCAGGGGACTTTCATTTTTACATACAAGACGTCCTTACAAACTACGCAGGCCCTTGAAAATTTGGAACTCAAAGAGTCAAAGCTTTCCTTTTATGACCTCTTGGATCGTTCCACAAATGTTTCTCTCTTCGACGGATTGTTTCACCTCAAGACTTTAGATCTGACCAAAAATCACAACAAGTATATGTTTGTACAAAACCTACCACCCGGAGTTTTTCGACAGCTGACCGCTTTAGAGAGTCTAACTCTAGATGATTGTGAGCTTTATTGTTTGTTGCCACTAACCTTTGTTGGATTAGAATCACTTACGGATCTGGTCTTAGCAAATAATGAAATTCGCGAACTCCATATCGACGTTTTCAAGGAATTGGCGAAATTAACGACTATAGATCTTCGTAACAACGTTTTGATGAACCTGGATCAAGCCCTCTTTTTAAAGAATCTGAAGTTAACGATTCTGTTGTTATCGAGTAATAAATTGACAACACTGGATCCAAATACCTTCAGACCAATTTTGTCATCTCTGTCATCTATCGACCTCAGTTTCAATCCTGTTGTTTGTGACTGTGACCTATCTTGGTTTCTGGATTGGTTACACGGATCACTTCATCTCGTTCAGGGACTTCAAACTGATTGTTCGCCAGCCTCTTTAGCACCTCTTCGCGAGAAGCCTCTGCTTGACTTTAATCCCGAGGAATTTTGTGGGACCAACGTTACTCTTGTCTGTTTAGTTTCTTTCGCCGTCATCGCTCTTATTCTCATCATTGCAATCGGGTATCACAACCGATGGCAATTGAGATACAAAATCTTTCTTGTAAAACTGGCAGCCATTGGATACAAGGAGATTCGAGATGCCCGCGATCATAATGATTACGAGTTCGACTTGAATGTCATATTCTACGACGACGACGAAGACTGGATTCGCGAGCAACTCCGACCTGCTCTAGCAGAACGGCTTCCGCATTTTCAAAGAAACATTTTTGGCGATAATGACCTTGTGCTGGGTATGCATTACTTGGATTCTGTCGACTACGTGGTGAGCAATAGTTACAAGACTGTCATAGTGCTAAGTACGGTTGCCGTTCGTGATCGCTGGTTCATGCTCAAGTTCCGTACGGCCATGGACCACGTGAGTGATACCCAGACTGAGTTCGTAGTCGTGGTCTTTCTTGAAGACATTCCAGATGAGGAGATACCCTTCTTAGCGAGGTTGTATCTTAGTGACGGCAGACCTTATGTTTATTGGCCTGATGACGAGAGAGGACATGAGTATTTCTTTGATGAGTTAACAAAACATTTGACTATTAATCTAAGGACCAACGACTTGATCCCTAACGAGTAGAATAATTCGTCACCTTCCCGGTTGCAAACCCTCGGCAAGAAGAAACTTGGCGCAATATCAACCCCATTTGGTTTAAGTATCTTCTAGCAGGAAGGCGTCGAATATGCACATTATGTTTAGGGTTCAAAGTCGGCCTTTCTCCTCATGCAGAAGACACAATTATAATAATGAAATTCTGATTATGCAACTGTCTTTCTGCACTCTAAAAACTAAAGTGCTAATTTCTGGGTGCTCGTATAGTGACTGCACTTGAAGGGCTATATCAGCACCTGAAGTGCTATTTTAGCAAGTGTTAATTTATGAACTAAAAAATGTGCAATGTCGGTATGGGATTCGAACCGGGTTCCACCTAGACATGAAAGAGTACTGCTGACGTTACCAATAGACCAACGGAGATCTCGCTATCTGGCTTTAATGACAGCATATTAGATGATTATGGCAAATTTGAAGAAAGTTCGTCATGCAACAATATGATCTGCTAGCAATCGTGATATGTGAATTGGTCTAATGTGCTCGTCAGCGCTTCTCATGCAGGGGACCCAGGTTCGAATCCCAACGAAGTCACGCCGTTTTTGCCCATTTTTGCTGAAGTTCAGCTCACGTGAAAGTGCTAAAACAGCACTTTGAGTGCAGTCACTATGCAAGCTCTCCTTTAAAAAAAATGCTAATTTCAGCCTCTGAAGAGCTAAAAAAAAAAGCACTTCAGTTTTTAGAGTGCGGTGTTCTAAACTTGTTATCCATATTGGCAATTGTGATCTCCCCCTAGCTCCCCCTTTCTCTCTCTCTCTCTCTCACTTTCAACTACAGAACACAAATTTAGTAACTGCTTGTCTTTATTATTATTAAGCCTGAAACTGAAACCTTTATCCGTGAATAATGACCGTGTCGTGATTGTCGTTGAAGCAGGCCTAGTTGTTTTTCTCTTTCAATAAGATACGTCTGCAAAAAAGTGCATTACTTCTCTCTCAATCTTGATACTCTTGGTGTATTATATTAATGTAATTAAACGTTTACTACTATTGTATGTTTTAAAGATGTCTGTGCATGTAAATTGTAGTCAATTACTCTCACTATATCTTATTCATCCAGTTTCCCAATAAATCATACACTTTCATCCAACGATTACGCATAGGAGATAACCATACTGTACTGTACTGTATGTAGTATACCAGTATTGATTTTGTGAACCGTGTAATGTCCTAGATTTTTGTGCTTGTGCTTGTTAAAAGTTTGATGTCATACGTGTTGATATACAATTTCTTTGTTAATTATCAATTTCCATTATATCAATTTTATATCAATTACTTTATTAATATGCGACTTACATGTATGTCAAATAATACAATTACATCATATTGTATTTTAATTATAATCTTCGTGTTATATTTATTGTAAATAATTGTGCACAATCCGATAATGCCACATGTGATTTATTTCTAAATAAATACAATTTTAATGTAATTAAAAAAAAAACTTCAATGTTTTTCTTTTTTAAGGGAGGGGCAATTACCCCTAACCCCCACCATTATGCAAGTGAACAGTGATGCATCTATGTCGATTGTGATTGTATAGGTTTATATGATGATGGTTTTGAGGATGATTATAATTATATTATATTATAGGCGAATTAAAAAAAAAATCATGTAGACGAGTCATATTTTCCTTTAAGACCATTTTATTGTAAAGCAATACAATATGATAAGACAGGGGTCGTTCCAGAGGGGACGGGGGAAATTTTTCAGGCTGCACCCCTCCCCGCTCCCCGGCCTATCCTGGATCCGCCACAATTATTGAGATTGAATAACTCGACTAGGCCTATCCCATGCACGGATACAAACCACTAAGTGTATAGCATGTAAATCTATTTTTATTCTGGAAGGTAATGTTGGTCCAGTTTTCGCATAATAATTTAGCTTCATTAGCCCACCACTGATATTCATGAAAAACAAATAAATCCATTTTAAAATGTGTTTGCTTTCTCCTTGTTCATAATCGGCTTCTTATATGGGCATAATTAAGAGCATTTAGAGACTATCTAAAATTTCAATAAATTACTTTTCAACATTGAGCAAACTGAATAAATGAAGAAAAAAAAACTGAAAATGACCTCTTTTAAATTCTATTTGGAAGGCAAGTGTAATAAACTACGTGAATCTTTTTTTACCATGTTGCGCCCATGATGGAACATTTTTCCTCCCATATCAAACATTTTTTTCTTAAACGTCCGTAAGCCAATATGCACCTCCTCCACTCGAAATCCCGTCCCAGGCTTCATAGCACACTGTCCTATGATAGCACACATTCCCAATACAATCATTGGAAGAGTAATAGTCAGTAGCTCTTTTTTCTCTACCACTCTCTCTGTTGTTCCCCGCAACTCGGTCCAGCCAGTAAGTGGTACGACCACCGCAAATGCCGTCGACCACAGGTCCGCTAGAGGCCTCTACAAACCCGGAAGGTATCTCACCAGCAACTACGTACTTTTCCTTGATTACAACTGTGCTAGCAACATCGACGACTTAAGGGGAAATATATCAGAGCAAACATACACAATAAGAATGAAACTATTTATATTGCGCCATCTATATTTTGAGGCACTTTGTAGAACAAAAAATATATCAGTTATGTTAGCTTATGTTGAGGGATCAGGAGTTGGTAGAGCGGTCTACAAACTGACATGGAGCGGACCCAGGTTCCAAACCCAGTCACGTCTCTCGGATAGTAAAGTAAAGTTAAAGGTCGGTCACACGTAAATAATAATATCTGATTGACACGTCTGTCAAACCACTCCCCCCCCATTCAGATCCGTTTAGAATATACAGAGGGTCAACATAGACATGATAGAAGCCTCCCCCCCCACCCCCCCCCCCACTCAGGAGGGCCAACCATACACGTATGCTTGTTCTGGATTCTTAGAAATACCCTTTCAGTAGGGAGCCGTGTCAAAATTACCCCTATTTCAGGCTTTTGGAGGGGAAGCTGCATCAAAATTACCCTAGCTCTATTTCAGGTTTTTGGAGGGTAGCCAGCAAAATTACTCCCTTTTCACAAGATTTTGGACCATATTCGGACCCTTTTTCAGAATTTGTCCTCAAAGAACTGAAAACTACCCCTAAGTCGGGGGGGGAGTGTTAAACAACCCTATTTTCAAGTGATTTCTCAGGATTTTTTCCCCCTACCTGAGCCCCTAAAAATATACCCCTTTCCCGGAGAAATCTGGAACAAGCATACGTGTATGGTTGACCGCCTGAGTGGGGAGCATGGGGATAGAAGGGGCACGCTGTTTTTCAGCCGAGACAAAATTTTAAAAAAAAACAGAAGTCTGATGTGGACAAGCCTAGCGCCACACACACACACACACATATACACACAGATAGTATTATATACATTAACACTATAAATTTTAATATAAACAAAAACAATGTATTAATTTTTTAATGAAAAAATATAAAATATTTACAATGATCGAAATATTTTAGGCCTTTCATAGAAACAAAATATTATTTCCGATGGAATGTGCTTCGAATAGTGATAGGCCTAATAGAATTTATATTTATTAAGCGTCTTTTTACCCCCATGAGTAGGCCTATCTTTCTGTTCTTGTAAGTTTTGAAATCAAAAGCCCACTGATTGGAGTTGATACTATTTTTTCTATTGACTGTTTAAAATATTTGTATTCTTAAATCGGTTTGTCGAAAATGCTTTTAATGTACAGGTTTTTTTTGTTTTTTTTTGTGGGTGTGTGTGTGTTTTTATCATGTTTTATTTGTTTTATTGATTTTTCCCGTCTCCCTGATGTGTCGCGGCCGAAAAAACAGTGTCCCACAGTGTGTTCTCATTGTGCCGTACTGTTTGCAGTACCGACACTGTGGAAATGGGCCAAATCCACACAGTCGACTCTATGAACAAAGTGTCCGAGTCCTTGGGACAACTGAGTGGATTTTGCCCATTTTCGCAGTGTTTTCACAGTTTGGACACACTGTGATTGACTCCGGGTTTTTTTTTTCGGCAGCTGTACTTACATGTCTATCTGGTCTGGACAGTTCCTTTCTAACGCTTTGCCCAAACTCTTCACGCAATGAATATACCATACAGACGTCCTGCTCATGTACGTGCACATAGACCAGAGCCTGTATAGGGAAATGATGGGGGGGGGGGGTGATTAAAGGCAATAAATTAGAATCCTGACAATCACCAATTGAATAAAGAGTACAACCATCGCCTTTTGTTATTATATGAACATAAATATATATGTTGTAATAAGTATTTTATTTTGAATAGAAGATTTAATAGAAGATGTTCCTTTTGGCTCGTCCGATGTGACGGGAAATTCTTTTGGATGTACCAAAATCTCAAATTCAAATTTGCCCCCCCCCCCCCTCTTATGAAATCCTGGATCCGCCACTGAATTGTGCATGCTCCATGCTGATTGGTCAGTTAGTTGACGCATGCTCTGGTAGTGAGAGAAGATGTTTGTTTGTTTGTGTGTTGTTTTTTTTTTGGGGGGGGGGGGGGAACCAAATAAACGAAAGATGTAAACATCAACTTGGCTACCACAAACATAAGTCAGAGCAGGTTCGCCAGTTGTCGCAACAACGATCGCCTCCTGTGGGACAGGCCATTAATGCGGCGGTCACAACTCGCCGTACCTTCGACGTGCAATCCCTACAATGGATTTCGTAGAAAATTCGTGCAGCGCATGTACCATGTAGTTGCCTGTACGACGTGCAGGAAGTTTTTCCAATACCCTTAAGGGCAGAGGCGGCAGAGCGAATTTGAAAGTGGGGGGTCACGATGGAAAAGAGGCACTTTTTCTGAAAAAGGGGGCACTTGAGACCAGAGGCTTACAGACAAAAATATTCAGATAAGTAGGGGTGTGTAGAAAAAAAATTCTTTAAATTTGTGATAAACAAAAGGAATGAGAAGCGCGAGCCGAAAATTTTGAGATAGTTCGTCCCTGTTTTCACGAAGTGACGGATACGAGAACATTTTCAAATATTTCAATTTTGAGTTTTTTTACTTTTTGGACCTCTTTCACTCACATCTTGAATTTCACCAAGTTTCAGATCACAAAAATGTTTAATTACGTTACTATGGCGACCATGCAAGCAAGAAAATAGAGAGTAAGAGGATTTCTTGTTTTCACGAAGTGACGGATTGGCATCCGTCAATGCGTGAAAATGCACGGATACGTTGTCGCTCAAGATTTTTTTTCACGAAGTGACGGAAATGAAATATTCAGAGTTTGGAACAGTCGAAGACCATGAAAAGGTGAGTTATTGTTAAATATAAGATAGTGAAGAGATGCAACGCAGTCTTTTAAGTCATTCCGAATAGTTTCCAATGAAATATTCAGATAAATAATGTTCTCCAGTAGATGTGTATAGGACGAAGCTCAGAGCAGAAATGATAGTATGTGCAGGATTGGCATGGTATTTATCCTAGCAATGCAATAGCATGAAGCCCAACATTGTCCGTAGGATATCAATATCGATGATCACTTAATGAGCCGGTATGATCAGAGATCCTTGTGATCTTGGTCGTACACCGCTAATCCCGGGCTCCTAGCTGTCAAGTAAAAAAAAAAAAATAATAATAAATAAAAAACTTGCTTACTTTTGTATTCTATTTTATATTAAAGGGACCAGCGCCTTACAAGCTTTGCTTCTTGCTGGTTCCTGAATTTTCTTTATAATTGTTTTCTCTGTTACTTTTGAACAAAATATTCTATGTTACATACTGATGTTGTTAATTATTTGATTATTTATTTTGTTAACTTTTGAAAACATGAAAGAAAATCAATAAAGTAATCTTAATCTTGAATCTTAATCTTGAAAGTTTAGCCATCACAAAGACTGACCAATAGGTTGGTCTCTGACCATTGTCCGATTGACAGGCGGACCTAGCATCGATGAACAGGTCATAAGAATGGGGAGAAACAATAGTTGCCCTGCGGAGTACAGTGTCCAAGTGTTCGGAATCTAGTATAGGTTTTTCCAATCTACACCAGCCCAAATGCAAATCTATGTTGTTTATAAGAGCTAAACCTTCCATGGTTATAACGGAGAGAGAGAGAGAGGAAGACATGAAAAAGAGAGAGAGAGATGCGATTATTGCACCCCTTTCAAAAATATTTTATTATCTCTCTTTTGCTTTCACTCTCTGTTTATCTCTTTCCTTATTTATATCTTCGTTTCGTTTTCCTTTTTCTCTCTCCTTATATCTACATTTCGATTTCTTACTTTCTTCATATCTCCTTTCTCTCTTCTATTATACTCGTTATATTTCTATTATATTCGTTAGATTGCAATATATTGCTATTTACCACTTTGCACTATTTCACTCTCTTCGCAAATGGTCGCTTTCTTTCTGGTCCGCTCTCGCCCTCTATTTCTGATAAACTAATCCGAAACCTTTTAATGAATTCCAAAATGCAAAACTTAACATGGTTATAATAGATAAAGAGGGTGATAAGGAAGAAAAACCCCTAACTACCTTTCGGTATCTCTGTCTCTTCTCTCTTCATTTTTTATCTTCTTTTCTGTTTTTTGTCTCTATCTCATTTCTTTATATTCCCTTTTCGGCGTCTCTCTCTCTCTCTTTCTCCCTCTTTCTATTTCTGTATCATCTTCAGCTCTCTCTCTTCCTCTCTCCCTTCTTTATATCGCCTTTTCGTTTTTGTTCTTTTTTTCTCTATTCTCATCATATCTCCTTTCCCACTTTCTCTTTTTCCTATATATTCGTTGTATTTCATTACTCTGCTATTTACGAATTTTTGCATTATCTCTATTCTAACTCTCTCTGTAAATGGTTGCCTCTTTCTGATCCACTCTCTCTATGTATTCCTGATAAACCAATCCGAAACCTTTTAATAAATTCTTAAAATTACGATAACCATTAATAATGACATTTTAGAGACACAATATTCATACCTTTTCATATACTTTATTGCGAAGAAATTTAAGAATAACCGCATGCAAAAAAATTTCATTGATAAAGTTCATAGTTTCACAGCGATACGACGTCGATGATTTCCTCTTCATCGTTGATATCCAGCCGGCGTGTCGGAAGGTTCCTTGTTGTACGGACCTTCAGTGACGACCTCGCAGCATGAACGGGCTTATCGTGATGGGGGTAGACGCCGAACATGGGTGGTGTCGATGTTGAACGAGGATGTACAAGTGTGTTGTAGCACGTGCTCATGGGTTCGAACGTTGGTACTGGCACCATCACAGGAGTATACGGTGAGTATGGAGAGGTAGCTGGGTGGTAACTCATGGATGAGGGTGCACTTCTT
>CALNVZ010003434.1:32250761-32266915 GCA_940671915.1 Paracentrotus lividus | reverse complement strand
GGTACAGAGGGTAGCATGGCTGGTGACCAGTGACGACCGGGCTAACCGATCGGAGTGGTAGCGGTGAGTAGTCGGTTTGCTGCGTCGACATCGGTAATACTGGTGATGGTGTCACGGCAATCGTCATGGGTGGTGATGGTGGTGGTGTAGGCGGAAGATACGGACATGGCGATGTAGAAACCGGCGAATGTGGTAGGGCAGTGGTGCTTGGTTGTGGCGGAGGCGTCCTCAGGCTTCGACGAACCGATTTACGTGGTGATGTGCCAATCTTTCGACAAGTTGCAGCTAGCATGGCCAGAGGACTTGGTTTGCCAATATCAGACGAGGTAGCATTGGAGAGCTGGAAAGAGAATGATAAAACAAGGATAAGCAATGATAATAATAAATAAACAAAATATATTTCAGTAATAAAATGTATTTTATTAATAATATGAAAATAGCCTATGTTTTATGCTCGAGGAATTTGGAGTAACATTGCAGTTTTTAACAACAGAGTACTTGCGGCTGAATGTTTTTCCTGCAAGGTTGTATGAATTGATACCAAACCAATTAACAGAAACACATGACATAAGAGTGTACATACCTGTAAGTACTTGGAACTGGATTGATTAGCCATGATTCTTTATAGTTTCCACTGAAATATTCAATATATAATGTTCTTGAGTAGATGCGTACTGGGCGAAGCTCAAAAGTCAGAAAGGATAGTAATGTTACGATTGGCGTGGTATTTATCCTAGCTAATCGCAATACGCATGAAGCCGCAACATTGTCGCGTAGGATTCTCTAATATCGATGATCACTTAAGGAGCCGGGTAAGATCAGATGAATCTTGTGATCTCGGTCGTAGGCCGCTTAGTTATCCCGGGCTCCTAGCTCGTCAAGTTTTAGGCCATCACAGAAGACTGACGCAATAGGGTTCGTCCCCTGACCATCTGTCCGACTGAAGACGGACCTAGCTTCGATGAACAGGTCATATAAGAATGGGCGAAACAATAGATGCCCTGCAGAGTCAATGGCGAAGATGGGTTCGGAATCTCTTATTGTTTTCTTCAATCTACGACAGCAATGAGGAAAAAATGGTTGATGATTTGTTTAATATTAACTGAAGAGGCAAAACCTTCCCATGATTATAAGCTGAGTAGAGAAAGAGAGGCGACAGAACAAAAAGAGATGATGCGAATATTGCCCTTTCAAAAAATTGTATCTCTCTTTTGCTATAAAACTCTCTGTTTATCTCTTTCCTTCTTTATATCTTCGTTTCGTTTTTACTTTCTCTCATCTCTCTCCTTCTCTTCTCTCCCCCACTTCTCTCTCTCTTTATATCTAACATTTCGGATTTACCTTTTCTCGCTATCTCCGTTTGATTTTTCTTTTCTCTCTTCTATTATATTCATTATATTTCAATATATTTTCGTATTTACGCTACTTTTTCACTATTTCACTGTCCACTCCTCTTGCGCAATATGGTCGCTTTCTTTTCTGGGATTTCCCGCCTCTCCGCCCTCTATATGTCCGCTTGATAGACTAAATCCAAAACGCTTTTTAATAATGAAAATTCAAAAGAAAAGCAAAACTTTGCCAGTGGGTTATTTTAAATAGATTAGATGAGGGTGATAGGAGAAAGGTCCATAATCTTACCTTCGGTATCTCTGTCTCTTCTCTCTTTTATAACTTCTTTTCTGTTTTTTTTTTCTCTCTCTCTCTCGTCGCTAATTTCTTTATCATTCCATTTTGGTCACTCTCTCTCTCTCTCTATTTCTTTATATTTCCTTTTCGGCTCTCTTCTCTCTCTCTCTCTCTATCCTCTCTCTATTTTGTATCATCTCAGCTCTCACTTCCTCTCTCCTTTCTTTGTTTGCCTTTTCGGTTTTTTAATTCTCTCCTACTCTCATCATATCTCTTTCGCACTCTCTTTTTTCCTATACGATATATTCGTGTATGTCATGATCGCTAACTACGCTATTTTGCATTATCTCTATCTAACTCTCTCTGTAAATGGTTGCCTCTTTCTGATCCCTCTCTCTAATGTATTTCTGATAAACCAATCCGAAAACCTTGTACAAATCTTAACATTACGTATTAAACAAAAACCATTAATAATGAAATTTAGAGACACAATATTCGTACTTTTCATATACTTTGATTGCAAAGGAAATTTAATAATAACCGCATGCAAAATATAATTTCATTGATAAAGTTCAGAGTTTCACAGCGATACGACGTCGAATGATTCCCTCTCATCGTTGAATCCAGCCGGCGTGTCGGAAGTTCCTTGTGGGACGGACTTCAGTGACGACCTCGCAGCAGGAACGGGCTGATCGTGATGAGGGTGAGACGCCGAACATGGGTGGTACGATGATGAATGAGGATGTAGAAGCGTTGTTGTAGCACGGGCTCTGGGGTCGAACGTTGGTAACTGGCACATCACAGGAGTATACGGGTGAGTATGGAGAGGTAGCCTGGTGGTAACTCATGGTGTAGGGTCACTTCTTGGTCTTGATAGAGGTGCGTGGTGTAAGGAGAGTAGCGCAGGACAGGTTGGTAGCAGAGGGTACAGGTTGGTGACGCAGTGACGACGGACTAATGTCGGAGTGGGTAGCGGTGAGTGGTCGGTTGGATGCGGCGACATCGGAATGGTGATGGTGTCACGGCAATCGTCCAATGGTGGTGACGGTGGTGGTTGTAGGTGGAAGATACGGACAGCAAGTGTACAAACGGTGAATGTGGTAAGAGACAGTGGTGCTTGGTTGTGGTGGAGGCGTCCTCATGCTTCGACGTCGAGCTGATTTACGTGGTGATTGCCATCTTTCGACAGTTGCAGCTAGCATGGCAAGAGGACTTGGTTTGCCAAATATCAGACAAGGTAGCAGTTGGGAGCTGGAAAGAGAAAGATAAAAACAAGAATAAGCAAACATTAATTCTGAGAAATAACAAAATATATTTCAGTCATAAAATGTATTATTAATGATATGAAAATAGCCTATGTTTATGCTCAAGGATTTGGGATAATATTGCAGTTTTTATTAACAACAAAGAGTCATTGACTTGCAGCTTAATTTTTTTCTTGCAAGGTTGTATGAAATACCAAACCATCTAACAGAAACACATAATGCAAGAGTGTAACATACCTGTAAGTACTTGGAACTGATTGAGTAACCATGATTTCAAATAGTTTCCAGTGAAATATTCCATATATATATATGTTCTTGAGTAGATGCGTCTGGGACGAAGCTCAAAGCAGAAATGATTAGTATGTTCCACGATGGCGTGGTATTTTATCCTAGCAATGCAATAGCATGAAGCCCAACATTGTCCGTAGGATCTCAATATCGATGATCACTTAATGAGCCGGTAAGATCAGAGATCTTGTGATCTCGTCGTAGGCCGCTAATCCCGGGCTCCTAGCTGTCAAGTTTAGCCATCACAAGACTGACCAATAGGTTGGTCTTTGACCATTTGTCGATGGACAGACGGACCTAGCTTCGATGAACAGGTCATGAAGAATGGGCGAAAACAATAGTATGCCCTGCAGAGTACAATGGCCAATTGTTCGAATCTTTATATGTTTCTTCAATCTAACGACAGCCAAAATGAAAAATGTTGATATGTTGTTTAATATTAACGAAGAGCAAAACCTTCCATGATTATAACTGAGAGAGAAAGAGGGCGCAAGAAAAAAATGAGAGATGCGGATTATTGCACCCTTCTCAAAAAATTGTATCTCTCTTTTGCTATAACTCTCTGTTTATCTCTTTCCTTCTTTATATCTCGTTTCGTTTTTCCTTTCTCTCTTCTCTTCTCTCTTCTCCCCCTCTCTCTCTCTCTTTATATCTATACATTTCGATTTTTTCTTCCTATCTCCGTTTGATTTTTCTTTTTCTCTCTCTCTATTAATTCATTATATTCAATATATTCGTATTTACCACTTTTTCACTATTTCACTGTCCACTCTCTTCGCAAATGGTGCGCTTTCTTGTTGATCCGCTCTCGCCCTCTATTTTCTGATAGACTAATCCAAAACCTTTTAATGAATTCCAAAGCAAAACTTTGCCATGGTTATTTATAGATAGGAGAGGGTGATAGGAAGAAGGTCCTATCTACCTTTCGGTATCTCTGTCTCTTCTCTCTTTAACACTTCTTTTCTGTTTTTTTTCTCTCCTCTCTCTCGCTAATTTCTTTAACATTCCATTTCGTCGGTCACTTCTTCTTCTCTAATTTCTTTATATTCCTTTTTCGGCCTCTCTCTCTCTCTCTCTCTCTATCCCTCTCTCTATTTTTGTATCATCTTCAGCTCTCACTCTTCCTCTCTCTCTCTTTCTTTGTTTTGGCCTTTTCGGTTTTTTTAATTTCTCTCTTCTCCATCATATCTTCTTTCGCACTCTCTCTTTTTTCCTATTACGATATATTCGGTGTATGTCATTATTTCCGCTAACTACGACTATTTGCATTATCTCTATCTTTACTAACTCTCTTCTGTAATATGGTTGCCTCTTTCTGATCCTCTCTCTCTATGTATTTCTGCTAAAACTAATCCAAAACCTTTGTACAAAATTCTTACATACGATATTAACAAATAACCATTAATATGAAATTTTAGAGACACAATATTCATACCTTTTCATATACTTATTGCGAGAAAATTTAAGAATAAACCGCATGCAAAATAAAGTTTCATAGATAAAGTTTCACGAGTTTCACAAGACGATAGACGTCGACTGATGATTTCCTCTTCATCGTTGATATAACAGCTGGCGTGTCTGCTTGTTCCTTGTGGGAACGGACCTTCAGTGACGACCTCGCAGCATGAATGGGCTTGATGCGTGATGGGGGTAGACGCCCGAACATGGGGTGGTGACGATGATGAATGAGGAGTATACGGGGTGAGTATGGAGAGGTAGCTGGGTGGTAACTCATGGATGAGGGTGCACTTCTTGGTCTTGATAGAGGTGCGTGGTGTAAGGAGAGTAGCGCATGACAGGTTGGTACAGAGGGTAGCATGGCTGGTGAACCCAGTGACGACCGGGCTAACCGATCGGAGTGGTAGCGGTGAGTAGTCGGTTTGCTGCGTCGACATCGGTTAATACTGGTGATGGGTGTCACGGGCAATCGTCATGGGTGGTGATGGGTGGTGGTGTAGGCGGAAGATACGGACATGGCGATGTAGAAACCGGCGAATGTGGTAGGGCAGTGGTGCTTGGTTTGTGGCGGAGGCGTCCTCAGGCTTCGACGAACCGATTTACGTGGTGATGTGCCAATTTTTCGACAAGTTGCAGCTAGCATGGCCAGAGGACTGGTTTGCCAATATCAGACGAGGTAGCCTTGGAGAGCTGGAAAGAGAATGATAAAAACAAGATAAAGCAATGATGAATAATAAATAACACAAAATACTATTCCAGTAATAAAATGTATTTTATCATATATATGAAAATAGCCTATGTTTTATGCTCGAGGAATTTGGAGTAACATTGCAGTTTTTAACAACAGAGTACTTGCGGCTGAAATTTTTCCCTGCAAGGTTGTATGAATTGATACCAAAACCAATTAACAGAAACACATCAATGAATGAACATAAGAGGTGTATCAGTATACTGTAAGTATTGGAATAACGGATTGATTAGCATGATTCTTTATAGTTCCACTGAAATATGTGATGGCGTCACGTCGAAAGGAGAGACTACTCGCGATTTTTGAAAATCCATTTTAATTTGATATATTGATCTGATTCATTGCTTGAATTTGATATATAACCGACTGTAAAGAGTAAATAGAAGTGGAGATATTAGCCCTGAACGCGAGAGAATGTGCTCTGGAAATCAAAATCAGAGAAAAACGTCTGCGGAAGTTTGACTTCCGTTTGACTCCGAGCCCAGAAAAATAAGACCATTTTGTCACCTCTCTACTCACCGAAATGCCCTAGCAACCACTTGTTACACAAAGGTGAAACGATTGACCAATGAGGAGGCTGCATTCAGGTATACGAGAACAATACTCGTCCGTCACGAGCATGATCGAGGCAAACGCAGCAAGCGATGTTGTCTAAATAACATTCAATCTTCTCAAAAAAAACTCTAAAATTTGGTTAGTTGTTTTATTATCTTCGTCAATAAATAAAACGTCATGCTCTTTTAATTGTTTAAGAAAAATTCCGCTCTTTTAAGAAAAGTGTTTACCAATCCTGGCGCTAAATTAGTTAGAAAACAAAACTATTTTAAAAACCTTTTGGGGGAGTTTTATTCCGATGTTTGCGTGCGTTCTTTGAATGTCAATCGCGTATACTCTTACTCATTATAAACGCGAGTCATTTGTGATCTGAACTCTGTTGGAAATTTCGAACATAATAATGGTCTATAGACCTAAAATTATTCTTGTACAGGGGCTTATGCCATTTTGTTTATATCTTTTGAAATAGAGTATGATAAGAGATAAGCCTCCAAAAATGTTTTAATAAAATATTTGCGCCTCATGAATGTTAGAATTTTCTCCTGATCACGTTTTACGATGTGGTCTAGGTTAAGACATGAAATAAAAACGTAAATGATTTGCTCGATCTCGTCTTTTTATTGATCAAACTTGTTACCAGTATAAGAAGATATTAATAAATTTTTTAGAATATGAATTATTTATTAGAGTAAATCGTATTTTGTTTGTCGTGTTTAGTAAAACGCTAACTTTTCTTAAACACGTTACTTTAAAATAACTGCAGAAAGACTTTAAACCTAATACTTGTAATCAAGTATTATCACGTCACCTCTTTTGTATGCTCTTATGTTTCCCTGATGGAACAAATTTGTTAATAGGGAGGTTAATTTCCCATCAGGACAACAAATATCGCGGCCCTTAAAATAAAATGCTGATAACATTCATTTGGATCCAGATAGCTAAGTCAAGGCATAATAGCTTTTCCCCACATAACCCCCCCCCCCCTCCCACCCGATTGTTAGATTTGACATTCGTTTGGCGTGCTGCGCTATCTCCGGATGAATAACAGCTTTATTCACAGCAGGTTGTGGCATTCGCACGCAAAATTTTCTGAGTGCAGCTAAGAGAGTTTAGTTCGCTATTCGCTCACAAAGAAACGAAAAAAATCCAGTTGAAATCACACATCACATGACAAAGCATGGCTTGCTAGGGCGGAGCTAACGGAGAGGGGAAATGAGCGTGGACTTACGTTCGCTTTGTATGTCCGGGAAAAAAATTTTATGACCGAAAAAAACACTCGCCGAAAAACTGCTTTTTTACCACTTTCCCGTTACCATTTTCACTCATTTTTTAACAGAGCAAGGATGAAGCATGGTAGAACCAGAAAATCAACAAAAATAATTTCCTCAAAATTTGACTTTTTTATTAGTTTGTCGATTTACTCGGATCTTTGATCTGCGACTTCTCTCTCATTTCGACAAGACGTATCACATATTCCGATAGATAGTTGATAATTCTTGAGTAGCTGTGTACAGGACGAAGTTCAGAGCAGAAATGATATTATGTGCAGGATAGACATGGTATTTATCCTAGCAATGCAATAGCATGAAGCCCAACATTGTCCGTAGGATCTCAATATCGATGATCACTTAATGAGCCGGTAAGATCAGAGATCCTTGTGATCTCGGTTGTACGCCGCTAATCCCGGGCTCCTAGCTGTCAAGTTTAGCCATCACAAAGACTGACCAATAGGTTGGTCTCTGACCATTGTCCGATTGACAGGTGGACCTAGCATCGATGAACAGTTCATAAGAATGGGGAACAATAGATACCCTGCAGAGTACAGTGGCCAAGTGTTCGGAATCTTTTATATGTTTCTTCAATCTACAACAGCCAAAATTAAAATCTCGATATGTTGTTTAATATAGGTTTTCCCGGCCAATTTCATACATTCATCATCCATTTTTATTTGATGTGTATTCAAATTCGTGTGTATGATGCGACGGACTGACTTTTGTTTAAAAATTTCGTGTTCATGCACACAAAGTAATGGTTGCAAAATTCAAATTCGGATATAGACATTTAATTTCTTTTTTTGTGCATTTAAATTAGTGCGAATGTGAGTATACGGAATGAAAATGTCGACAGGATGAAGACAAATTTGAATAGTTATTGCCGGATGTATATGCTTCTTATGTGAAGTAGAATGCGCAAATACGAAATCGATCACAAGAATCGTTAATTTTGATGATTGAATACGATTTTGACTGGCAACATTTCGATGCATCAACGTTCTTTCCGAAAATGAATGCCTCTAATATGCAATTGGTTGACAAAACAATGAAATTGACCGGGAAAACCTATATTAACGAAGAGCAAAACCTTCCATGATTATAATGGAGAGAGAGAGAGAGAGAGATGACGACAAGAAAAAAGATGAGAGATGCGATTATTGCACTCCTTTCAAAAAATTGTATCTCTCTTTTGCTATCACTCTCTGTTTATCTCTTTCCTTCTTTATATCTTCGTTTCGTTTTTCCTCTCTCTCTCTCTCTCTCTTTATATCTACATTTCGATTTCTTTCTTTCTTCCTATCTCCGTTTGATTTTTCCTTTCTCTCTTCTATTACATTCGTTATATTTCAATATACAGTCTGTGTCAAATAAAATGGTACAAGTGGAAAACATTTTTTAATAGCATGAAGATAAATCACAACCTGGTATTGTTTAGTACTTTCAAAAAGCAGTTTGTAAATTTTTTCATCACATTTAGAGCAGTATTTTTTGAGATAAAACTAATTTTCTACAATCAAGAAAAATCCATTTTTCGCACGCCGTCCCATGCCTTTGTGTATGATTTCGCATAATGACCGTGAATTCAGCGCTCCAGAACAATAGAAGTGCGTAATTTCGATTTGTTCCTGGTCGCACAAAACTTAGCATAACTTTTGTTCTACGAAAACAAATTATACAGAACAAAGCGCATCAGCAAGAAAAATCTTTTGGCTTTAATTTGGTACCACAAACACACATAATATGAAAAGATTTCACACCTAAATTATTTTTTTGCCGACTGTACCATTTTTTTTTGGACACAGACTGTATGGCCATTTACCACTTTTGCACTATTTCACTGTCCACTCTCTTCGCAAATGGTCGCTTTCTTTCTGATCCGCTCTCGCCCTCTATTTCTGATAAACTAATCCGAAACTTTTGAATGAATTCCAAAAGCAAAACTGTCCATGGTTATTATAGATAGAGAGGGTGATAGGAAGAAAACCCCTATCTACCTTTCGGTATCTCTGTCTCTTCTCTCTTTATAACTTCTTTTCTGTTTTTTGTCTCTCTCTCTCTCTCTCTCTAATTTCTTTACATTCCCTTTCCGTCTCTCTATCCCCCTCTCTATTTTTGTATCATCTTCAGCTCTCTCTCTTCCTCTCTCCTTCCTTTGTTTTGCCTTTTCGGTTTTTAATTCTCTCTACTCTCATCATATATTCTTTCGCACTTTCTCTTTTTCCTATTACGATATATTCGGTGTATTTCATTATCTCTATTCTAACTCTCTGTAAATGGTTGCCTCTTTCTGATCCACTCTCTCTATGTATTCCTGATAAACCAATCCGAAACCTTTTAATAAATTCTAAAAATTACGATAACCATGAGTAATAAAATTTTAGAGACACAATATTCATACATCTTCATATACTTTATTGCAAAGAAATTATAACCGCATGCAAAATAAATTTCATTGATAAAGTTCAGAGTTTCACAGCGATACGACGTCGATGATTTCTTCTTCATCGCTGATATCCAGCTGGCGTGTTGGTTTGTTCCTTGTGGGACGGACCTTCAGTGACGACCTCGCAACATGAACGGGCTGATCGTGATGGGGGTAGACGCCGAACATGGGTGGTGACGATGATGAATGGGGATGTAGAAGCGTGTTGTGGCATGGGCTCGTGGGGTCGAACGTTGGTACTGGCGCAATCACAGGAGTATACGGTGAGTATGGAGAGGTAGCTGGGTGGTAACTCATGGATGAGGGTGCACTTCTTGGTCTTGACAGAGGTGCCGTGGTGTAAGGAGAGTAGCGCATGACAGGTTGGTACAGAGGGTAGCATGGCTGGTGACCAGTGACGACCGGGCTAACTGATCGGAGTGGTAGCGGTGAGTAGTCGGTTGGCTGCGGCGACATCGGCAATGGTGATTGTGTCACGGCAATCGTCATGGGTGGTGACGGTGGTGGTGTAGGTGGAAGATACGGACATGGCGATGTACAAACCGGTGAATGTGGTAAGACAGTGGTGCTTGGTTGTGGTGGAGGCGTCCTCATGCTTCGACGTCGAGCTGATTTACGTGGTGATGTGCCAATCTTTCGACAAGTTGCAGCTAGCATGGCAAGAGGACTTGGTTTGCCAATATCAGACAAGGTAGCATTGGGGAGCTGGAAAGAGAAAGATAAAAACAAGAATAAGCAAACATTAATTCTGAGAAATAACAAAATATATTTCAGTCATAAAATGCATTTTATTTATGATATGAAAATAGCTTATGTTTATTTGCTCGAGGAATTTGGAATAACATAGCAGTTTTGTTTATTATACAACATAGAACATTGACTTGCGGCTGAATGTTTTTCCTGCAAGGTTGTATGAATTGATACCAAACCAATTAACAGAAACACATAATACAAGAGTGTACATACCTGTAAGTACTTTGAACTGGATTGAGTAGCCATGATTTCAAATACTTTCCAGTGAAATATTCCGATAGATATAATGTTCTTGAGTAGATGCGTTCAGGACGAAGCTCAAAGCAGAAATGATAGTATGTTCACGATTGGCGTGGTATTTATCCTTTGGCTAGCAATGCAATAGCATGAAGCCCAACATTGTCCGTAGGATCTCAATATCGATGATCACTTAATGAGCCGGTAAGATCAGAGATCCTTGTGATCTTGGTTGTACGCCGCTAGTCCCGGGCTCCTAGCTGTCAAGTTTAGCCATCACAAAGACTGACCAATAGGTTGGTCTCTGACCATTGTCCGATAGACAGGCGGACCTAGCATCGATGAGCAGTTCATAAGAATGGGGGAACAATAGATACCCTGCAGAGTACAGTGGCCAAGTGTTCGGAATCTTTTATATGTTTCTTCAATCTACAACAGCCAAAATGAAAATCTTGATATGTTTAATATTAACGAAGAGCAAAACCTTCCATGGTTATAACGGAGAGAGAGAGGACGGCAAGAAAAAAAAAAGGAGAGATGCGATTATTGCACGCCTGTCAAAAATTGTATCTCTCGTTTGCTATCACTCTCTGTTTATCTCTTTCCTTCTTTATATCTTCGTTTCGTTTTTCCTTTCTCTCTCTCTCTCTTTATATCTACATTTCAATTTCTTTCTTTCTTCATAATCTCCGTTTGATTTTTCCTTTCTCTCTTCTATTATATTCGTTGATATTTTCAATGTAGCTATTAGCCCGGTTGCACTATTTCATACTTTTCACTCTCTTCGCAATGGTCGGCTTTCTTCTGATCCGCTCTCGCCCTTTATTTCTGATATACTAATCCGAAACTTTTTAATGAATTCCAAAAGCAAAACTTTCCATGGTTATTATAGCTAGAGAGGGTGATAGGAAGAAAACCCCTATCTACCTTTCGGTATCTCTGTCTCTTCTCTCTTTATAACTTCTTTTCTGTTTTTTTTTTTTTTTTCTCTCTCTCTCTCTCTTTCCTATTACGATATATTCGGTGTATTTCATCATTCTGCTATTTACGACTTTTTGCATTATCTCTATTCTAACTCTCTCTGTAAATGGTTGCCTCTTTCTGATCCACTCTCTCTATGTATTCCTGATAAACCAATCCGAAACCTTTTGATAAATTCTTAAAATTACGATAACCATTAATAATGAAATTTTAGAGACACAATATTCATACCTTTTCATATACTTTATTGCGAAGAAATTTAAGAATAACCGCATGCAAAATAAATTTCATAGATAAAGTTCAGAGTTTCACAGCGATACGACGTCGATGATTTCCTCTTCATCGTTGATATCCAGCTGGCGTGTCTGCTTAATTGTTCCTTATGGGACGGACCTTCAGTGACGACCTCGCAACATGAACGGGGTGATCGTGATGGGGGTAAACGCCGAACATGGGTGGTGACGATGATGAATGAGGATGTACAAGCGTGTTGTAGCACGGGCTCATGGGGTCGAACGTTGGTACTGGCACCATCACAGGAGTATACGGTGAGTATGGAGAGGTAGCTGGGTGGTAACTCGTGGATGAGGGTGCAGTTCTTGGTCTTGACAGAGGTGCCGTTGTGTAAGGAGAGTAGCGCATGACAGGTTGGTACAGAGGGTAGCATGGCTGGTGACCAGTGACGACCGGGCTAACTGATTTGAGTGGTAGCGGTGAGTAGTCGGTTGGTTGTGGCGACATAACGGCAAGCGTCATGGGTGGTGACGGTGGTGGTGTAGGTGGAAGATACGGACATGGCGATGTAGAAACCGGCGAATGTGGTAAGGCAGTGGTGCTTGGTTGTGGTGAAGGCGTTCTCAGGCTTCGACGAGCTGATTTACGTGGTGATGTGCCAATCTTTCGACAAGTTGCAGCTAGCATGGCCAGAGGACTTGGTTTGCCAATATCAGACGAGGTAGCCTTGGAGAGCTGGAAAGAGAATGATAAAACAAGGATAAGCAATAATAATAAAGAAACAAAATATATTTCAGTCATAAAATGTATTTTATTAATGATATGAAAATAGTTTATGTTTTATGCTCGAGGAATTTGGAGTAACATTGCAGTTTTTAACAACAGAGTACTTGCGGCTGAATGTTTTTCCTGCAAGGTTGTATGAATTTATACCAAACCAATTAACAGAAACACATAATACAAGAGTGTACATACCTGTAAGTACTTGGAACTGGATTGAGTAGCCATGATTCGTTATAGTTTCCAATGAAATGTTCCGATAGATAGTTGATAATTCTTGAGTAGCTGTGTACAGGACGAAGCTCAGAGCAGAAATGATAGTACATGCAGGATTGGCGTGGTATTTATCCTAGCAATGCAACAGCATGAAGCCCAACATTGTCCGTAGGATCTCAATATCGATGATCACTTAATGAGCCGGGAAGATCAGAGATCCTTGTGATCTCGGTCGTATACCGCTAATCCCGGGCTCCTAGCTGTCAATTTTAGCCATCACAAAGACTGACCAATAGGTTGGTCTTTGACCATTGTCCGATGTCCGTCCATGACAAGTAGTCATGGAACGGGTCATCCTTCCCGTCTGGAAACAATTTGGGACAAGAATCGGGGACAAACAATAGTCAGCTTATAAACTAACTTGTATAGCTCCTAACTCCTGTATAGTCATTAACTCACTTGCCATGAAACTAGTTTGAGACGGATTTGTGACGGGTTTGAAACTAGTAGCGGAGACGTCTCATGATTTGTGAGAAATAAGAACATGTTTATATCTGTGTAATTATTTCCGTTGCGGATACGATTATCGGAGGCTTCTCCAATATTCAGAGTTTCAGAGACGTCTCCAAGATTCTGAGATGTCTCAGAAACTACGAAACGATGCGACGGAGAAAATCTCATAGAAACTTAAAATCGTCTCCGTTACGGAGAATCTCATAGATGTGAACATATTCGATTTTCCTGCGACTCAGGAGAAGTCTCCGCTACCAATTTCAAAAACTGTCTCAAACTATAGTCCCAAATCCGTCTCATGGCAAGTGATATACCAATATTAACTATGTATAAAGCAATGATTCCATGCAGTCGATAGATGACTTGTTTCCACTGTCCATCAAAGCAGGGCTATTGTCCGATCATCACGAAAGCCTATTCATCTGAAGGCGTTGTAATTGGCTCATCGCCTGTCACTTGATCCCTACTTGACAATAGTGTCCGGCTCGCTGATTGGCTAAGCCGCTGTCATCTCTATTGGACATTTCCCATTGGAAATGGCCCCGGCTCGCTGATTGGCTTACGTCTTGACAGGTAAAGTTGACGGGTCTAATGGCCCGACGGCGACCGGATAAGATCAGAAGAACTCTCTGATGTCGTATTTCTTAGAGTGTGTTCAATGTCCAATTTCAAATTTATACGCCAACATGAATACAAAACGCAATTACAAAACGCTGATATAAAGAAAAACAAAGAGGTGTTCGTTGTCCCCCATCCCCGGTCATAAAAATAAACGTGTTTCAAATCTCAATTTAAATTTATACGCCGAAAATTTAAACGCCGAAAAAGATGCGTTTACAAACACAATCAGCTTCAATTTTACGACCTTGAGCATCGCGATTGCAACGAAATGCGACATTGAACAGGATTGAGTTTTCAAACGTGTTTAAATGTGCTCTCGCAATGGAAGCTTCCGGTGCAATTGAAAAAAGGAGAAGATATTTGTGTTTTGAGAGTGGGGAATTTAAAGACGATCGACGTATAAACACGTTTAAATTTTGGACACTGAACGGTGCACCGTTGATCGCGTTTGTGTTTGAGTTTTGTGATTGCGTTTTGTATCATGATTCATGTTGGCGTATAAATTAGAATAGAACTATACTATACCTCTATTCTTTTCTACTTAATTGCTTTTTAATCAACGCTTTAGTAGGCTAGTTAAAACGTTAACAAGAACTGGCGTAATCAAGTACATGTATGACGATGTTAAAGGGCATCTGTATGCTACGAAGCATTTATGAGTGGTAAATACAGTAGCATTTTGTTTAAAATCCAAATTTGAATGTAAATAAATGCAAATAAATAAATATCGGTGCTAAAGGTATCTGTCTTTACACCCCTCCGTTTCTCTTCCCTTTCTCTCTCTTTCTCTTCCTCTCTCGTTTCCACTTTGTGTGTTTCTCTAGATCTCTATCACGCTCACTCCCTTTCTCTCTATTCCTATCTCTCTCAATTCACTTTCTCCTCTTTCTATGCAGTGCATTTAAAACAAAAAGGGGACCAACCTTTTGAAAAATCAGTATGGATAAATATTTGTTTACAGGCAATACATTTAATATTATATTAAAGATGTTTTTAGCTTTTCAATTGTACATTCATCAATTCATCATGTTTGTAGGATCGTAAAATACTTGACATCAATAAAAAAAGAAAAAGAAAAAAGGAATCAGTATAAAACATAGAAACAGACAGATATTAATGGACTTCAATGTATTTATCTATTACTAAATACATTCGGTAAATTAAGGCAACACATACAAAGGCAAAAAAAATAAATAAAAAGAGGTAGATTGTTAAGAAACACAATTATCAAAATAATGTAAATTACTCTGAAAATCAGTTGGAAAATTATGAAATACACAAGTTGTTTGATGTAACATCGGCAGTTTCTTTGTAATAAATAATTGGTGGAATTCAAAAAAATACTTTCACACACTAAGGTACATGTAGTAATAACTTTATAATTCTAGTCATGTTTCATCTAAAATATATTAAGGATTGATTGAATAATAATCTCTCAGGTTTCTGAAGTGGTAAAAAATCCTTTTTCTTTCTTAGATCTGTCTTTAAACATAAGATATATGAAGTCGCATAAATATTTTTTTTCGGACTGAATTGTTAGTTGTTTTTCTAACAGTAAAACAGGTGTTGATCTCTTGATGTAAGCATGATTTCACACATTTTTTTAAATTTTTTATTTCTTATTTTTTTTTTTAATCAGTAAGTTTCACAAGGAAGCTGTCTTCAGCTTCCTGGTTTCACATAAGCCAGAGAACAATTTACCTACAGCAAATGAATGAAACTGAAATTTAAGTACCCAATAAATAATTTGTCAGATAAATGTTCATGCCTGTTCATGATGCATTGGTTGAATGGTGCTTTGACACATTACAACATATACAGTAACGAAACATTTTAAATTTCTCATCACATTTTGCCTAAGATATTTTAAGAATTTATTGAATCACAAACATAGTTTGCAGATTAAATTGTCACTTTAGCTATTATTTACTTTAATGGTAAATAATTTTCAATGTAATGATGTAAACATGATTTTAGACTGTTTAACTTGTTTCTTTTTCTCATAAGCTCGAGAAAGATTAACCCACAGCACATGATTTAAATCAATTTAAAATATACTTATGATTAATACTTTTTTTCAAATACCATGTATACACAGCTTGGAAAATAATGATTAGACCAAACCATATGGGAGCTTAGTAAAAAAAAAAAAAAAAAAAATT